>OX393569.1:1431314-1943814 GCA_947652115.1 Blastomussa wellsi | reverse complement strand
GATGGCACGGGAATGTCTGGAGTGTCCTGATTTCAGGTGAGCCACTTGATGGCTGTGAAAGAATAATGTAAGGATAAGATAAAAAAAAAACTAGTGTCGCTTTTATAAACAAAATCTGAACTAATTTTTATTCATTGTTGTGTTTTCTGTTGTTTCTTATTAATTACCTGCTTCCTATTCATAACTTGAATCGTACGGGGAGCTGATTAATAAAAACCTACCCGTTCATTTAGATTCACAGCTCGCATCCTTACTAAACTACAGATACAATATTTCACTTTTAATTTATCGCCCCAAAGAGGGAATATTCTGTGCTCAGAATGCAAAACAAGGCCTTGGAATTTTGTAAACAAGTGCCGCGACTCGCCAAGACGCGCCATGATTTTCTTGTACATGTTGCACGCACAGATTAAGGAAAAAACCTTTCTTATAGGAACCCAAGAGTTCACTAAAAATATGGACAGAAAACATATTCTGATTGGTTTATTGGCCCTAATTTTCTTTAGAAATATAGGAAAATTAAAATGTCTCCCGGGAGGCAGCTGGTTAAACGGTAATTGTCAGTACATGCATTTCCCGGCGGCCGGTTTTCGCTGTAACGGGAATTCCAGAGGTGGTTTTTGCGCGGCCGACACGGGAGCCAATGGGTTAAAATTGGTTTCTCCAGTGGAAGTAGGAGATTCTGGTACATTTTAGGGGTACTTTTTAAAATTTCCGACGAGCACCCCCGTCATTTTAACAGGGGAGCCCCCCGGGTTAACGCTTCGCGGTCGTTCGATTTTGTTAATCACTTGTATGATTACAGACCGAGAAATATAGAAATACAAATTTAATTTTTGGTATCTTTTGGGGGTCAATAAAAGCTTTAGCCTCACCCAAATTGAAGGGGGCAGGGGGTAAATTCAAAATTTCCGATGAACATCTCCGTCTGCTTCATGTGGGAGTCCCCTGATCATCATTTGTTCCGAGAAGCGAACAATTTCCACCGAGATCAAATCTTGACTAAGGGAGAAGTAGGAGGGTGAAGAAAGCTTTGATAATACACTCATTATATGTTTACAAAGAGCAGTGTCGTCCTAGCTATAACCGTTTCTCCCTAATAAGCGTTAGCTGAACAAAATGGTTGCGAGGCGATCTCGAGTGTGATTTCTTGGCAAGGCTCACTAATTTTATAGCCTCGATAATTTTGGTGTAGATCTCACGTCAAGACTCGCCGTCATTATGTAGACTGGCTCATTTTCGTGTAGACCTCTTGGCAAGACTCATTCATTTTGGGTATGTACTAAAACCAGGGACACCGAAAGCCCGGAACTCCAGAAATTGGCATTTTATGGTATTTCTGGTGTTCCGGGGTGTTCCAGTGTCCCGGTGTTCCGTGTTTTGTGGTGTTCCGGTGTTCCGGTGTTCCGGTGTTCCTGGTTTTAGTACATGCCCTCATTTTGTAGCCTCGCTCATTTAGGTGTAGATCTCTAGGTAAGACTCACTCATTTTATAAACTGATTTTCTGAATTGATTTATTTTTGAAATATATTCTATTGTGTACAATTATACGGCAGGAGATATTTTACCTGTTAACATGTACGTTGGTTTGAGCGTTCAAATGTATAATAAACTTCAAAATTTACAACGCATATATTATTTCATTTGGGTTGTTAAGGTCTCTTAACAATAAATATATTAAATCTATTTTATTATACATCTCAATATTAAACTGGCTCTTTTAAAAGTTAATAAAAAAGATTCTTAATTAATCCTTAATACCAGAGTTCCTTTTGTCATGAAATCTGTATGCCCTAGATAATTTATATTGTAAACATGTTTAAAAATAATATGGCTGCACAATGTTCGTTGCACAATGTTGGTTGGTTACGTCTTCCCGCTCTTGCGCCTCGTTAAAAGTTAGACATTGTTATCGTCCTTGCATTTTTCATTGTCATCAAGCTCATCCAGGAATTTTCTAGCAACGGGAACCAAGAAGACGAAGTTGTTTCAGTTATTCAGTGTTCTCTTTCTCTGCACACATTCTACCATGGTGTCTTTTATAAGCTGTTCATTTAGAGCCGTATTGAATTCAACCAAACCACTAAGCTTGTCGAAGATGTTATGAGAGTATTTCAAGTTAAACGTGCTAAAGCGTTTATCCGGATCGTTAAACAGCGGGAAGTCACCGTCTTTCTTTTCCTCTTTCGTAATTCGAGGAATTCCTGCGAAACAACGAAGAATTAATCATGTAAGATGAACTGTTTTCTGTCTGAAGCATATTAGAAACTCGAGTATTCTTAACTTTAGTTGTAAATATTATATTTATACTTGTGTAAAGCCTTCTCCCGTTTTTAAGTTTTCCTGGAAGTGCTCTGTCGTTATGTTATCATTTGTAATTTCTTTGTAAATTATTGCATTGTTTTCTCTATAAAACTCTCAGGAAAACTCCCAGTTGATAACAAAGTTCTCCCATGATGTCATAAAATACTGAATAATCCAGTTTTCACATAGTCTCCTTCGCAGCCGTTTTTTTTTGCGATGTCATAAAACGGCTGCGAAGGAGACCAGCTTTCACAATAGCTTAGATTCTCTTACCTGGTCGTATAAAATCTCTGTAAGCTTTGTTGACAAGAACAAAGTGAAGCACTATGGGACACTTGGGGTTTGTAGGATCCTTGAACACATAACACTCTTTCCAGCCCTCTCGGTCAAACTGCTCGTCCGCGTCGATTGGCGGGAAAAGAAGACCGTTTCGTTTGGCCCAATCCTCTGCTAATTTAATGTTCTGAGGAAGAAACGATTGCTTGAATTTAGTGAAAAGTATAACATCCACTACACAAATACGTAAGGGTCGGGTCGGTCGGTCGATCGGTGAGTTACAGGGTTAAAATAATAGTTTGAAATAGTAACAACGCTCGCAAGCTCACGTGGCCTGTTACCATTTAGAACTCGGACCGTTCGATTCGCGGCCACAACAACCAAGCCAATTACCAATTAATTCAGAATGTGATTACCTTGAAAGGTCTTTCCTCGTCCGACTCTCGGGCACTGAAGTCAAATGACAGGATAAGATCAACGGACCTCTGTTTCCTTAGGAGGGGTGGGTAAGGAGAGTTGAACATCAACCCAGCATCAATGAGCTCCATCCGTTTTTTATCAACTCGTATGTTATCCTTTTCCAAAGAACACATCGCCCTCGCGGCGCCATCTGTGTAGGCTAAAACATGATAGCACGCGAGTCAATGGGCGAAAAAACGAAAGGCGCTGATACGTTAAAGGTGGGAAATGTTCGCTTGAATTGTCTTTACATTTTTTTGCTATAAAAAACGTACGAAACATTTCTTTGTATATGCATAGAGGGCTAACGCTCGAAACGTCAGCTCTTGAATCTCTTTACGGTGGCCAATTGACATTGTCAACCCAGTTGATAAAACCAAATTATATCTTTGTATATGCGCCTTCTTCTCCCAATTCCTTATTGCAGTTAGCATTGTACGAAGTCCTCCTTTTCTAAACTATTACTGCAACGCAGCCTTAAAGATCCAAAACGGACCACTATGCATTGCGCACGTTTGTTATTGTTTTGATGAACACAGGATCGAGGCGCCATTGTCTGATAGATACTTTTCGATTCACATAAAAGATGGCGACTGCAGTTGACGCGCGCAATGCGCATTGGTCCGCCATGGGTCTTTAAAATGTTCTGTGCGATGCCTAGTAGTGTTACAATGAGCGACGTTTCGTACAATTATCACGCTCATAAAAATTCGACACACAAATTACACGAAACATCCCGTACAGCGAGTTTGACAGATGACCCACAGATCAGTTCTTACTGAAGGCGCGTCCACTCTAGCGATGTTTTATCTGCACAGTGGCGTTTTCCGATCAATATGGACTGAAGAAAATAATTGTTTTTCCAAGGAACAAATGATAAATCTTTGCGATATAAATACCTTGCGGTCCATTGAGTCCCAGGCCACGCAGAAAATTGTGAACAAGCCCGGCTCTTCTTGACCTACTTTGGAGGCCTGGTAACTTTTCAAGCACGTAATCTATGACTTTTCTCCTGAACTCCTTCTTCTCCGTTTTCTGGTTTTTCGTCGCCTTACCATCCAGCTTGTGCGTTTCTTCATCTGCTTTAACATCATCTTGTAGTTTTGCCATTAGGGCGCTTTCAACGTTTTCCGTTTTCCCTTTGCCTTCCACTTTCACAACTTCTTCTTCCTCGTCATCATCGGAATCGATATCGTTGTTGTTTTCGGATATAAACTGTTTTTCTGCGAGGGGACAGAAGAAGCGTAAAGTTTAATAGCTCCTTTTTTTGACTACAATTGTTACATTAAAGGGGCTCGGTCACGGATGACACAGTTTGAAAAGTTTAGCCTAAATTTTTCAAAATTTGTCAATTGCAATCCTTCTCAATCTTCCTCATTCAAAGCCATCCTTGATTCTTCTTAGTTTATTGGTGCATCTTTGGTGTTTTTCTATCGTAGTAAACTACTATTTCAAGGTTTCCTTTGATTTGAAGGCAATTTTATACATCGCCAAAGTCGACTTTATTCATGTTGACAGTGCACCTTTAAGGTTGATGAGAGGGAACAGGAAAAAAACGCTCTTGACAGAAACAGTCCAAAAATACAGCGTAGTTAATAGTACAGAGATCATTTTGAATTTACTGAAGATCAGATCGTGGTGGCGAGGGAGGGGAGGGCGTGGGAACCTTTACACAACCCACCCTTTCCATGCATACGCAGTCCAGCGTGGTCACGTGGGCTACAGAAAAACTAACCCGCACCGGAAATTAGGGGGAAACTTTTAGTGGATGAAAATCACGAAAATCATTTTTCTTACCTAATAGTTTTTGCTCGTTATCTTGTTCTGTATTAATCTGCTTTTCTTCTTTCAAGACTCGATTCAGAAGAATGGCGTAGAAACTTCCCCAGATTCCTACACAAGAAAACATTCAAGTGCCAAGTTAACACACCTTTAATATAAATGACGAAATTATCAATTTCAAAGTGAGCCGTCTCTGCTATATTGAAACATCGGCCGACTGGACGTGATCATTGCGCAAAGTAGATTAACCATTTCTCCTCGTCGTTACTCTAATTTTCGCGGGACCATTTTTCTGCTTTAAAGTTTTAACGGTTTTGGTACTTCTCATAGTCTACAAATGGGTTATTGTTATGTGTCTGTTGACAGTGAGGATAACATGCCATACCTTGAAGGTAGTATAGCGGCGACTCCGGGAATTTCTCTATAAGTTTTCCGCAAAAGAATTTGCTTCCAAACAGTTCTGTCTTCATGAACGTGCCATATTTATCCATTCCAATCTCGTAAGGAGTGAATTCCACCCATTCTGAAGTGCAATAAGAAAAAATTAGAATTAACGCGTTAAAAGGGGCGTGGGTTAATAAATGCCATATTTCATGCCACAATACCTCACCTGCAAAGGATTGTGCTGATATGTCTCGTTTAGAGTTAATAGCGGTGTATATCGGCATGGGTACGGCACCATCTTGGACCTTTTCTTGTTGATGGCTCAACTTAACTGAGTTCTTTTTCTGTTGAACAAAAACAAATATTGACTGTTCTTTGGGTTGTCAATTGAACTGCGAAGTTAATTAAAAGCGAACGAAACTGGGACAGTCTTTAATGTAATATTTACTGAAATCTTCACCTAAAACGACTTGAAAGGGAAGATAAACTGAAAATCGGGAATCATGTTCATTCCCGTTACTGTTGTAAATTCGTTCGGTTAGCGCGCTGGACTCCGGGTCGGACCGTCCGGGTTTGAGCCCCTGGCCGGGGCACTGCGTTGTGTTCTTGGGCAAGACACTTCACTCTCACAGTGCCTCTCTTCCCCCAGGTGTATAAATGGGGTACCGGCGAATTAACTGCTGGGGGTGTAACCCTGCTATGGACAAGCATCCCATCCAGGGGGGGGGGAGTAGAAATATTCTCTGTCGCCTACAGAAACCGGGATAAGCTCCGGCCTGATGGGCCAGTAGGCCCGTATGCAAACTTTACCTTACCATTGTACAAGTTTGGAGAATTCGTTTTCTCATCAAGATAATTTCCTCTTGCAGACCCCATGACCCTTTCCACGGAATATTTACAACCCGACATATGCACGAAAACCATCTTCGTTTAAACGTACCGGTCCTAGTAGACTCTCTCCAACACAGTGGCCATAGAAATCTGTCAAACTAACAGGCTGTCCTTTCTTCCATTTCTCGGAGATTTCTTTAACGTATTGCATCACTCTTCTGGGGGTAAGTAGCCACATGGGTCCCCACTGTAGTTGTTCCCTGATATTTTTCTGGGACTCCCTGGGGTCTATGCTTTCGCCCGCAGTTTGAGAATATAACAGTGACAGACCCCTAAAGAAGAAACACATATTAAACAGATCAATGAAACTTTCTGCGGAGCGAAAACGAAATAGCCAACAGAAAATAAAGGAAACCACTGTTATTCTGGGGACGAAACCTGCTAACTTACCAGGCAGAACCAGATAATCCTGTTAGATAAGTAACACAGTTTAACAAGTCCATCTCCTCTAGTGCCCGACAGGCCGCGCTGAATCCCGTAGTGGCTCGGTAACCTCCCCCTGATCCAAGGACGGCTATTGTGGGAACCTGGAGACGACAAAACACAACATCGCTATGTTTTCAAGTGTTCTTAAATTCATTTCATTAAAACGTACAACGTTACCTTCCAAAGTCGTAATAGGGGGTGTTGCGAATTTCAAATTCTATTTATCAAAATAATTTATCACGTGCAACTCAAAGTTCGAAATTGAAGTTCTCCTTTCTGATTTCAACAAACTCCTTTTATGCTCGTTTGATAGATCAAGACGAGATAAATTTACTTCCGTTAGTTGATCGTTTTCTGTTTTCTCCCAACCTGACTGCAAAGCAAGGTTCTGATTTTGTAAGGAGACAGTATATGTTAATCACCTCATCCATATTTTGTGGCCCTTGATCTCCCAACAGTTTGTTCATAGCTTCGAGCACGACAGCTTTCCTCTTCTCTCTGAATTCTTTCTCCTCGTCACACAGGTCTGTACTGTAACGCAAGTCTGAATATTGTTCATCACTGAAATATAAATATTCGAGAGTTTAAATTATAAAAGAAAACAAAGAGGATCAAAATAATAAATCAAATTAATTAATTAATTGATAATAAATTTATTATACTTACACTCTAGACGCCTTTAAGATGATGTCTACCTCGGAAAACTAAAACACGAAGAAATTATAATTAAAAATTTAATCCGAAACTATTAATTTTCTAAGGTAAGAACACAACAAACTTAAAAAATAGTCATTTTATTTTTCAGTTTTAAATGCCCCGTTTCAAGTAATAAATTGCTGATATTCTGCACGGTGCCAGAACTTAGAAAGTTTCTTCAGTTGTAGAACTCTAGATTTAATCAGTAACGATAAAAGAGTGTGGTAAATATACTTGCCTCTCCAAATTTCAGAGTTACGGACTCCGGTATACCGATTTGTAGATTCTTCAAGGGTATACATGCAGCCTCGCCAATCTGATCATCAGCATCGTAATCTTCATCCCACAAGGTAAGTTCTGCAGAGCAAGAATCGCTAAGTTAATTAGCGTTAGCGCGATCTTAAGATGAAAATTATAAAAAGGGATGTTCCAGTTCTCATCTGCAGCTACTGTATGCTATTTCAGGTAGCCGGGCCCCCAACTCTTTTAATTTATAATTTTGTAAAAACATATATATGTATGCAACCAAAGGGGAGTTGTACTGATCATAGTAATAAGGACGTTTTACCTAAAACGTTGTTTTGTTCGGGATCAATGTGGAAAACGAACGGTTTTTCGTTCCATTCTGGATTCTTGTTGTTGGAGACGCATTTAGTTCTTTGGAACATTTCAGGTGATGTGGGAATTCTCATCTTTAAATATGGATCTGGAGTATCAACTGTAAAGGGAAGGAACAAATATACGTTGATTAATTGAAATGCAGTAACTCTGTCCAGTGTCGCCACTGCATGCCGGATAGCTTGTATGAATCTAGAACGACCCGTAGAACCGTTGCGTATCGTAATAGTCCATTTTACAGTTCTGTGAAATGTAACCAGGCCTCTGTATGAAAGCGAGGCTCAAGGTGACCTTGTCATGATAGAGACCAGAAACTATTTAGCATAACAACAAAACGATTTACATATCAAAAGTAAGAGGGTTTGTATCTATGCAAGGTCACCTTCAGCCTCGATTCCATTCAAAGGCTTGGTAACTAAGCACAGAACTGTAAAATGGCCTATTACGCGTCTTTCCCAGGCTGACCTCCTCAACAACAACAACAGTATACAACAGCAACAACAATAATATCATCATCATCATCATCATCATTATCACCATCGTTTAGAAAGATTTGCTTTCGATATAAGTAAAAGAGATCCCATCAACACAGTTACAGTTTTACGGTAAGATGGCATTAAGTTTCAGTTTGCCCACCGCCCAGTCCCCTTGCCATTGGAAACTTTTAATGTCAATAAACACTTACTCCAGTCATACCATCCTTGGGTGACATTCCTGGCTCTCAACACACTGATGCTGATCGCTATGCATGATCTTGGAGAAGCCTAAAAAAATAAGGAAAATGATTTTTACTTTGCTTTATAGTGATACTCATGCAAGAAAAGCAATGCTTCGCATAGATTAACGATGTTGCGTCAACCTGAGTGGAAGTCATCTTCAGTCGGAGTCTAATAAAATGTTGTTCATCAGTCAATGTTGACTTAGTCTTTAGTTGACTGACTCTCAAAAGAATGTCTTTTTAAATACAGTTTAAATATGTCCTGACTTTTACATGGTAAACTGAGATGCATTGCATTGAAATTGAAGTTTTCAATGGATGCGATTAAGAGAAAACCGACGAAGTCCTGTGAAAGAAATTAAATTGAAGATGACTTTGAGCAGTAAAGCTGTAAACCAACAGTAGCTTCTACAAAAATATTAGTTTAAAGATACATTGAATTTTAATATTCATGCAAATATACATCGCCATGACATCAGGTATGAGGGACTGTCGTTTACCTGTAAACATTGCGCTAAGGCTGCTGTTTCTTGAGCTGCAGTCCCTTGTGTTTCGTTCTTTAGAATCATTTTTCAGCTGTTAAGGCAAAACGGGTTCCATAGTGACTTAACTTTTAGAAACGGAAAGCTTCAAAGCCCAGCCGAAAGCGAACTACAAAACCGCGCGTGTTGATCACGTATGTTCACCAAGCACGTGGACGCACAGTCGAGTGACACGGCACGTGAACCGTAACGGATACGAGTATATGACTCAGGGTCGATTGCAAGACGTCCAATTTTGTTTACACCAATTCTCTTCATCAAGATACTACGGTGACACTTTCTGTTTTCGTTTATACGCCAGTTATAAACTTCATAATTTAAGTCAGTGTTAACAAACTTCCCAATACGTGAATCATTCCCCAATTATGTTAAGCCTTTGCGAGATAATGTGCGCCAAAGTTGACATCATTTATTTAGCAACGCTAAAATTAATGTTGTAACTCTTCCGAAATCGTTGCGAAATCAATCTCAGCTGAGCCCAGTTTTCATTTTCTCAACGATTACCCTTGTGTGTCTGGCTGAAAGTGGGATTTTAACCCTAAAATCCTGTAAAATGGCGAGAGCTTTTTATGAACACATTTATAATACGTTTATACACGTCTAAAATAGCGAAAAGCATAACTTCTTACCTAGGTTGTTTTCTGTAATGGCTTGTTCCAAACTGTGCCTAGTTGGGCAGAGTCGTTAATCTTAGCGATGTTTTTGAGTCTGTAGAAGAGGGTTGTGAAGCTCGTACGAGAGTGCTCTCTTTTTATACGCTTTGAATTCTTCACGGGTAAGCCCATTGACGTCATAAGGCAACGATCACGTCATTCACAACAATGCACAAAATTCCGTGATCAAAACGCATGAACGTGAGTAAGAGCGGATTTTGTGACACTACCTTCGCCGTGTGTAATTGAAATTGTGAATCAAACGGAAATACTATGACGAATACCGAATCAAACAACTATAAGTTGTTTTGAAGCCGGTTACGAAGGTAACGGTATAAACTGTGGACTTGTGCGTGACTTGTGTGGTCTTGTGTATCACTGACTTCACTTGTGAATGCAAATTGCTCGATCACGCGAGATTCTTCTCAAGCTAATATCGTTGTAAAATTGCTCCACATTCTTGAGATGAAAAATATATTGAACAGTCGGAAAGCTTTGGTTGGGAGAGCTTTTGTGACAACCAATTGGAAACATCACGAAAGATTAAAATCATAATGTTTTGTGGTGATTTTTCACGATCATCTTTTAAGTAATATCACTTACCGATCGAACGACAGCTATTAGGTTGAATACTTAATTCATTTTATTATACCGTTACTGTGATAAATTGAATGCTGAATTCAGCGGATTTCTTAGGTTTGGATGGAAATAAAATGCGTTTTACTGACAGTTACGCTATAAACTTATGCCCCGCGCGGCCCGGCCCCGGTAAAGAACCGATCAGGCAACATTTTGGCGCAATTAACAAAGCCCGAAGCCCACGGAGAACCGCAAATTGACCTTGAACACAGATCAATTAACTGCAAAAGAAAGCGGGGGAGGAACTGGCTATTAAATTACATAAAGCAAAATATAATCTTAATTCGTTAATTTCTTCTAAGCTTGCATTGATTGACACAAAGTGATGTAAAGTTTTGGAAACATCTCAATTCTCGAAGTAGTCGAGGTGTGATTGCAGCCCGACCCGTTGCAGCAGGACTGATTATGATGTCAGCGGAGTTCACGTGGGCGCCGACACTTCCGAACCGACCGTCCAACTCCGCCACGAAACTCGCGCCGGCATAGCCAATGTACAGTCGATGATGTGTACTGAGCCAAACAAATCTATTGTACACTGTGGCGAAAGGAACATTAAGGCCATGGCACTCTGTTGCAGTCTGGGCTAGCTCGTTTTCATAGCATGTCATAGAGATCACTGGGGTGTTTCTTGACACTTCGAAATTTTACGCAGTTTCCGTTAAAGTAGTAAGGTCCGGCACTGACGGATCCACGTCGTCTTCGGCCAAATTGACAGAATTGTACGTGACTATCCCGCCGGGGAAACAAAACATTATGCTATTTCCATTCCCTTAAATGATGAATCATCCTGAGTGAAAATTCTTTTATTTTTCAAATTCGCGTGTGGACTCGATGGAACAGTTCTTTTTAAAAACAGATATATACCCAGTAAAATATCTACTTAGCTTTATTCTAGTATTTAATTTGATCAGAGTTCAATATTAAACTGAGGGTCGTATTGGAAACAGAACAATTCTCAGTCGTTGCCAGTGAGTCTATATAGTTCTCAATTAGAACGTTGTGTGTTTGTTGTGAAGTTGCCTTTAAATTTTTATTTATTTACATATTTACTACATACTTTTCTGTACTACTAATTTTTTCTATTATTATTATTATTATTTGTAAAGCATAATAAATGATTATTATGCTTTGTTGCCAAATCTAATTATAATTCTTAATATCTAATTCTTTCCCCGCCTCAACTAGCTCTACAACTATTTGCGTGAGCAAGCAAAATTTGTAAAAAAGAATTAATGCCCAATAAAACAAGTTGAGTTGAGTTGAGTTTCTAAAACTTCAATTTGTTATTTCAGTAGCTAAATCATCTTACACAGCTCCCTCAGAAGACTTAGAAAGAGGCATTAAGTACAGGGTCACATAAAGCTAGAGGTTTATATCTAATCAAAAGGGGCACCCAACAGAACATTCTCTGTTGTCTTGGAGTCGATTTAGGCGAGTTTGAGACAAACCTCAGAAAGTAAAACTCGCCTAAAATCGACTCCAAGACAACAGAGACATCAAAATAACGCCAGTAAAACACAAATTAAGGCATTTTTATTTGCATTCTTTTCCACGTGTAGAATTTAGGGCAAATTTCGAACTTTTCTCATCCATTCTCTCACATTATGTCACGTAAATCACATACAACTATGGGCCGCCTGTGCTGAAACTTTTCAGTTTAATATATTTGTCAATACTAGAATTGACCTCTGCCGTGTGTGCGTCAGTAAAACGGACATTAAAATTACTAGAGCGAATAAAACTAACGAGGAACAATACCCGCCTAAACCGAGCTTGTCTAGTCTTCTCAATTTAAACACAGTAAACACTATTAAAAATACCCGCCTAAACCGAGCTTGTCTAGTCTTCTCAATTTAAACACAGTAAGCACTATTAAAAATACCCGCCTAAACCGAGCTTGTCTAGTCTTCTCACTTTAAACACAGTAAGCACTATTAAAAATAGCTGAATCCCTTCATTTCTTCCCACGAGTTTACCGTCAAGTGACGTCAAATTCACTCATTTAACTGCAAAACCTTACGTAACCGAGGAAGTTATAAACAAAATTAAAACAATTGAACAGTCATTACACTTGAGCCTCCCTCCTACACAGTCTAGTGTTTTCACTGTTTGTTGACTACAACATGTTGGTGGCTTGCGTCAAACCCCAAGTCTTTGTAAGTTTCATTTAGTCAATTTTGGTGATGTACTGCATCTTAAAACCTTTATAAAATCGAAGTAATCTGGCTCAAAATAATTACAAAATTAGCCTCGTCCTATGGTAGAAAAAGACAAAAGAATTAATACTCAAATAGAAAACCAAAAAGGAAGAGATTACATGAATGACGAACTTTGGCTGTATTTAACAAAACGCACCATCGATGACGTAGCCATTTTATAAATAAGTCCTCGACTAAAGTGTTTTTCCAAGTTCCGCTATCTATCCAGTCAGCACCTGAATTTCCTGTATACAGGAGTTTTAAACACGGAAGTTTTAGATGAACCAGTCATCGCATTGGTATTTCTGAAAATTAGAGTCTGTCCTTAGAACTTCCGTAAGCAGTTAATGAAACTAGAAAGTTAGCATAACTCTTGATTCAAAGAATTCCACGATTACCTCTCACTCGATCACCAACTTTGTGTATGAAAAGGTTCACAGGAACGTAACCTATTGGTACAACATATGTAGTCGTTCAGTTCCATATACATAATTGCCTTAAATCGAGTGAAACTCAATTTTAGTTTGTTACGGTTGAAATGCATCAACTACAAAATCAATATAAACAAGTTGGCATAGTCTCCTTCGCAGCCTTTTTTAGGGGACTAAGGTTGGCTAAGATCGAAAACATTGACATGGATTACAAAGGACGATGTTGAAAAATTTAACCGTTGTTGGTCCGAATGAGTTATCCGTAATGTTTCTCGTTTCAAAAGTTATTAGTTCTGCCGTGTTGCGCTTCAAAAACAGCTCGCGCGCGGCTAATTCTTCACGTGCGTTTTTTCCCTCGTTTGAGCCAGATCCTGCGGAAAACATTAGCCACTGTTCATTTCCAAATCTTTCAAAAATGAAGTTTACAAATTTAAGATGGACCGATGGTCTTTACACTTTATCAAAGCAGTTCTTAAGTGATCGAAGGTTTATCTAAGTAAGTAAAGTCATCGAAGGTTTATCTAACCAAGGAGATGCAGGGAGCGGTCTGTCTCCCGAGCCAAGGGCTCATGTTAAAAACGCTCGACTAATATAAAATTAAAACTAATTACAATATAGAATGAGATTAAAAATAGAGCTATAAAATACAGGTTTTACAACGGCAGCCATTCAGCTTGACATTTTTTATTGGAAGACGAAATTGCTGAATGGTAGACGGTGCAGATTTGTCTACAATGGCAAGTTTTAATTCCATACATGGGCGATAAAAAGGAAGCGTTCCTTTTAGCCAATCCAGTTTCGGATCTAGTGAATCCAGATTGTTTCAATTTTCGTTTTAGCTGGAACGAAAACCTAAAAATAGATTACGCAACAACGCCAAGGGGCCTGGGAACCATATTTTTTTCAAAACAAACATGGCGGGCTTAATTCGCCGGGCGACACTCGCATTTTTCTCAAATGGAACGAAAATCTGAAACCAGTTTCAGTTACCAATCCGAACGATCCACGTTCGGAGGTGGATTGTTTAGATTGCAATCAAAGATTGGTTTCGCCTTAAATGGAACGGGATATCTAATTTTCGATCGCAAAATCCGGTTTTAGATTGGTTAAAAGGAACGCTATCTAAGGAAATTGAGTTGTCTAAAAAGATTATTCCTGCTGGCAAACCAATCAAAACGCTTGAAAGCGAGTCTGTTGTCAGTGGCTTGCTGTCAGCTGACCAGCCGCGGGGAATGAGCGAACTTCAGGTGGATCTAACTGGCTTTACGTGCGTAAAATAAAAAAGAAGAAATGTATGAACGTCTCGCGTCTGCGGAAAAAGTTAAACCACATTCAACTTTTTCCGCAGACGCGAGGCGTGGCGTAGTTAGTCAAAAAATTGAGATTGAACTCTTAGGTCCAGTCTTTCCGAAATACGCTTATTTCTCGAAAACCGCTCGTTAGAATTTCACCAAATTTGGCAGGAAAATACTTCAGGAAACAAGAAAGAAAGTTATTGCAAAAGCTTTGAAATTTGACAGAGGAAATTGTAAATAATGGAGTTATCTTTCAAGGACGGATAGCTAAAAATCGGTATGTTAAAATTATTTTAGAATAGTGTCCGCATGTGGGTATTGTGACAGGTTTGTTTGAGGCAAATGATAGAGAAAATCTAACGACTGAATTTTCCGCAAATATACAAAACCTGATTTTAAATTGATGTTTATATCCAGTCACGTTACCATGGCAACAGCGCACACGTCAGCGTAACTATCAGAATTCGAAAGTCTATCTAAATTCTAAGTCTATCCTTTTAACTTTTTCAACGGTTTTAGAATAAAAGGCAAATGCAACACAGGTTTCATAAACTGTGTTTGGCCACCTTAACGCACGTAAAGCCAGTTAAATTCACGCCCGTTAACGTACGAAAAATTACGCGACAGTGGACGCACGTGAAGCCGGTTAAATTCACGCCCGCCAAGCCTGGTTCACACTTGTAAAATAAGCAAAACACAAGTGAAATAATCATAAGCATAAGAAAGCATTACGCGACAGTAGAAATCCACCTTTCAGGAATTCAAGAAAAAATCCGGGAAAACCAGGAGTAGATCGGCGGTCACAGCGTACGCGGGCAGACACTTCAGTTTCATCCCAAAACTATTTCTCAGGACAGCAATACACGATGACGCGTTGTCTCGAGAGTGGTATTCTTTCCGTTCATCTAAACTGATAGCTAGCGTCACACGCCATTAAATTTATTGATTCCTTCTTCGTAACTTTCGTCATAACTTCAAGAAGTACTCGACAGTGTCAAAGAGCAAAGGTTAAAGTAGTGCGCGCTTGAATTGCGGGAAGCAGTCGAATGGTTCGAATTCTTCTAATCACAGAAAGTATTTCAAATCAAGCTGCTCTTTTAAACTACTTTCAGTTTCCTAAAATGTATCTCAGCGTCGTTGGTTTTCTGCATTACATGCTCACAACAGACAACTGCAGGCAACTACAAGCCATTCTCAGTATTTGGCGCTTACAAGTTTCGATCACCCTCGAATGATCTGAGCTGAACCAGGGAATAATTAGTCAGCTTCATTCACACGGGAACAAATAAAATCTCAATTAGAACGCATATATTAAACTTCACCCGAAACTCCGAATCCTTCTATACGGCAGGGAAACTTATCTGGCTGCGCCTCGTTGACTATTTAAACAACAGAATGTTTCTGTCGAGGAACTATCAGCTGGCAGTTGTCCCCGTGGAAATTTGATGTTCTCAAAACAAATATTCGCCCGAGAAGCGAAGCTTCGAGGGCAAATATGGTAGTTTTAAGATCAAGAACATCAAATTTCCACGGGGGCAACTATCAGCCGATAGTTCCGAGACAAAACACTCAATTGTCTTTACTGTTCACCACTAAATTTTCTTCCACGCGCACATTTACAAACTAGCATCTTGAGTTTTTGCTGTAAGCCGAAATGTACGAATAAAGGTACAGACAAGAACAGGTCAATCAAATAGCGTTTGAAAGTTTTTTCAACCGAAATCCCACTTGTTAACAAAAAAATTTACGGACGGGCACTATACATCCTTTTCTTCGCGTCACGTGTATAATTTATACCAATGAGAATCGGAGAAAATTTACTGGTGAACTGTAATCGCTCATAGAAAAGTCGGGCTCATAGTCTAATTCTGTTACTGTTTTAGTAGAAACTCTAGAGGATTGCATTCCAAAAGCTGCAATTTTATGTACTTTTAAGCCACAAATCAAGAAAAAAATTTCCTTCGTTTTCTATCGGCGAATATAGCCAATCAGATTCGCGCATTTCCAATATAGAGAACACAGCTGAGTTTCTAATAAAAGTGCGAGTGCGAGCAGTCCCATATCTCCTTGGTCCGTCTGGAATGAAGCAAAAAAGCGCATGAGTGGAAATTAAGAGCGACCAGACGCCGCTCTCCATTTATGAAATTTAGGCCCGGGTCAAACGCCTATCTTCACACGAGCCGAGCCAAACACATAATCAAAGTCAAAAGGCGCCACTTACCAACAAAACCGCTTTTGTTATTTGTTTGGTGTAGCAGTTCGGCACGACTGAATAAGTTCGACGTTTGACTGAAACAGGCGTTGTCGACCCAAACTGAAATGTGAGGTACGGCGTTTGACCCGGGCCTCAGCCACAAAATGACACTACAGATATTTACAAGAACTTCGGTGTGGTTTACTATAGACAACTCGGTTTCTGAGACATGACTCATATAGCATGACAAATCCTTTGACCTAGAAACAAAAACTGAACTGGAAAACGTTTTCATGGCTACGAAATACACGCAAGTGCTGGGGGTAAGAGAAAGAAGACGTGTGAAATATTAAAAGCCGCCATATAATTCCATGCTGGTAGTGAGTTCCTAGTTTTATTGCGGTACGGGGTTTGATGATCCAGCCATCGTTGATTTTTGATGAACTGTGTCTTGGACTTCAGCACTAAGTAAAGAATAACACAAACGATATGTTACCGGAAATCATGAGACAACGAGTAAGTATTGCCTTGCACTGTCATAACGTTAATTCATACATGTTTAGTTCTGAAAAGTAATCATCAGAACAACAGAATAATTTCAAGTTGTTTTTGTTTTCTTTTGACTTGGGGAGGGGGTTCTCGCCCCTTGCACCTTACGCTGGTTGCCATGTGATTCATTGGCCACGTGCGGTAATAGGTCATTTCCGAGTTCCCTTGAGCCTCTATTTCAAAGCGAGTCTAAGTGCGAAAGTTTTGTGATGGTAATTAGTTTTTCTTTCCATATGAATGAAAACTCATTTTCATTACAAAGACTTTGCACTTAGATTCGCCTTGAAATACGAGGCTCAAGGGAACTCGGAAATGGCCTATTACCGCACGTGGCCAATGAATCACATGGCAACCAGCGTAAGGTGTAAGGGGCGAGAACCCCCTCCCCAAAACAACTTGACATTATTCTGTTGTTCTGATGGCCTATTGTGTTTGACCTTCATAGCTAAACCACACGTATACCATGTACCTTCCCGCCAAATTCTGAACCCAGTCCACTAGACTGTTAATAAGATTGACAGCCAAATTGACAGCTATGACAGCGTACTCTTGAATGACAGCCAAAACATCAGGCAGCTTCTCCACAATCTTTTCGCCAAGCTTCGCAAACCAGGAAGCCACCGATGAAAAGAAGTCTGGGGCGAGTTCGTAAATCTTGTACACAAGGTTCGCTAAAAGTTCCTGCGCCTTGGCGAGGAGGACTGGGACGTGCTCCGACAGGAAATCCCAGATAATTATCACGTATTTATAAACGACGGGCCAGCACAAGTTCCACACGTGCTTTACATAGTCACGAACTATGCCAAGATACTCTGGGCCTTCGGTTTCAATCTATATAAAAAATACAAAAGTCTGAAATTAGGACACGATTGTGCCAAAGAAAAATAGCCTTTCTCTCCGCTGGGAACTAAATTCTATTTTTTATGTAAATCCTTCGAAGAAAATGTCTATTGTTTGACCCCCAACATGGCCGCCATGCCACGTGAAGTCGACAAACAGCAGTTAGGAACTGCTTTGAAGAAAGTAATTTTAATCAGCCTTAAAACGCGTTTTACGGTTTCGGCACGAATGGGGTATAAGAAAATTTACCCTCTTTGTGGACTCCATAGCTTTAAAACTAGTGAGGGGTAGTTACTCACTTTACTTTGATCGAGATGCACACCACATTTTGAGAAACTGCTTGACAAATTTAAAGCCTTCAAAAATGAATTCTATGTAACTGTTGAAATTTCCAGGACAAAAAAAACATCGTATACACCAAGTTACATTTAAACCACACAGCGAAAATTCCCACCTTTTCTAAAAGCTGTGGTATTTTGACGTTAAGATAGTCTCTGGCTGGTTTGGTCGTTTCTGCTATAAATGCTCCAATAATGGTGAGTTTTTCCCAGACAAACTCCGCAGCTGGATCGGCGTGTTCTCTAAATTTGCTGTAGTACATTGGATAGTTCGTTTGAACCCAGCTATAAAGAAAAAAATCAAGCCCCGTTGTCAATCCGTAAATTGTCATTAATGGTTCCCATACATTTCTTCTCACATTAGTTGGGAGAATTTCTCTGAATATCAAAAAGACTTCTCTTCGGTGATCACTGTGTTTTTTCTTGTAACCTGTTTGTTAGACAATGTACTGAAGCTGAGCTGCAGGACCAGCAGCAACACTCTCACTTCAATAAACATGAATTGGAGCAAGGAGCCGACACCCATAAACTATTTGGTTACTCTGATCCACTGGAAAACAAAAACCTTTCAGGAATTCAGGAAAGGGTTTATAACAACACCGGCATGCATGTCCGTTCCATTTCATTAGCAGTAAAGCGAAGACTGAAATTAAACTCGAAAGTCACAACTGAAGGCAAGTTGATAAGAAGGGAAAAATGAAGAAACAATATCAAGAGCATTCGATGCAAGAAATAACATAAAATGCACAGCTACCTGTTTGCAATATTAAATCCATTCTTTACTTGTCCGTATCCTGCCTCTGCTGCCTGTTCTATCCCATATTCCTTTGCAATCTGCGCTGTTTTGCTCGCTTTGGACATAGTTAGTAGATGAAGAAAAAAATTTACACAGGTTTTAAGTTTTAAGAAAATACTTGATGTAAAGTATGAAATAATTCACATCCGAACTGTGGATGTTGGTGTAAGCGAGAAATGGTCATCGCAGTGAATTTCCAATCTAAGCAATTGGATCTTAAAGAAACCTGAGAAAAAATTAAGGGTTCCGAATGGGGATTCGAACCAGTGACCGGCTGCGTAATACCGTTGCGATGCTATACCCACTGAGCTATGAAGTCACACACTAGGGGTATCGCCCTTTCAATCTTTTTTTTCACGCTTCTTATTTAAAGGAGCTACGTCCCGATATTTTGAGTTATTTTTTGCGGCGAACCAAATTACCCTTAAAACGTAGGCAACCTCAAACTAATAGTTTACGAAAAAGGAAGAAAAACTCCAAAGAAGTGATACTAAACCAAAAAGGAACAAGAATGGTTAAGGATGGAGAAGATCGAGACGGATTACAAACGACGATTTTGAAATATTTAGGCTAAATTTTTGAAAATGCACGAACCCCAAATGCTTGAATTGGAAATTCGATCACTGTGACGATCAGTTCTCATTTGAAAGAATACTTGTTGGTAGCTCTAGCAGACTTAATCAAACAGTCCAAAGCCATACAAAGAATTACAATAACTGAACAGTGTCGTACCTTTATAACCTTTGTGTTTGCAGATGTCAACAGCTATCGCTGCTGCTAGCAAGAACAATACAAGCTTGAGGAGTTTTCCGAAGGAGAAGAAGGATGATCTGCGAGCTTTTTTCTCTTTCACGGCCTGAAAAGAGAAAGGAATCGAACGCAGTGGATAAGTGGCATGAGCTTTAGCAAGCTCGTGGTGAGATAAACTAGATTTTAGAAAACTACTTCAACATTACAGCATGTATACGGCAGGTAGGTCAAAGTAGTTTGCGATGTCCTTGAATTTCTTGATTTGGCTTCTCAACGATAGAATAGAAGAAAAATGAGTAGCTATTTGCTGTATACAGTAGATCCTGGATGCACGGGTTACAATTTGGACACTACATGCTGATACAAAAACCACGCTTTCAGCCCACTAAAGCCAAATACGACTTTCGACTTTCAGTTAAAATACAGTTGCCCTACGAGGTTGGTTCCAAACCTGTGTTTCGCGGACCAAGAAACCGCGAGTAGGAGAAAGAGGGAAAGAAAAAATGCGAGGAAAATACAAAAAACAATTGATCCAGCAAAATTAATCTAGACTGTTAACAGTTATGTCCAAACACGTAGCCCAATGCTAGCTCATGGCAAAAGTTTTCAGACAAATCATTAAATGCATAAATGGGGGCGAGGAATGTGTCAGACATTAAAGTTCAGGAACAGGTGACAACATGAATAATTAACTGCCCTATTGAGCCACCCACGGCATAGCAACCAGACTTAACAATAACGACCCGATCTCAACCGTTAGTGAACAGCTCGTTTCAAGAAACACCCAGCATAAATATGCACGCAAGTCAAATTATTCGATATCCGGTAAAACAGCTAAGCCTGACTGCTGATGTTGCAACTGCCTCAGCCTCGAGCATCCGCGCAGGGCGTTAACATTGGGAAACCAGCGTAAATTGCCAGTTAAGTGTTGAAGTTATGTGAAGCTTGTTGGTGAAACATTTTGTGCTAACCGCTGCAAGAAAAGTCAGTTTAAATTAAGAAAACTAGTGAATTATAGGCAACTCATACGAAAGCTGGGAATAAATACGAGGCCGTTTTCTTGTCTTTCAGTCCGATTCTAATTTGTCCTTCGTGTAGCGCAAGTAAAACGTAATTAAACAGGTGGGAAAACCTACACGGTTCTCTACCGGTTGAGGCACTCATTTTAGCAAACATCTGTCTTGGAATTATCATGCTAAACGTCAACGACGAATGTGCAAAGGCGCAGTTTTCCCGGTAACTGCTGTACTGTATATACTCTGAATTAGGGCTTACAACAGTTATGGCCCAACACATAAGACTGCATGAAAGGTTTTCCGAAAGAACGGGAAACAGAAATTGTAAAGATGTTTAAAAAAGCGCTGCCGACTATTATCATATAAAGCTACACTGAACAATCTCCGAAAATCTTTAGCGTTACATTTTTCGGCGTTACGAAACACCGACCGCGTTCACTGCACTAGCAAAACGTCTAGAAAAACCCGCAAAAAGATAGCAACAATAATGAAATTAAAACGAGGTGACGATTTTTTTAAGTCTTAATATAACTCACCGTTTTGCTGTCTTCAGCCATTATCAGCTTTTTCAGCCACGTTATAAAAATCGCCGTGGCCTATTGTTTTTAAATTAACCTGGCAGTTTCCACAAAAAAGCTTGGCACAAGCGCTAGACTTGCTGCATTGGATTAGCTAGCAAATTATCACGTGAACATCACGTTATATTGCCAATATAACGTGATGTTCAATCACAGGGCGCAATAGAATATCAAACCGCTGTGACTGACATGAACTTGAATGGATGGGCGACCAATGGCATGATTCTGAAAAGGCGTTGACAAATATAACCTGCTGAAATGATCACAAATACATGACTTACACATTAAGGCACTAGGTACACATGCTTGACGGTTTTGTGAGAATATGCTTCTCGCTTACCTGACAAGCGTTCACGCAGCTGTCCAGCCCGGCCTGTAGATAGGTGAAGTGTAAACATAACATTTAGACGAGTTATTAATTATTTAGTGCACTCTTAACAAACACAAACTGGTAATATAGCAATGACGCAACCCTTTTATCCCCTAGCTCAAACTGTCTCCTCACTTTTCTTAGCAACGTCTCTGATAAACAGTGGTTCAGTTACTTGTGAAAAATCAGATTCTGACCGCAAGCGGTGCCTTGCTCTAACAAATTCAGTTGTACAAAGGAGATTTTTTCATTAATCTTACTAAAAACCGTAGAGTTTTTATTAAGTAAAAACCTACCTTTGTCTTGTTATTTTCCAAAAGCAGGTTGTTTTTACTTTGAAATACGTCAACAGTAGTAAAAAGCTTGCTCTTAACACCCTGATGAGAAGTCAGTTGAAGTGTCAGTTAACGGTTGCTCCGGAAAAATTGTACAACAAAGGCAGAAATAAAGGGTACACGACGGTTATTATTATTATAGTTTACTACGGGGTGGCTCTCGACTTACGTCAAAAGTGATCAAAATCAAATTAAACTATCATCCTGCCTTGTTCAACCATGCAGGTTAAAAACAAAGCTTAATCTTGACTTCCCTCGCGCGTGTTTAGGCTCGCACCGGTCTTACGTTTTCCCGCGCTTGACGCGGGATACAAATTTTTGCTTGAGTTCCGATTGGTTCATTGAGTCGATCGCGTTAATTTTGATTGGTCAAACGTTTTTGGGTTAACAATGTGGAAAACCGTTTTACGCCGCCTGCCGTACTATAATAAGCAATTTTTGAGCAAAATATTAATATCGTAATTTGTTAGTGGCGAGCAATCAACTATTTGCCTACCCGTCCCACGGGCAGGGGTAAGGCAATGAGAAGACAATCACACACAATGATTATAAGATAACTTGATTCAATATTCAACAGGTGATTTTTTTTTTACTTTACGACTGTTTCTTTGCTAGCTGCTAGCCCTGGGTTCAGCTTACCACACTTAATGAATCCCACATGTTAACAAGATGATTTAACAGCAGTCTGAAATAGAAACAAAAACGGTTGAGACAGGTCTGTTGCAAAATTCGTGTAGTTAATGGACTAGAGCTTACCCCGATTGTTGTAAGGTCGCTAAATAGGTGCTTTCCCATGTTGTAAAACAGTCTTCATCTTTTCCTAGACACATTACAAGGCAGCTCAGAACCTGCAACATACAATATAGCGATGGATGTCATATCCAGGGGACAAGGGGTTCCTCTCAGCTTGCCTGTAGTTTATGGCGGTGGGCGGTGAATCTTTATGTGGACGTGCCAACAAGTTGCCAAAATGTTCGGTGAACTCGCGTTTCCTCGTGTCACCTTTCAATGTACATAAACAACATAGTACTCAAGATTTTGGAACGGTATGTCAATGAGCAAGAATGAGCAAGACTCTTGTATGTAAAAGAATAACTTTTGCAAGCAAAGCAGCTTTAATATTGAAGAGACCTTGCAACGTCTACAGCACAAAAATAATACATGTAAAGACTAGTTTCAAGATTGATCAAAATGATAACTTACAGTAGTTAAAACGTTGCATGTAGCCACCTGGTACGCCCATAATCCGGCTAAAGAAACAAACAACACGTGGTGGCACGTGTAGACCGGGCACGCCTAGAATAGATCAGATTACCTCTGTTTTGTATTCCAATGGAAGGTCATAGTTTAGACGGCCGAGGAGAGCAGAAAAATACAGTCTGCTGACAGGTCTTGTATCCGAGCCAAGTGAGAGTCTCTGAAATACAATTTATACCAGAATGATAAATGAGGCGCCACTTTACCTCATCCAAAACAAAACTGAGGAAATTTTAGACATAAATCATGAACACATGAATAGTTTAAGACCTGGCTTTTTTGACACACCTTTATTTTTGGATACTGTGACAGCATTTTCCGTTGCAAGCTACACGAAGAAACAAAAAAAAGACAGTGCATTAATCCTAACTAAGACTCCAGAGTCTGCGACAGGGCCTACCATAATAAAAAATAATTATAAAAGCACAAGGCGTTTACCTTTCCTCAGTTGTTTGGTATTAAACATTTTATCACATTTCCAAACACCTGAACTTTGTCAAAAATACTCCACTGTACGTCATATTTTCAACTCTCTTCTCGGTGCTTGCAAATGTGATGAAACACTGTCTCTCGTGTTTCCTATATAACGTCTTAGAAAATATACCATGTGAAAATAAATTTTGGATTAGCAAAGATGTTTCGTTTTCAGAGATCAGTGCATGTACGCAGGGTCCCAACTGAAATTTCGCGACCAAAAGTTCGGGTTTTTTATAGTCGCCAAATGAAGGCTACATTCCTGTGTATTGACGATTTTTGTTCCTCTAGATAATTGCATTGAAAGATATTTGCTTCTTAGGCGTTCAAAATAAGAAAAGAAGCAATGTGACTTTTGCTTTGCTTCGAAAGTTTCTCTCGCATCGTAAAACACGCCCTATAATGCTTTGCAAACCTTCTAATACGTCATGTATGCGTACGGAATGTGTCTCTTGTAATGCAATCTGGCAACTAAAAATTTGAATTTGGTGACTAAAAGATTTTTTTTTTTCATTTTGAACCCTGAATTAGTATGCAACACGTGGCTGGCTTTATTAGACTCTTAAAATCAGCGCTATATTAGAATAGTTAGCTGTTACCTTGGGTTGCCAGCCAAGGGAGATGCTGGAGAAAATGCCACATCCATAACAGCAAAGAACTCCTTGGATTCAACAAGTGCTCTGTGGTTACTCACTGGTTTGCAAGTGCTGACAAAATACAAATCAAATGCTCAATAGTAACTGTTTTAGCCGACAGAAATTGATTGACATGACACTGTAATACATTATATAGGTAATATTTTTCCCTTACCAATACGGCCTTTTTAAAAGAATTAACAATAAAAATTTAACGCTAAAAATGACATTTTGACGGCGCTTTGACCATCATCAAGTAGATGCCTGTAAGAAATTAGCATATATATTTTATAGAGAGAGAAATGATGAAGCAAAACTATGTAAAAACCGATAAAAGAGTATGAAGCTGTAAGAAAAGGGTGTTGAAATACACAAAAAGCAATCAAAGCTAATTTCTTAAAGACATCTACGTATACTTGATAATGACCGAAGTGCCGTCAAAACGTCGCTTTTTATGGAGATACCGTTAATTTTTATTGTAAACTTTCCCCTCAGGATATCCGTTAATTTTGCCAATGCATGATAATTTGTAGGAGATGCAACTTCTCTCTCCCCAGTCTCAATCGAAATGTTGACCAAGTCAGTAATAGGAATGATGTTACTACAGTAGCTTTACTGCAGACTCTCTGCAGTCTGTTGAGAGGTGAACTGAGAAAGCTGTCCCAAGGAAGGCAGCCACTTAAGGCTAAGTAGCAGAGTCTGAGACACACACAAAGTGAATAGGTTTTTAAAGATAGCGTATGCACTTGAAATGAGCTGAAGCTGGCCAAAACCCTCCACACAGTGTAGGGCAGAGAGGAACAGATCATCATCATCAGCTACAGCCGAGAACCCAGAATTCCCACATCATTGTGTCACCTTTTACACTTTAGAACCAGAATAATTCAAGGGTATTACTGTACTCATATATTTATGATTGTTTACAATGATAACTATAATTACCTGAGGAGATTTTCAAGGTAAGAAATGGAATACTTTGTCAGTTGTTTTACACTCAACTGAGGCAGCATAACTTCCATCCACACTGCAATTCAACACATTACGAGGACATTTGTTTCTTGAACAAATAATTTGGCAATATTCCCTCTGTGTGTACAAAAACTAAACCCTAAACATTGTAAGTATATTAAATCTTAAGTTTACAAGTGTGAACATTTTGCTTGCCCTATCACTAGACATGGCTACCTGGTCTATAATTTTATTTGCCCAGTATCGGTTATTTCAGGCAGCCATGTGCTCACTTTTTTGCTACTGATCTAGTCGAGACATCACAGGAGATGAAATATCCTGATTTCAAACCTTGAGCTAGATCCTGACAAACCTTTTAAACCTTGAGCCAGATCCTTCTCAGGCAACTGTCCCGCACACCACATTAATGCTAATGCTTCACGAGTGCGAGTCTTGCGTGCAACAAGCATCTCTTGGACCTGCATACAGCAATTCAACCAACACACTTGTGAGCAATTGTTTTTAGTCATTTTTAGTCGTTTGTATTAGTTTAAATTAACAGGGCCCCGTTGATAACAGTATATTCTACTGATGGGTTATCCTGTATAAATATTTGTTATTATTATTTATTATTATTAGCATGTTATTATTCACACATTAGTCCTCACCAACCTGCGTATTTGTTAATCCTTACCAACCAGCATATTCGTTAATCCGTACCAACCAGCATATCTGTTAATCCTTACCAACCAGCGTATTTGTTAATCCTTACCAACCTGCGTATTTGTTAATCCTTACCAACCAGCATATTTGTTAATCCTTACCAACCAGCGTATTTGTTAATCCTTACCAATCAGCGTATTTGTTAATCCTTACCAACCAGCATATTTGTTAATCCTTACCAATCAGCGTATTTGTTAATCCTTAACAACCAGCGTATTTATGTGCCAGATCTAGGAGAGCCCCCCCTTATTGGCAAAAATTTTAAGGCCTGAAGGGACGGAAAATTTTTTAGGCCCCCCTCCCTTAGAGAGAAGTCTGGCTCTGCCACTGAACTTAACTGTGCTTTGTTACCCAAAATGTGTAACTGAGGAATTTATGGTGCAGCTGGATTTCAAAAATGATTTCACTGACAATTTCAAATATTATAACAGCCTATGTGTACATTTCATTATCCTTTCACAACATGGAGTAGATCTATGGAGTAACATTTTTAAAATATTTACATTTTTAAAGTATATATTCTGTTTAGTGATCTATAAATTATTCACTAACATGTTATCATTACCTCCTTTAAATTTTCCAAAGTGATTTGTGGTTGACGCTGTACAATAAACTGCACCATGATCTGGTCACCATAAGCAGAGGAACCTATCAAAAAGATTAGAAAGTATAAAGTACATTTGCAGGGTTGTCAACAAGATTTGAAGTATGCGGAGATGTTTTGAAAGTAGACGGCACTGGGGGCCCTTTTTTAAGCGTTTTTGTAATGAACGCTTTTTTCCCACTTATCTCCGCCAAATTGTACCCGGCGAAAACGTTTAAGTAGCCGGCGATGTTGCTGGTCGCTGGCAATTAATGAAACCCTGCAGTTGTACACAAAACAAGGCGTCTTGGGCAAGACACCCCACTCAGTGTATATCGCCTGAACAGCAGCACTGCTTGTTACTTCACTGTACACAATGGAAACTGGAATCAGCAAAACATGATAATTATTACAGAAACCAGTGTGACCCAATTGTGAACTTTGCCTTATACATGTACCCTACACTCATAGTCTTGGATCTGTATTAATCCTACATGTAGATCTGCATTAACCTATACATGTATGAAGATCACAACCATATATTACCTCTGTCCATGTACATGGACAATACCTTTAGTTAGTTCCTGCACCATGTTTTCAACTGAACGCTGGTAGATAAGTTTCAGTGTCGGCTCTGTGCATTTCTTCAACAGATTGAGGAAAAAAGTCTTCAATGGAACAGGCATCAAGCACATGGGATAATCTGTAAAAAGAATTATTGTACATAATCATGATCAAACAAGAATTAACAGTTGAAGATCTGTACAGTCCGTCCTTCCTTTAGCAGGATTTACTTGCTGTTGCAGAGAGGTGTAACCATTGTAGGGACATTTCAATAAGAGAGTGGAGAGCTGGCTGATAACAAAATTTTGACAGTATAACATTTGACATGTATATCAACAGGTCATTTAAGGACATTTGTGCAAAAATTTTCTACCATTGAGTTTTTTCTGAAACTCTCACCACTGCAAGATAATGAGTAACTGATGTCAGAAATGTAAAAAAGTGGGGGTCACCGACTTCACTTTGGAGATATCATGCCCAGAAGAACACCCTAAATCTGAAAAATAGCACTTCGCTAGTGAATACGGCTACAGTGTCTGTAAGCACAAAAATATTGTAAATACTGCAAATCGTTGCCAAATTCTGTTTGAATGGACCCATAAAGTGAATTTATTCAATTGGTGTGGTTTCTTAAAGAAAAAAATTTGCATTTAGCGACCACATTTCCACTCGCCTAACAGCCGCAAAATGGCAGGATTCAATGTCCTGTGGGCAGAAAACTTGAAAATTTTTAAACTTCCCACATTGATTTTTTTTGTTCATTTTTTGACAATCTGCTGAGAATCGTAAATAAAATCAGTTCATGGAAAAAAACGTGGTGTGACGAATTCTGTGTGCAGTAACAATGCGCACAAACAATTAGAGTGAATCTACTTACAGTAAATCTACTAACAGTAATTGTACACGTGCCATGTAATGATAGTAACTGTTTTGGAATGTTGCTTCCTACATGTACTCCTCTATATATTTTTGTTAATTTATTTTGCTTATCATTATTGTATTATGTTGGGTACAAATAAATAAAGTTGTTGTTTTTGTTGTTGTTGTTACAAAAAAACTGTTTGGACAATCTGTCCAACCACAGTTGCTATTTCATCAGACATTGGAAATTTATGCCGGGCATTGTCTGGTGATCAACTGTTAAATGGAGACCTGCTTCAGGCTGATTGTTATCATGAGATCTTAAAAATGTAACAACATTCGCGTTTTCATAAGCTTGTCTTCTTACTTAAGCACAATTCAAGCTTTTTATTCAACTCTGTACAAACCTGTGGGCTTCCCCTCAAACACTGGGTCTTTTTGTGGAACACCTTTTAGCTTAAGCTGAAGGTGTGCACCAATATCAGTCAACCAAATCTACAAATGACAAAACAAACAAACACAAGATTTGGGTGAATGCTATACAAAAGTACTCTAAATTGCAAGCTTACAAAATAGATTTTGCAACTAATTTGTTCCAGACAAATTGAAGCTTAATGCTACCATTTTAAAAAAAAATATGATACAACTTTTTAAAAACATGTTTCTTCCTGACTTATGCAAAACGAACGTTTATAGCACTAGATTTATTCAGACCTGTAGCTTACAAAGGCAAAAAATGCCAAAATGCTCATCAGCAAAAGAAAGACTAAACCAGTACTGTCTATGTGGGTTGATTTTGTTGTCGGTTCTCTCAAGCTCCTCGCGGTTTTCCTCCCTCCACAAAAACCAACATTTCTAAATTCCAATTCAATCGGGAATTCAAGGGCCACAGGTTTGTTAGTCGAAAGACTATTATGTGCTACCCTCGTTAAACAAAGGTTATTTATTTATTTATTTATTTTCAGTTATAGTATACTTACAGATGGATTGCTAGGAAATGATGTCTCCAGGTTTGTTAACATTGCTGTCAGCTCATCAAGGTCCACCTCAAAATTAATGTTATTTAAAGGTATTAATATGCACATTATAAACTGGTCGTAAGTTTATGGTATGTAGATGCTGCTAACCGTAAAGGGACACAGTTAGCTGGTGCACATGTGCATTAGATACCATTTCATAGCTAATTTGCATATCACATTTTATCGCGATCCATGCTGTTTTAACTAAATATGATCATATATTATCATAGAATGAGCAGAAGCACACTCAAAAACAGGTTTTCAGTAAACGATTGAAAATCAAGTGAAGCACTGCGAAGATTGAAGTGATATTTCAAGATGTACAGGAACATAGTCAGCTTAGGGACCGCGCTGACCTGGACACTAGTTTTCCCACTTTGAAAAACGTTTACCTCAACCTGAAATCAAAAGTACATCTCGAAATCCGCTTCAATCTTCCCAGTGTTTCACTGGATTTTCAATTGTTAACTGAAAACCTGTTTTTGAGTATGCTCTTGCTCTTGCTCATCCTAATCTGGAAGTGCTGCAGCCTGCTGTCAAGCCTTGTGGCTTATCAGGTCAGAGCTTCTCCTAGTTTCTCAGTTGCAATTTTAAGTGGCTAGGAGTATTTCTAGTCCCCCTTGATGGCCTACTAGTCCATCGCAGGGTTATCCCCCCCGGCATTAAGTTTGCCAGTATGCATTTATACACCTGGGTGAAGAGGGGAGCTGCAAGAGTAAAGCGTCTTACCCAGGAGCACAAAACAGTACCCCTGCCAGGTCTTGAACCTGGGCCACTCAATCCAGAGTCCAGCATGTCAATCATTAGACCACCCTGCTTCCCACGCTGATTTTAGTCACCATGGCGACCAAAATTTTAGAGCTGGCAACGTAATTGCAACAGAAGTCACCAGCTGGTAACTAACATTGAGAAGAAGGATTGAGCGCTTGAGCTAACTTTAGTGACAAATTTTTCACTGACAACCAAACTTAAACAGTCAATGGCCAAATAGTCACTAAGGAGGAGGAGGGTTGTACTGTACATGTCAATGATGTAAATCATTTTGTCCCCTCTTCAACCTGCTCATAACTTTATTAAGCCACCTCAAACCCCTTATGAAGCTGTGAATTTTATGTTCTCAACTTCACATAAAGCCAGGTTTTACGGGTTCTCAAAGACGTATTTTAATTAAGCACCTTTGATAGTGCCTCTTGGAGCAATTCTTCATCTGTCTTCTGAGGTTTTGCTGATGCGGCTTTTTTCTTGCTGCCAGTGAAGCCAGTAATAGGTTTCTTTACGTCAGGAGCTTGTTCAGGAACTCTTTCTGCCAGTAAAACTGCTGGCAACTCCTCTGTAACATCTGCTGTATGTTTCACATGTCCATTACCCATGTCAGCAGCTGGAACTTTAGGTAGTTTAAATGCTTGGTAAATTGTTCTTGATTCCCCCAAAGGATCTGGAACATCACAGATAAACGTTAGCCAAATGCAAAGTGCATTCCATGTGAAGCTCATGCTGATGTTTGCCGTGATTTTGAAGGATTTTATGGAAAAAGGCAAAGATCCATGCCAGCGATCTTTGGCATTTGCACGGAACACAGCCTGGGTATTGAGCTGACTTGAGCTAGAACATCATTTCACAAAAACTTCGCAAGCACATCAATTAGACCTGTGAAACCTTGATCATAAAAACCATTGACCCAGGATGCATTCTGTGTAGGTTACGCCGAAGATGCTTGGCATGGGTTTTGAAATTTTGCAGCGTACTGGCATACGACTGGGGATTTTTGCATACAGTGGCGGGTGACGAAGGCAACATATGGTAACCTTCAGGCGTAACCCTGCTATTGCATCAACAAACTCTACATTTTTGTGGTATCAAAGTTGTTCCTGGAGTCTCTTACAGGCCTGGGATCATGGTTGGGCGTTGGTGGCCTGGTGCATTTCCCGGCACTTGGCGTGGAATTTCAAAACCCTTAGCATATCTTCAGAGTGGGATTTATGTGGAATGCACCCTGGCCATTAACTTTTTGGACTTTGTAAAATCTTTTCTCTTGAAAAAAATCCTGATGATTTTTACAGGTTTCAATAAGTCTGGATCATGTCTCTGAGCTAGAGCAGTATGCTATTAACTTATCAACAACTAAATTTAAAAGCACCCATAAAATTCCTTTCACAAGGGCAAGACCATATACATCTATCGTTCACGAAAATGTGGTCATATCTGCAGAATATGCTGCATGTACATTTGCCATTCATCACCAAATGGCAGAAATCAGTGGCTAGCAAGCTACACTCAATCAAGATGTACATAATAAAATGGGTACTTGTCCCATTATTATTTGGTTGTTAAAGGTTACGTTCAAATTGTTTTCGTGTTGCATGTTGACGTGGCGAAACAGCACGCAAAGTTGTCTTTGTTGAGTAAAACATTTGAAAAAAACGGAAATGCTTCACTTACTGACTATGTCTGCTTTAGGCATATCAGACGCCTTGACTTTGTTCTTCTTGCCTTCATTAGAAGCCCTTTTCTTGCCTCCTTTACCAACTACTTCCCACTTCCCATTGGACGCCATTTTGGATTTGGACAATAGGTTTGCTGGGGAATCGTGGGAAATCATTGCCACGTGACTCAAAGTTTCCCGCCAAACTTCCCGCGAGAGCAGACGACTGCTATGCACTCGCAGGCTACCCGCGAGTTGCCTTTTGAGGCTCAGCTGCAGGAAAAACTTTCGACATAAAAACTTGGCGAAAATGTGATGTCTCGTTACTCGCGTTACTGAATAAATTTGATTTATTTCCCAGAGCCCACGTTAAACAATCCAAAAACATGAACCTGAACCTTGTGTTTTGAACATCCGCTCAAACGTAGCCGAGAGTAATTTGCGCATTTTGCAGCAGCTATTATCATTTTCTCCTAATCTCGTACCCAGATCTTCTCAACCCTCATACGAAGTGAGTAAACATCTGGTTACGAGATTAATTTTCTCCGTCTCGTCATTTTTTATTATCTTTTTTTAACTTAAAGAGGATAATTTGTAGTCCAAAAATTATACCATAAAAAACTCACCGTACTTTTTTTACGAGAAAAGGGCGATTATCTTCTTTAATTTGCGAGCCAAGCTGAAAATACGAGTTTTACTCTAACTCGGGCCGATTTTTAGAGGACATATGTTTGTAGATGAGTTGGCAGAGCTCTTTTGAAGACTGAGAAGAAGTATCTTAACGCAAAATTGGCGGTATCCCGGATTTTAATTCTTTTTCGGTTGGCATATCTGCAGTAAGGATACTGTACGCAATCGAACGCAATGCAATACTAACGCTTAAAATTTCATTCTAATTCATGTGCACCCTACCTGAAATCTTAATTCTTGGATTCGATCTAAAGTGTGCAAATAGCTACGGAAGTATGGTTTTTTATGCGAATGCAGCCATAACACTACTGGAACAAAGATCTGAAAAAGACCCGGAAGTGTTCAATAAATATAGATTACTTCATAGAAAGTGCGACGTACGGATTTTTATTCACGAGTTGCAAAACTTTGGAAAACGAACGAGTGAGCGCAGCGAACGAGTGAGTTTTCCAAAGTTTTGCGACGAGTGAATAATAATCCGTACAAAGCACTTTCTATGCTGTAATTTGTTTATTATATATAACGAGTACTCAACCATTGTAAACTTAAAGCGATTTTTCTAGTCTATAATTTAAGAGTTAAACGCAGCGCGAGGAAAACAAAGCTGCAAACGCATTCTGATGGCTTTCCAAGCGAGATCTCTTTTAAATAGAAAAGAAAAATTACGGCGACGACAAGCTATCGTAAACAAGAACTTTATTTAAATAGCGGTATAAAACACACTGTTAATACTTTTTAAAAGGAAAGCTTTTGCTATCGCATCGAGAAACGTCGCCATAAGTGAATCAACTACTGCTCGCAAATCAACTGGCGAATTTTTGAACAAAAGTTGTGATAACACAAGGAGTCGGTTCATTAAACAATAATTACGAAATCCATATTCAAAAGTGAAATATTTACTTTACCCTGGTGTTCCCAAGAGTGCTTGAATTTTCTTAGAACGTCCACGGCTGCGTTGTATCAAAGCTACAATGAAAGTCTTTCATTTCTTGGGTTTCCCTTATCGACATTTAGTTTGTCTTCGCTCCGCCTGGAGAATGATTTTAGCATTTCCATATCATAACTGTGTTCTCAAGGTTTTGCTTGGCGTGTTTGTGATGGCTTTCCTTTCCATAAAGTTCTCAAAAGTACAAAATTTGTAGCCAAAACATAAACTGTCTTCGAGAGCTTGCAAACTTGCAGCGCGTTGTTTTCACAACCTCGTTGGAAACCATTTGAATTCCCGCGCTCCGATTGGTTAGCTCGTTCTACTCTTGATGCTGATTGGTTATATTTTTCACATGTGAAGAAAGCTATACGCGAAGCTGATTGGACGTATCGCTTTTCTCACATGTGAAAATATAGCAGATATAGAATTCTATCTGCAAGGTTTATTACCTAAAATTGTCGCTATATATATAATAAATATTTTTACGCAGATATTCGTCTATCCACAAACAGAATATATCATGAAAATCAAATAACCAGAACCAGAAAATCACAGTTTTGCAGATCACGGTTTGTGCATTTGAAAATTTAGCCTAAATCTTTCAAATTCGTCACCAGTTGCACTCCGTCTCAATCATCTCCATCCTTAACCATCCTTGTTCCTTTTTGGTTTAGTATCACCTCTTTGTTGTTTTTCTTCCTTAGTAGACTATTAGCTTTTGGTTTCTTGCATTTTAAGGGAAATGTGGTTCGCTAAATTTAAATTTATACATTTGAGAGTTGAAACACAGTGCAAAATTTGAGTTCGTTATAATCGGAATTTGAAAATGATCTCCACGGGTGTCAAAAATGGTTTCAAAGATCATTTTTGCAGGTATATATGAAATTTTACAATGGCAGTGGAATTCTTATTGGATTCATTTTGAAAAACGACTATAGATATGTTTTTGTCGACTTAATTAATTTTTCCAATTTTATTTCAAATTACTGTTATTTGCCACGGTATTCAGTCTCCCGAGTGGCAGTGAAGGTGTCGGAAACACGGTGGTAACGCGTCTTTTACGTATGACACATTTTTAACTAACGTTCATAAGAAATAAATAATTTAATTGAACGGTGGCGGAAGACACGGTGGACAGAAACTGATTTTACGAAAAAGCTGAAATGTTTCGTGTAAATCTTTCATATTCGATTATGTCAATTGAAAGAGAAACATATATATTTCCCTACACGACAAAGGGGAGTAGAGTAATTCGATGTATTTACAATATTCATCGCCAGTGAGAAAATCACTAAGAAAATATATAAGCAAAATAAAACACTAATAACTTAAAGGGACACAGTCACCATGAATAAAGTCAACTTTGGCAATGTATAAAATTGCCGTCAAATCAAAGGAAACCTTGAAATAGTGGTTTACTTAGGTAGAAAAACACCAAAGATTCATCAATAAACTAGGAAGAATCAAGGATGGCTTTGAATGAGGAAGATTGAGAAGGACCGATTTTAATCGACAAATTTAAAAAATTTAGGCTAAACTTTTCAAACTGTGTCATCCGTGACCGAGCTCCTTTAATAAATTATAGGAATTGTCTTTTGAGGATTGTTTATGAAGATAACAAATAGAAAGTGATCTTAACGTCATCAATATTCTCTAGTTTGTTTCCACTTATATCACGGTGCGTATACAACGAAATTTGCGACATCTGCTGTTCAGTTTCGTTTTTATAGCCGTTTTGAGCTCTTTTAATCTATCATGAATGTTTCTGTTAAAAAGTAAGCACACAATTTTGTCGTTTCTGTGGAGTTGCCACAGAAACAAGGCTGGAGACTTTCAACATTCTGCTCTCACTTGCTTAGGAACTACAGAGTTAATAGTAGTGTTCCTCTCTCTCTGGCAAAGTCATAGATATAGAGGCACTGCCTTCCTGAACAACGAGAATGCACAATTTCTGTGGGTTCTGTTGCCATGCGTTGTTCTGTTGTCATAGCAAGAATCCTTTCAGTCCAGGAAACACTGAGTTAAGAGCATATTAACCCTGTAAATTCCAAGCCAACCAGAAGCGATCCTGAGTCTTGCATTGATTCCCATGCGTGAGCCGTGTATTAAGAATTAATATCTTGATCGTCTCACACCCACCGGCGATGTGTGAAAAGTGTATGAAAACACTTTGACGGGGATCTCAGGAAACATCTGGGACAACCTTCAGAAATTATGTAAAAGTGACTTTGACCGAAAAAGAGATCGGCTGGCATCGATTATGCTAATATACATTGAAATACAATTTACTGGTATTATTTCAGAATCATAAGCAATTTTTCTAGCTGGCGATTGAGAAGGCAAAATTATCTTCAAAACTGCACGGGTCCAATCGAATAAAACGAGACGAATGAGGGGAGATAATTTAGAATCCCGAGTGTGTATTTTTTGTCGCGTGACTCTTGTTCTTGTTTTGACTACAATATCTGATGTCCAAAATCCGGCAAATGATTCCAAGCTTTTGTTTTCGCACTGGAGACTGTACTGATCATTTTGAAAAGAACGCCATTTTTTATGCTGATAAATAAAACGTCTTGGTATAAATCAGCAGCGAAATAGACTTTAAGACGACATGTTTCTCGGTCGCCCTGGGCGAAAATTGAAACCCCGCAGTATTTTCAAAATTAATTGTTATTCAACACAAACTTTAGTGTAAGAATAGTATTAGACTTGGAATTTTAAATATCTGAAATATATGATCGAATGATTCCGCTGTCGTTTATAAATTACATTTTTCCTTACACATCACATTTAGTTTGTTTGCTGATCGATTGAGTTAAAATGGTTTTCGCAAACATATACTATTCTCTATTTACATTTCGTCCTATAAATTTCACTTGAAATGCTAAATTCAAATACAGAGTATTATGATGAAAATGGGATGTTTTGGGTTGTAAACTGGCCTAAATTGCATATTCTATGCCTCACAAATGGCTATGGAGAAAGGATGTGGGGTATTTATCATTTATGTTTCCGGAGTTCATCCGGTCCTCTCTCTGCTATCGGCTGAATTTGCTTTCTTCGGGCGTTTGAGCAATGGGTCCTCTTTTCTTCGTAAAACTTAATAATCTTAGAAACGAACTGAGCCGAAACAAATATATTCGTGATTTTAATGGTTGCGTGTTTTCTGTAGCCCTAGAGTGCCGTGACTGCTGCCATGGATTAGTAAAACTAATTGCCCACTTTCGCGCCGGACAATTCGGTCGACAGTACACTTAAAGTGGAAAATACGCGGCACACTTCAATGAGTGTTATAAAGCCTAACAGCGACTCCTCAAGAAATTCACAATACTATCTCATTAGCTGTCATTTACCTCGTCCCGTCAACAAAGACAGCACAACATCCTCGACTCAATTATCCCAAATTATGCGCGCAGGATCCTGTCAATATTGTTCGATTTCGGGACATCTGTTAGCGTGCTCAGGGATTGGGCGCTCGACAGCAAAGCCCTTCTAATGCAACAAATTTCGTCCAATAGGGAGTGAGCCGGTCACAGGCAATTTGCTTCTGTGGGCCAACAAACGCACCCATCACTGACAATATTCAATCGCCGAATATTCTGGTTTGACTTCGGGCGTATTCCTTCCGAACATGTCGTTCGAAAGGTCCTCATTCCGTCGAAATTTTCAGGGTTGGGTTGAATTAAACTACGGTGAAAACAGCCGGACGAAGACTATCACCCGAAAAAAGTTCACAAAAATCTGCAGATATTTGTTGGGAGAGCCCCAGATCGAAACTGATGCAAAATTTCGCTTCTGGGTCAAATCGAAGGGATTTCGAATCGCTCATGGCGAGGATTGTCAAGACTATGGGGTTTTATATGTTCCAGTGAAAGTTCCTCACACACGAGTAAGTCTGATAATAGTGCGAGAGGCTTCATACTCAAAATATTTGACTTAGTACAGTTCTGTTTGCTTTTATCCCTGACTGCGTTGTGTGGGATGTCTTGTGCATTTAGAGCGTGGAAATGCTGTACCCATATGGCGAGCCTGACAAGATAGGACAATCCGCTCGCTCTCAAGTTGTCGAATATCGGAGGGTCGCTGTAGCGGACGATTTTTTCGATATCATAAGCAGTGTGCACATTAATGAAAGAGGAGTTCATGTTGGACAAAAAAAGACCTACAAGGCGGTAAGTTTGGTTATCGGAGAACCTCAGTTATGTCGTGCCGCGTCTAAAACGCCATGCATTCAACAAAATTAAATAGCAAAAAGTTCACCATTCACATGGCTGGTATTGTAGCTGAGTCCGTTCTTACTTGCAAATAAGATGTAATGACTGCCGAAATATTCCTCCGTGAGTAAATTTTGTCCCAAAAAATGACACATGCAGAGTCGGATAGAAATGTTTTTGCTTGAGACATTTCAATTATCCATGCGAAACGTAAATGTTCGAACAACGCGGATGAACACGCTGGTTAAATATTTCCCCAGTTCGCCGACTATAAATGCTTTTAGAATCTGGTTTATTTGTCTAAGAAAGTGGGGATTTTTCAATGAGAGTACTCTAAAGGAACGCCTTAAGGGTAGAGTGGATTTCTGATCAAAAACTTGCTGTATTTTTGTTAATCGAACGGATGTATTGACCCCTTGAGCAGAATACAGAGAAGTCCCAGCAATGAATAGCCCGTCTGGATGTCCCAAAAAATATATGAAACCCACAGGAGCCCTCTTAAATCGCGACGCTGTCGGCACATTAAATTACCCCCTTGTTTTGCGGCGAAAATTGTCACTCTCTCCAGTGAAATTTCTCACCTTTCATTTGTACAAAGAGGTAAGCTCGCGTGACTTTACGAATAGTTCGCTTAGACCGTTTTCCATATTCAAATTAGTAAATTATTTTCATGCTACAGCGAACAGAAGGCGACTGCATTGATTGTAAAACAATTATCTTAGGCTTTATTTATCTTATTTCTATGTTGAGGTTTTTAAGAATCGCTAATAAGAACAGGGTTTGCTTGACCGAGCGAATCCAAATTTGGGATGCATATACGCTGTACTGTAGATTAGCGTCAGCGTCATGCGAAGACGATAAGGCCAGAAAATACATGAAAAATTGATGTGTTTAAATGGGACGCAGCCGAAAAATGAAGATTCTGTCAAAACATTTCTACTTGGTCAGAGAAATATTTTGTGGAGTTTATCAAAACGGCAGGAGTTCGATCACGATTTTATTGCTAGCCAGGAAATGTCATTTCTGATATACGCTTTACCTAACAGGTTCAATTTCGTATTACACATCATATTAATTTTTTTCTACACTTAATAAATCAGCTTCGTTTTCTTTCTTTTCCATTAAATTTTCGCTTTAATCTTTTATTTCGTATTTTGGGACTCCTCGCCACATCTTGCGCGTAATTGCAGCTAAAAGGTTTTGCTTTCAACCCAAAGTGAAATTTCAACCCATTTTCGCCTTAGGAAGAACGGCATGTTGACCCATTCTTGAGTACATTTTAATTGTGATTTCTAAAAAGTTTTGAAATGATGATTCAAAAAGTATTGTTTTCAGATAACAAACCTGTCCAAGCTGCACTCTAGCAAAGTACAATGTTGATAGTCCACTGACTCAAGTAAAATAATTTGCAAAATTATGCAGCCAGCTGCTTGCCTCGCACAATTTATTGAAAACATATAGTCGCAGACAACTACGTCCATTCTTCAGAAAAGCAGGCGAATTTTTAAAATTTTAATTGTTCAGCAACTAGAAATATTTCAACTGATCTCCCTAACTCCTGTTTTCTCGATTTCTTATAATTCTTTTGAGTACCAAACAGTATATTTTCTTGAAGTAATTAATTCCATATTTGGCCTTGCGCGATGCGAGATTTATGTACTACAACTTCGGTGTCGAATTTTGTTTTAGCTTTTTTTGGCATTTTCATCAAATTGATGTTTGCATGTATTTCCAGTTCAGTATCATGTATCCAGAAAAAGCTTCTCTAGTGAAACAATTGCCACACTCGCTCTCTTTAAAGTAATCATGAATATGGAAATGAAAACTATAGGACTTACGATGTCTGGGTTGGGTGGGGTAAACATATGCTGCGGTTAGTTTGAGAAAGAATGCTAAAGGCATTCTTAAAGTTTTCTTCATTAGTTTAATATATTGAACCAATTCTACCTTATTTCTCATCAGCTAAAAGTATTACAATTTTGTCTTTGGGCGAATTACAAATATAGATCTTTAATCAATGTGTCAACACGAGCTCTGAATGACAAAAACTGTTAAATTTAGTGAGCATAAAAAATGTTTGTCTTCGTACAAAGAAGAATTTTTATAATCAATGATATCTTTCTTGTTGCTGAGCGTACAATGTAAAATCTTCATATTCTCACTATAGCAGCAAGAGAGTCGTGTTTATCGTACGTGTAGAATAGTTCGAGATATGTTATTACTCATTTGTGAATTTCGTGTAGTGCATTTACGATTATAAACCGCTTGTGTTGGGGGAAATGGCAAAGAAAATGCGCTGCACCTGCGAAAACTCGGCTGGTCAAGAAATCAGTCTCGTTGTAAAAGTACGAAGCAAATTAGAAACGAGATGGAAATTATGACGTCAATCGATATTTTTTGGATTTTAAATACACATTCAGCGAATAGAAATACATAACTTGATCCTGTGCCAATATCGTTTTCCAGAAACATAAACTTTTTCGGTCTGGGAGTCATTTGAGCAGCGCAATATTATTTTCTATTTTCGACCAACGTACGAGAAATTAATAATACAAAATAAGAAGCCTTAGGGAGCCGCATTTGTCAGGTATTATCTGTTATTTCTTGTTGACAATTCCGCAGTGACCACTTGTCGCCCCGGGGCGTATGGAAGGAAATTATTTTTTATATTGCTCTTTTCTTCTTGCAAAGTGCTTTTAAATTTTCAGTTCCTCGAGACCCAATACCATTTTGAGCTGACATCTAGCTTGAAATTCAGTTTTGGAATATTTCCGTGCGTCTAAAGCAATTCCGGCTTTAACTTGAAGAGAGTTTTTGAAAAAATCTCTGTTTATCATCCTTTTTGCTACTTTTAAGGCAAAAGGAAAAAGTCAAAAATGTTTATAATTTCCTATTCTATATTTTGTTATCCCCTGGACCAAAGATAGGGAGACAGGACACCCGAGTTGAATGAAATTGCAGATAAACCGATTCCATTTCGAATGCTGAATAAAAAGATAAAAGAGTCAAGCTATCGGTCGGATGGAATTTTAACTGTGGAAAGCTTAAAAGGGCAAAGAGATAAAAGCTTATCGTTAAATGTTTGGACTGAAGGCCACGAGCAAATGTCAGACGAAAGATTTCTTAGCAAAATCTCGTATTTTAATATAGATATTTGCTTCCGTAAACAATCGTTTTCTTTTGTTTCAGTATTGGATAGTCAAGACCCAAGGAATTTTAAATGGGATTAATGTTTCGTTAGGCTAGGCTCGTCGCCTGATTATGGAATATTATCTTTGCTTCAAGCTGTAACTTGTCTAGAATGAAGATTATTCTACGTTTCTAAATAAAGGACTCATAATTGGAATAAAAAACATCAGCAGATGTCTTTTAATAAACACGTGAAGTCACACTGTCAAATTGATTGAAATTCCTCTAACCTTGGCTCTATTAGGCGGGACCTAGGAAAGCGTCACTCGGGTTTTCAAACGTCCAGGATACCAGAAAGGGTTTCACAAAAAACTACGAAGAAAGCAAACTGTTCTACAAAATAGCCTTGAAATTCGGATTACTTAACATGCCACACGGCTGCAAAAACTTTACATTCGCCATTTGGTGTTGTTTTTCGCACGTGGCGAGGATTTTATAATCACATCGAATCACAGTTGTTTATCAGACGAATGGTATTAAAACATAGTTTAATTCTTCGATCATGCTAAACATATTTCACAAAACATTGAAGCAAAAAAGCCAGGTTTTTGACAGCCGCGAAGCCGACAAAAAAGACCGCCGATTCTGTAATAAATGTTGCAATTTGTTTCACACATGTTTTTAATAAAAGCGTCATAGTAAATTTAAGTTACCTAAATACGATTCTTCTCTCTCACCATGTGTCGTATTGTCCCAGCTTTACAACTGCAGACGTTTTTGTTAACATTGACTTCTTGGCAATAAACTGTGTTTTACGTATAACCATTCCTAAAAGATGACAGGAGATTTCCTTTCCAGCACAAACTGAAAATCGATGCGAATTTTGGTTCATGACTCTAATTACTTTCTTTAAAATTCCTCGTCATCTGGTATTAAAAAGGTGATGGTACATGTTTTAATTTCTTATTCCTATTCCGTATGAATTCTCCCCACTTACCTGCCTATATTTTTTTCTGTATTAGCTGGGGGAATTTGACTCTCTTGACCATTACCGCAAGCAAAAATAAGACCACAAAAGGATCTATCTACACTTAATTGAAGAAAATATTTACAACAACGCATTTTCTCGTTTTCGAAAGTACGATCATTAGCATTCCTTTGTTTCGGCTATTTGAGAGAACTTCATTTTCGATATTGCCGCCGCAATAAGTTCTGTATCAGACGTTGAAAACACTGAATAAAACCAAGAAAACATTTTCAAGGGAGAAGATGTTTTAACGAGGTTTTGCTTTAGGGATAGTAAAGCAGCGATAAACGAGAAATAACTTCGGACAAATTAAAATGAACTCAGTGTAATGCATATTAAAATATCTGTTTCCCTTTTAACAGATAGTTAATTAGCAAATGTTGACATGTATTGTCTTGAGTATTTTGAAGAAGCAAATTTTAGCGATGTTTCTTTATCACCTTACTACTAAATATTTTGTATTTTCTTGAACTGCGAAAAATTAAACTCGGAAATTGTCCTCAAGAAAAGTTCCTTGTTAGGCAAATATTTTTTTTGCTAACTTCCCCTGTGTAGTTAAATTAACAAAGCGAGACGAGTCCATTTTTCAGCAATCAGAAAATTTTGCAGATCCCAGATATCCGCTAGTAGCGTAAAATGAACTCGTCGTCAGTTTTTAAGCTTACAATTATAATTTTGACGAATTCTTGGCTATCAGTTAATAAAACCCTTAGTTACATGGTCGTGTCTCTAAAGGACTGGGAACTATCGAATTCGCAAATTCGTCTGGCTTGAAAATCGATATTGACCGAGGTCTAGATTATCCCATTTAGATTGGAAACATTTTGAGACGAGAAAGCGATAAACAGAAACAAAACATTCACTTGTTTTTTTTTCTAAAAATAATAAATGAAAGACCAAACGGCTTGACGAGAAACAAGAAGAGAGAATGTGCAAACTTTGGCAAATTATAGTTCAGACTACCGTCCCGCCGTTGGGAAGCAGAATGTCTGCGAGTAAGAACAGTTTTCTTGTTTTTCGATACTTTATAAAGGCGGTGGAAAACGAGGACACATTGTTGCGGAAACATGACGTTGAGTTGCACGCGCAAACGAGGGAACATTGTGGCGGACACAAAATGTTTTTACGAGCAAACAGGAAAACATGCACTTTTATCTACCGCAATGTATCTTCGTTTGCCATCGTCTTAGGTCTGTATGGTTTCGCTGAGGTCGGGCTCATTCAATTTTCGGGAGGCGGAGTTCCATTTTATAACAATATACTTTTGGAGAATGAACTTGCAAGTTAGAGTAGACTCACTGTTTATACACGTGTATTAAAATCCACTTACGACACCCCAAGATACGGCATTTAGCGATGGGGCAGGCGTATTAGAGAGCCATGAGACCAATTAAAGCCATGTAATTGAGAAGTGGTCTTCATAAATTTAAAAGTATGTATATCCAGTATTTTAAAGAGAAGAAGCTTTATAAAAGAGAACTCTGTAAGGAAAACCGATTATATGACGGCGTAAGCGACATTGATATAAACATTATTAATTAATTGTTGTTTTTATTTTGTTTGTTATCCATCGCTATCGCCGTCAGGATCAGTTTGCCATATATGGTTTGCGTTGTGAATAATTCACTGACCAGGTCTAGAGAGGCGACCTAAAGTAACTAGCTAGAGTTTTGCGGAAAAAGTAAAATGAACATTTCATATCGATTCGACGATTTGCCTTCCAATACTGGCTATGTTCACCAAGGCTCAACTGTGTGTATATATTGATAACGAGTGCAAATTATGGAAGGGACGAGATTTGGACAGACGATGAAAATTATTGTGGAGATCACTCTTATTACATGGCAAATTTTAATGAATTGAGTGTTATAAAACCAAACCAAAGTTTTCACTTTCTAGCTAATCACAAAAGTCGCAAGAAATCCAGCATGTTCAGTGCCCGGGGGAGAAGTAATTCGCTTATCTGGGCTGTACGGGGGCGTGCCGCGGTATGGTGTTTGACCCCTGGCAGGGTATATAATTCAAGCGAGTCTGTGCTATACAACTTATTCCAAAATGGCTATCATCTTAATATTCTTTTGTTGGTATTCAAATCAGCCCTTCTTGCCTCGTTTTTAATCTCAAAATTCAAAGGAATATTTTATCTTGAACGAGGCAACAAGGGCCAATTTGTATGTGCACAATCAGCGACCATTTTTGGAATAAGGTGTACGGATGTAGGGGAAACCTTGTTTACAATATTTGCCTCATTAGCATAAGCGATTCAGTTTCTGATGGAGCTACAAAAAAATCAGTTCTGAATATTGAAAGTTCATAGTACGATTAACTCTGCCAATGCTCGATGTATTGAATACTTTTTGCCTGAGGCGGGTTTAAAAACTCAAAATTTTACAAAGAATGTATGACCTCATTAGCGCTTTTGCCACCCAGAAATTTTGGAGTTTTTGAAAGACAATTTCTCCTTGAATATTACACGCAAAAAGCTAAAAATTTCATCATATACTAAATTTCACTAGCTCTTTAACTGTTTGAAGTCCATTTATATCTAACATGTTGCCTTCTGTACGTCAAGCCGTATGCTATGAGCTAACATGTAAACAATGACGTCGGCATGAATCCTCCTATTAAGGAGTCGTCCTGAACAGGGTATGACTTCAAGACTTTTAAGCATATCCGAAATCAGAAACGTTTATTAGTATTTATTTAGCCGGTCGTCAGTCAACATTACATCATTTTTAGGACTAGATGTTAGCGCGTTAGTAAAAAAACGTTTTGTTTGTCCTTAACAGATTATTTGTTTATCATTATTTTTGTCCAAAACAGGATCAGGTTTTCAGACCTTTAGCAGCGCCCCTATACCCAAACATGGGTCAAATAGCCCCCTCCACCCCTAGAGTCCAGTGATGCGATCAAAACTAGAAGCTTCATTTGATTGGCTGAAAAACGTCAGAAAGTAGTATTGCAATCGCTTTCGACAATCAAGTCAAAATCGCTCTAAAGAGCAATATTTCTTAACTTGTAATATCGATTTTAACTGTTTCCTTACTTACAGAACTCAAACCTTGTCTTAATAAAATATCTCTCTTTTTTACACCTCGAGAAAAAGCTCCACCTCCATAGACCAGGATTTGTCAACTGTCAAGTTGACTCCCATATTCTGCATTGTCCTTGATCCTCTTTACTGAAAACAAGACAATGAATGTGCCCTGGTTAATATCTAGTTTCTCCTTACGATAGCAATGCATTGTCAAGTAGAAATGTGACGAGAATAAAGAAGCTAATCAAACAAACCGATATCGCGCTGGTGCGGCAATTCAGGCTAAAAACTAAAATTCAAAAATACATGCACCGCATGTGGTAAATCCAGATTTCAAACTTAGTCGCTCTTAGGGGCGGAAATATTCCTATTTATAAGGTACGCGATTAATATCCGTTGTGATGGTTTCTCGTTTTAGGTTGCAAACACCTACGCATTCCTCCCCCGTGAGGCAGTGTCGTACTATCTGATGAGCTGCAGTACCTGCAAACAGAGAATCCAGCGGTTTAATTCAATTCTTCTGAAACACGGAAGACCGCTGTCGCCCGTGTATGACTTGGTAAGTGAGTGTGGTTTCCATAGAAACCCTAGCCAGTCAAAGGGTCAGTTAAGATGTAGAATCGTTCGTTGCGTTGTAAGTCTCTTGCTTTCATGTTATGTTGTTTTTCATTGATGTTTGGTTCGTTGAATTTCTATCAAGCTTTGAAAATCAGTTGTACTTAATTTTGTTTGCAGGGTCGGGGATCCCCTACATCTGATCTAGTGAGTATTTTCAGACTTAAGTTGATACTGAATTATTAGCCTGCAGTTCTGCTTGCAGCGCACGCGCATTGATTCGGCGCGAGCGCTGAATAATCCTTCGTTTGTGGTTGTGGCCGCCATCGTGGATAAGTTACGCACAGAGGGCTGGAGCGAAACGAAAGTGCTCCAAGGACTCCATGCAAAAAAAGGGTAGACTGATCCCCACGGCGAAGAGAAGAAATTAAAACAGAAATGAAATCACTTTAAACCAAGTACAAACTCCCCCAAGGGAGAGTTGAAAAAGGAAATTGAAAAAAGGCATCCATAAAGCATTCAAGAAAAACGCGGTCGATGGAGCATTCAAACACAGTGATAACGCTTGCATTGCAGGCTAAATGATTGTTTGAACGTGTAAATTTACAGTACGCTCGAAGATAAGCGAACAATCTAACGCGTTCTCAAACGCGTTTGCACGAAGAAGTTAACACGTTGGTGCGTTTTTGCCAACGCGTTTTACATCAACGCGTTTGGCCTTTGTTATTCATTTTGCCACCTCCTCCACCTCCGTTGTTTTGTGTTCTTTTGTTAACCGACTCAAAGGACAGCTTTGATCCTAAATTTAAAACCTTGTGAATTTGCTGGACTTGGAACTAAAAAAAAAGGATCAGTGTTGTTTTGTACATACAGTGCCCTGAATTTGACTGAAATTAAATTTCGTTGCAAAAAAAAATCAGTAAAAGTGAGAAAGGTTGATAATTTAAACAAAACTAATAATCTAGCTGGGCACAAGGTTGCATTGTCAATTTCCACAAAATTCACGTGTAACATCACATTGTTTGCAACCTACAGGTCGCGAGAAAGAGTTGTTGCTTGTAACATTTCAATCGCAACTTACAATGCAAGTTTGTTAAAAGGAAGACAGCAGGAAAAAATGTGAAAGAAACTGGAGCGTGACACGTCTGTAACTTGCAATGATTTTTGGTCATCCATGACTGCTGCATTGAGAGTGGAATTACTGTACACGGCAACCGCTACTTCAGTAGATTTTAAGTCCATAACTTACAATCCTGGATACTTTAATGAAAGATTTAGACCATTGCTTCTTTCCCACTTTCAATGACAAAAACATGGCGCGTTTTTTTTTTTTTTTTGCGCAGAATTCATTACCAGATTATGGGCCGAACGTTGCATTTGCTTTCTGACGACTGAGCAAATAAGTTGAGGTTTTCCGGAACGCTGTGCATTTTGAAAAATGATGAATATGCATTATCATACATTTTTATTTTAGGCTTAATTTCGGGTAGTCTCCTTAGAAGCCGTTATTTTTAGTAAAAGTGTTGCATGATTACTCAAAATACATCCTCGCAGACCCACGGGTAGGGGACAAAAATTTAAACGGCGAAAGTTCATTGCCGTGGGTTAACTTCTTTCGCCGCGCCTACATGCCCCTGGGTCTGAGGATGACTAAAATATACGCTATGCATAAATGGATGACAGTTTAAAATTCTTTTGTGTTCATTTACTAACATCGTTTTTTTAGTTGGTAATTCAAAAGATATGTTACTTTTAAACGAGGTTAGTGAGGCTAATTTAAATACATACAAAAAATGTTTAAGTTGGCAACCATTTTGCCGAAGGAGAATAAAATTTCAAGCACCTTGAAAACACAGAAAAACCGAAGAACTAAACACAGCACGCGCGGCGAGGGGCTCGAGAAGGGTGATTTAGGTTTCCAGTTGGCTTTGTTTTGCAGTTTGTGTCTCGTGTCAGTAGTCTGAATGATCGTTTTCTCGGCCATTAACGGTTTTGCCCCAGATATTGGGCGACTTTACACTTAATACGAAAGCCAATGATCAACTTTTGTTGATCAACAAGTATTGAACATCGTTGCGACTTGTTCAAATGTTTTTGCGTTTTCCCAAGTCGTTCAACAAACGGCAAATTGATAAACGGAATAGAGCCAAGCTCTATTTTCGTTCAACAAAGTTCAACATGTTGATTGGCATACTTCAGCGTTCAACATCACATGATACACTGTTCAAAATTTGTTGAACCCCAGTCGCAACATTTGTTGCTAAACAAATGTTGAACCGTGTGTCATTGGCTTAAGTAGACGAAAAGTTCAAGTCAAGTAACATCTAATTACCGACTTCTCCACTCTGCATGCCTTACGTCACCTACTGTTTAATTTGATGAAATCATTGTGCCAAGTAGCGTCCATGAATGACACAAAATATTTGTTTTCAAACAGAGAACATGCCTGTTCCATTAAAAGTTTTCGGAAAAGCGTCAAAAGTGTATGGACCTGTATGACACGACACTTTTATAAAGCCAATGATACACGGTTCAACATCTTTCAACTTTTGTTGATCAACAAATGTTGAACATCGTTGCGACTTGTTGAAACGTTTCTGCGTTTTCCCAACTGAGTTGTTCAACAAACGGCAACTTGTTGAACGGAATAGAGCCGAGCTCTATTTTCGTTCAACAACGTTCAACAAAGTTCAACATGTTGAATGGCATATTTCAACATTCAACATCACATGATACACTGTTCAACATTCGTCGCAACATTTGTTTCTCAACAAATGTTGAACCATATGTCATTGGCTTAAGACACAACACTTTTATGAGACAGAATAGAAAATCAGTTGTTTTCTTTTCCTTGGAAAGTGTTGAATTTTTTTTACCTTGAGACTCTAGTCCGTTGTATTTGTTTTGTTTATTTGATTTTGTGATCTTTTTTGCAGACGACAACACCGCATGGGCGATCACATTTTAGCAAATGTTCAGTTCTTTCCAAACTTAATTAAATATGCATGGAATGCTAACGTACGTTTGCAGGTTGCATATGTAGCACCATGATAACTTCGTGCACCATGATAAAGCTAAGACACTAAAAACAATTGGCGATCTTTATAATGAGATGCTAAAGCAAGTATGCGTATCCAGTTGCCTTTACACACATTTTGTTTGCTAAGCCAACTTAGTTGGTTGTCAAGTCTTACTTGAGAGTCGCCCATTGTATTTCAAATTATTTTAGGCCTAGGGCAATCTCAGTCGAATTTAATTCGTCGAAACTATTAATGAGGCCCCATTAGCGGGGGGAGGGTCTGACTATCCCGTAGCCCATTAATTTTTGGCCTAAATATCCCGTATCCCGTTAATTGCGGTGGTTTGTATCTCCAGCGTTTATGTTCGATATCCCAGAATCTCTTGTTTAAATATCTGGTATCCCGTTAATTTTCCCCAAAATATCCCGTATCCCTATAATTTTTTACCCAAATATCCCGTATCCCAAAAACCCCTAATAGGGCCTCATTAATTTTGAAATAGGTGCATGAATGGTGCGACGTTTGCCGCAATTAAGTTCAACTCAAATTATTTGGTTCGACTCCAGCATAAGTTCAACTTTCCAAGTCGGATAATGCGACAGCGGTTCGGCGTTGCAGCAAACGCCGTTCTAACACGCTCGGAATTCAATTCAAAATCATGCAAATTGATACAAAATAATTGATTCGAACTGTTTTTGATTTTCTGTCTGTATTTTTGTATTTTCACTTTTCCTCGGAGATATTAGCTAAGTCCAGCTACTCTGTAAATCCGATATTAAATAAAGTGCATGTACGTATGTAAAGAAAGGCCCGACGAGCTCTGTATTTCGGCATTTCGCTAGGGCAAGTGGCCTAGCAGTAGTTCGTTAGCCGCACATCGAGTGAATATCACGGAGACACGTGCTTATTCCCGTATTTCAATGAAGTGCATTTGTAAAATAGGATCGACGCAGGTTCGACGTTTGCTACCACCATAGGTTTATGCTACCACGCTGGAATTAAGTCGACTCTTTGTCGAACGTATTTTTAATGTATTCGACTCGTCTTAGATTCGACGTGTGCCCTGGGCCTTAGTCTAACTGCTTATAATTGCTAATTGACTTGCTCCTTAGAAACGGCTGGTGAAAGTGGAGAATCTACCGTAAACTACTCAAAGAAACCTATTGCGACGTTAATTAATCAATATTAGGTACGCAGTGTCAGTCAATATTGCATGCGGAGCATAATTTACTCTGATCGAACCGAATTTAGCAAGGAATAAAAGTTGCGTGGGGTAGATGATCGTTACACCCCAGTCTCGAAGGCAACATAAATAAAATAGATTTTAAAATTTAAGATCGACATTCAACAGTGCGGACACGTGAGTTAGACGAGTAGTTAACTTGAATTATATAAATCCATACATAAATTATCGAATATTTTGGCAAGAAGCGCGAATTTTCTGGTTTTCAGCTCGTTTCCGCGACTCCACATCTTTTTTTACCGATACAAGGAAATGTACATATAAATGCAAAATAATAAGTGGTGAGCATCGTGATGGTCTTTTAAAATTATTCCTCGTTGTTTTAGCTCAAAAATGAAAAAATAATCCAAGCGAAATTGATCTGAGGGACGAGAATGCGAAACCTCGTGTTTGCTAGTCAGCGGTAACCTTTTTGTGAGCACGCGTGTAGACGTCATGCATCGGTTGTCCCACGTGATCAGCTTACGCTATCAGCTGCTGAGCCTGACAACAAAGGCCAAAAATTTGAGTCAAAATTCTGGCCCATTATTTCCCGGTCCTCCTGGTTTTAGCTGCGACGATTTCGGCGTTTCACCATACGATTGTGGACGGGTTCCGCTAAAACCCGTCAGAGGCGATTTCGGCGGGAGAAGAATTTCGAGGATTGTCAAGCTTTTGATAGCACGAATATCTTAGAAGCGCTTGGGTGCGGCGAAAGTTAAGGCTTGTTTGTACCCCTCGTCTCTCTGTGGCGTTGTCTAGTCCATTGAAGATGTCGACCAAAGCCCTTGCAGCCATTGCGAAGGTCAAGTCGGAGCACATTCTGAAGGTAACTCAGCAAATGAATTAGTTTATTAGCTTTGTGCTAAATTATTCTAGTTTTTTCTGCCTTTTGGAGCATTCTGTCGCTCGGATCAAAGCGAAAGGAAATCGACCATTGCCTCGCCGGCTTTGTTGTTCGAAGATGAGGGGAACACAAATGAGCGTCCCTTCGACTTCCTTGAAGGTAAGAGGTTCGAAAGCTTTTAGCTCCAAACCTCGCTGGATTTGTTTGCGGATCGGAAAACGAAAACCTGTTTTGTAGTGTTTCATGCAAAAGAAGATCGGTTCATCCAGGAAGGGCCAGTTAGGTTGCGTTTGCGATTTTCGGCAGATGACACCCCTTTTCCTTTGAATCGGCGAAGAGAAGACAATGAGAGGCCCACGTTCTAATTTGCCGGCCAGATGGCCTCCGCTTTTGCGCAATTTTGATGAATGACATGTACAGCTCGGAATTAAGGCTTCTCGTTGGAAATTTTCGCCGTTAAAAATTTTTATACGCGTGATCGGTAGAAGGAAGCGTTATATTTGGCCTGTTTTCACCCTCGCCATGAAATATTCATACCCGAAATATTGCAAAAGTGAGGTAATTAGCCAAGTCCTGTCTTATCGTGGTTCCACAGTTATTCCTGCTATCCTATTTGGAAAGATCTCTCCATTATTTTTCCTTCTCTTTTGTAGTGATTCGTGATATGTGCCGCTTTGGGGTACATCACGTAAGCGAAGCTTAGACGAGAGGGGAAGTTGTTGTCACATAAGATTTTCAGCATGTTAATTGTTTGGAGAAAGAACGTAGCGGATCCCAGACATCTCGAGTAAACAGTTGACTGTAATGTCGGTCGAGGCAGCTGGCTCTCTGTTGTTTGTTCGGTAGCGGGATGATTTAGCGTATGTATTTGGCCTCGGGAGTCGTGTTTATAGCCCGGAGTATTGCGTGTTTAAGAATTTGGGTGTGAAAGGGTGCAACATTGTAGAGTGGAGGGTCTCGATTGGTGAAATCCTAGCCTTTAATGCATGTATACCCCACGTATTCTCAGCATCTGACCAGCCTTCTTTTGCTATTTTAAATGAATGAAAGTTTCTCATTGGTGATCCATCTAAATAGATCTTTGGCTCGGAAGGCATATGAGAAATCCGCTTTTGGGTTGGTTTGCCATTAGTGTCCAAGAGATGGAACAAATTCATAGAATTCTTTTAACTAAAAAACCTTAACCATGGAGTTTTAGCCTCTGATATTGCATTGAAAATGTAATGCACTTAAATTTGTGGTAAAATACTTCCATTTTTCCACTTAGAGGATATAAATGGCTGTACTGAATTTAGAAACAAATGTTGAAATCATAAATAACCTGAAAAAAAACATGAGTACAAGTTGCAGTGCTTTAGGATCTCAGTGCTGACTACACCCTTTATTCATTAAAATTTTGCATTAAACTTGTTTAGGATCAGTTACTTTCTCAGCTATGATTTCCCCCAAAATGTACTATTTTTCCCAAAAATTAGTTCACTTTATAGTAGCACATTTGTGAATAATTTTTTCGCAAAACTTGGCCCACAGCAGATTTAAACGTGCACCATGTTCACAAAAGTGTATCAATAATGTTATGTTTCAAATCAACACACTGTGGTCAATTGGATCTAAAATTTACGTGATATCCTGTTCACATTTTCAAGCATTTAATTGTCTGATTTTTATAAAGATACAAGAAAGAAATGTCCAGACCTGTTAGTAGGTGATGATGTGTAATTTTGTTCACACACTTTCAAACATTTTTCTTTTTCACACTCTTTATTTATGTCTTCAATTTACAAATTATAGTCGACTGGTCTGCAGGAAGCAATGGCTAATCTATTATCTAGGCGGGCCAGTCTTGTCCATCACCTGGCTGTGATAGTGTCAGAGATTAGTAGCAGAGATGAACAGCTATTTATAGTTTGGGGATTGCCAACATGTCCCAGATTTTTGCCACCGCTGGCCATGTGACCAACATTTCAGGCTACTTTCTTGCCATCCACTCAGTTTCAAACCATTATACTTTTTCAAATCCTCAATCCTTCTAAAGGCAACTGGTCTATTTTTAACTATGTTATGTTCAGTTGAAATATTTGACAGTGGCAAGCTAAGTGCGTGACCACTATAAATAATATTTACTTTTTAAAAAGTAAGCGCACAAATCAAAATGGCATCCTTCATTGTGCTAGTGCAGGGTGATTACAACACTTCTTGACAAATTACACGGATAACGTTTGGGATTACAGGAAAAGCTGGATACCAGTAAGATTGCCTGGTATTTTTAAATCAGAAGTGGACCGAAGACTTGCTACAACCCCAGTGTTATACGCAAGTGAGAGTGCAATAATAAGTACCCATCTAGACTGTAAAAAGCCATATACTGTTACAAAGAGGTGTATAAAATGGGTACTAGCAAATTTAATGCTGGGGGTAACCCTGCAGTGACCTAGCATCCTACCCAGAGGGAGCAAAACTATTCTTAGTTGCTTATTTTGAAAACGAGAAGGAAAAAAGAGTACACCTGATACATTTACTGAACCAGCCAATCTCATGAAAAAACCAGGGGAGGGGAGGGAAGTGGGGTACTCCCTTACATGGGGAATACAGGGACGTGCCGCTGGAAAGGGTATGGTTTTTGACCCCTCAGTCTAGGGGTATATAGACAGGGTATATAATTCAAGTGAGTCTGTCCTAAACAGGGTATAGATACATGTATTAGGGAGTCGTCCTAGACAGGGTATGGCTTCTACGCATATCCAAAATCAGAAATGTTCATCAGTATTTATTTAGCCGGTCATCAGTTAATCTTGCATCATTTTCAGGACTAGATATTAGCGCTATAGTCTAAATTTGGGCCCAGTGGCCCATCATGCCGGAGCTTAACCCGGTTTCTGTAGCATGAAGTGACAGAGAGTATTTCTACTCCCCTCTGGTTGGGATGCTAGTCCATCGCAGGGTTATACCCCAGATATAAATTGGCCGGTACCCATTTATACACCTGGGTGAAGAGAGGTACAGTGACAGTAAAGTGTCTTGCCCAAGAACGCAACGCAGTGCCTCGGCCAGGGGCTCGAGCGCTATAGTATAAAATAATGTTTCCCTTTGTGCTAAACAAGTTACATATGTATTTGACCCTATTTTTGTCCTAAACAGGGTCAGGGTTCCAGACGTTTAATGCCACCCCTATATCCAAACATGGGCCAAGTCCCGCAACCCCTCTCCCCCTCCTCTTGGGAAAAAGCCAGTAAAGTAAATGTATCATTTCCCTTCCTCACTAGTTTGATAAGTAGGGAGGGGAGGGCATGGTCACAGGCCATGTTATGTTACTTAATGCTACAGAAACTTGGATTAAGGTATCTCTGGCCTGACGGGCCACCAGGCTCAAACACAGACTTACCTTGTGGTGTGAAACTACACTTTATTCCTAAAACCCCTACTGTGAAACTCAACCCTGGTGTTTGTTTGTAAAATTATTCAAACTTTGTTTACCGCATTTATTCTTTTTAAAACCAAATCAGGAATCAGACGTTGAAGCATCATTTTCTAGTCATGACTCAGAAGAAGAGAGTGTCGCATATGGTGCAAAGAGATTTAAAAGGGATATTGCTGAGGAAGTGTTTGAAGAGAATGGTAACAGAAATGGAATGAGCTCGCCGGTAGTCGAACATGAACTGTTGGACAGTACAGCACTCAATGGAGGTCATGGCAATGATTTACACAGAGATGGTTAGTGCTTTTGATTGTAAACTATACTAATTGAAAGTATAAAGCAAAAGTGTACTTTCTGGAGGGGTGAGTGGAGCTTCTAATAAGTGTTGAATGAGTATTTTATAAAACAGCACTTTGCTGACATTTTTTTTTGGGGGGGGGATTAAGATGAAGCTGAAATTTTTGAAAATTAAAACCAAACTACGGTAGAATATCCAAAAGGAATGTTTGGGGGGGGGGGTGACGGAGAGGGGGCAAACTCAAAACCCTTTGTGTGAGGGGAAGAGTTTTTTTGGAACAAGACAATAGTGATGATGTGATTGCAGTTTGCACCATTCGCACTCTTTGCCTTAAGATTTTGATTTCATAATAAACATTTATTTCAAACAAAGAAGGAACTCAACAAACTTACATGAGAACTGTGAAGCATCTTGGAATCAACAAGGTGTCATTGATCACATGATCATTAAATTTGTCATCACATGATCAGTGTGAATACCATTTCAACACAATCTACCAGGAAATACCCCCTTACCTTTAGCTCATAATGTTGGTCCTCAAATAAATGTCAGGGACATTGAATTTAATATTCAAAAGTCAATGTGATAGATCTGGCATTTACTTGAATCCAGCATTAGGTATTCACAGCTTGGCCTGTGATCATGAAAATCCAGTAACTACAGTCACAAGGGTATTTGTTGTATCTTATCTGTTTATATGACCAACAGCTACAATGTGCCAAAGTGATGAAAGCTTGGTTGCAAAAGGATTGCTGCCAGGTTACCAAACATATTCCACAGACCAAAAACAAGAGGTTGTCAATTATGCTAAGGAAACCACAGTGCGCGAGGCCTCTCGTAAGTACAATGTACCACGCTCGACTGTCCAAGTCTGGTGCAAACATGGCCCACCAACGAAAAAAGAGAAACGCTCCCCTGGAGGGGGCGGACGTCGTTTGAGCTACTCTAATGAAACTGATGAGAAACTTTTACAGTGGGTGCTCAGACAGCAGGAGAAGGGAACCCCTGTTACCAGAGATGCAATCCAGGCTCAGGCCAGATTGCTTGTTCGTGACGAGTGTCCAGAGTTTAAAGCTTCAAGTGGATGGGTAGAGAAGTTCCTTGCACGCCATAGCTTGACAATTGCAACCAAGATGTCTTCACAGAATCCAAGTGGTGGGTATTATTTATTATTGTTAATGTGATAAGACTTGTAAAGCACAGCATTTTGTTTCTCTTTTTGAAAGGTTACAATAATTATATTTTGAATTCATAGTGTGAGTATTGGCCTCAGAGGGCAAACGTTTGTCTAGGGGTGACAAATAAACTTACAGAATGGTTGATTGCTGCCAAAACATAAAGTCATCACAAAATGTGTGCGGAATTCTACTTGTCAAAATATGAAATGCACTGCGATAACTGTTTTTCGTACAAACATTTTCTCATTTGTGTATTAGCTGTCTAACAAGATGTGCATTTTTGATTATTTGCAGAGGCCATTCCAATTTCCTATGTTGTCCCAGTCGCGTCAATTCCAATAAGTAGCTCTGGAGTTCTAAACCATGGAGCAAACAGTCCAAGAGCAACTGATGGACGTAGTGTGACAAGTGAAGACACTCGTAGTGACAGTGGAAAGAGCGAGGAAGATGGCGAACTTTATGATGCTACATCACCTGCTTTGCCAGAGAACACAGTCCCTGTTGGTCATCAAATTATAAGGGTGAGATAAGATTACATGTATGTACTTATTGACTGAATAGGAGGGCCGGATGGGAGAATATTTGGCTTGAGGCCAGGACGTATGGACCGAGTGCAGTGAGGTCCGTGCATCCTGACGGAGAGCCAAATATTCTCCTGTCCTGCCTGACCTAACTCAGTCAATAAGCATTTTATGATATGACCACTAAATCCAGTGAAGTGCATGCGAGTTTCAGAGTATGTGCAAAATATTCAAACTTCTGTGAAAACTAAGGCGAAATCTTCAGGTTTTTCTGCTTAGTTTCAAGGAAATTTCAATCCGCACACCTCATGCTTCATTGCAGTTAGTAGAACTTTACAAAGAAAGCGTTTCAAGGTCTACGAAAAAGGATTCCACAATGTTTCTAATAACGGTGCTCGTTTCAGGGAAATCTGAATTGAACAACATGTACCTACTTCTCTTGGACAGAGCCGAAAAAAAACATTTAAAAAATAAAACATTTTAAAACTAAAGCAACCAATTATTGCTTTCATGTGGTACTTGGTAAATAGGCCATTTTACAGTTCTATTCTTAGTTACCAAGCCTTTGAACGGAAGTGAGGCTGAAGGTGACCTTGTTTTGTTACAAACCCCTTGTTTTGATATGTAAATCATTATATTCTTATGCTAACTAGTTTCTGGTCTTTATAATGACAAGGTCATCACAAATCTTGCTTTTATGCAGAGGCCTGGTTACATTTCACAGAACTGTAAAATGGTCTCTTCTTTCTTTGTCCTTAACTCGGGGATTTCAAGACATGTCCATTGCCGTGAGGTTCTTCCTGTTTATTGATCATATGCTGCTGGTTACTCTGGATATAACAATCAGCTTAACTTGCAGCCCCCTTGCAACTTTTTTTGTCAAAGCTGACTTCTCCGGCATCCAGTTGCTGGCAGCCACTTCAAAACATTTCCATACCCCTGAGACTCGTTTGAGAATGCCAATCAGCCAGCCACTTGGTAGTATATATTATCAATTGCAAAGAAGCTTTGTTTCAAGTGCGTGTTAAGTGCAAGATCGAGTTGGATTGATGATTCAGTGATTGCTATACATTCACATACAAAGCATTCTAACTGATTTGATGTTGTTGTGCAGGAGCCCCCAAACCTGTGTGAAATGTTGAAGCCAATTCAAAATGCTAGTTCACCCGCCTCACTGGGACTTAAGGATGAAGATGACGATGATGGAGAAGGAGAAGATGGCGAAGGTGATGGCGAGAAAGTTGATCCTGCCAATGTCAACCCAGAAAGACTTAAAGCTTTCAATGTAAGAAATCTTTCTAACAAAGGTCAACTTTTCGTTCTTTTCAACCTCTCGATAACATGTTTATTTGTGAATAAAACAGTATCCTATGTTATCCTTGACAATTGTCTTGCCAATCGTCACCATCAGTAAGTGTTCTTTCACCCCTTCAGGTCCCAAATTTGAATTAGCTTGTAAAGTCATTGAATTGCTCGGTTTATTCCCTCCCACTCCCTGTAAGGCTGTGGAAACTGTCCACCATCTTGTTCTGTTTCAGGCTAGCTTCTCAATCTGCTTTCTTGTGCAGGCTATATATGAAAACATTTTTTAAACAAAATTTTGCTCTGTCCTTGCAGATGTTTGTAAGACTGTTTGTTGATGAAAACCTTGACAGACTTGTTCCGATCTCGAAACAACCCAAAGAAAAAATCTTAGCAATAATCCAGTCATGCAACAGACAGTTCCCAGAGTTCAGAGACAGAGCAAGGAAACGAATACGAACCTATCTGAAGTCATGTCGGCGACTGAAGAAACTAAAGGAACCTCTCAAGCGTGCAGCAGATCAGATGGTAGGTGAAACACAAACTAGCAAACAAAAATTATTCATCACATCTCCTTTGCTCTTACATGTAAGAAGTTAATCCTGACTAGGAATTGACACTTGGAATTGAATGAATGGATGAATGAATAAATTGAAAAACCGTACAAAACATCGTTGTTAATAATGGCAATTTCAAAAGCAACTGATTTTTTGTCCAGGGTGGGGTGGGGGAGAAGGAGTGTCTAGTGTAGAACAGGGTTATAAAATGCAGCTCGCCGTGCTATTACACAGGGAAAGCATCCCACTCTTAGTGCCACACATCCCACCCCAATGTCTCCAAATATCCCCTCCCCCCTCCCAAGTTACATTCATTCACATTCTTCATGTGCCTTTTTGTTGGTCGTTCCTTTAGAGCTCGAATCCCAACATGTCAGCAGCTCAGATGGCTGAAGTGAATGTAAGTTTGCTGCATTGTCATTTTGGGTGTTGTGTGATTTTTTTTCAATGTAGATTAGTATCCTCTGTCTTGGGTTACTAGGCATTTTCTAGGGAAATCAATCACTCTACAACGGGGGATATTGTGTGAGATTTTGGGGGATGGGTGGTAGTGGGGACTGGGGAGGTTAGGAGTTCAATATATTCACTAGAACCAGTGTTTCTTATAAAAGAACATTTAAACATCTGATGACATTCATGTGTATGTCTTTCAAAGTTTCAAGCAAAGAAAACTACCATATTTACTCGTGTATAAGTCGACCTTTCACGACCTAAAAATCAGTAAAAAAAATCGCCCTCGACTTATACACGAGCCAAAAACCAAGCACTGGTAAAATACATTCTGCACAATCAGGATAACAATTGTCTTTATAATTATGTAAAACATCTTATAAACAATGACACCAAAAAGCGAAGTCCTTCGCATAGCGGTCTGCATCTAAATTAGCAGTTCAAGTCGAAATGCTTTGAAATTTATCTTTATGTTGACCTGAGTCTTGAAGATACTCCCTGGCACAATTTCAGAATACAGAACTGACATTTCCAGCGAAATAAAGCCATAAAATTTGCTCAGAAAAAAACATCTTTCTTGCTTCGAACTCGCTGCTTAGTAACCTGGCATGATGAAAGCATGTGCAGTCATCAGTTACCAATACTGATTTTGTAGCTTGGTTACCAAGTTTTCCAAACAAGCATGGCACTTTCGTTTTTCAACGATTCTTGACCTTCTTTGGTGTTTTGTCTGCTTTCATCTTCCACAGTTAGAAAGGCTTGTCTGGAATTAGTGAGTTTGATTTTGTAAGCCTGTTTCAAAAAAGCCCACATGTACATGTGTTGTAAAAACGATTGCGGACACGCAAGAATATTAAAACTTCATATTGAAACTTTCTGTGATTGTTTCATATATCCATAATAATAATAATAATAATAATAATTTATTTCTTATAGAGCGCTATTTACAATGACAGATCAATAGCGCTTTACAATTAATGTCTCTAAATATTAGAATCACTACTAATTCAAATATAATGATATATTACATATATCCATATATAGTGTTTGGTCCCAAAATTGGGGGGTCGACTTATACATGAGGTTGACTAATACACGAGTAAATACGGTAGTACTGTCAAACCTGAAATTCTTCCATAACAAAATTCACAAATACTTCAAGCAATAGATTTTGTCATAAATTCATGAATCATGTGCTCTCTTTGCTAGCCTCTACACTGTATACTGTTTATTAACTTGTTATCGTTTTAAAGGCAATTAATTCTATGAAATCCGCTCACAGTTTTCTTTTTTTATTAGTTTCTCTTCTATCATTTTGCATTATTAATTTGAAATAACTTTCATTTGTGTTTTCGTCTAGTACTCCAGTGCTTCACAAGTTTTACTATCCCAAGTGGCTAGTGAAAGCACAAAACCTACTTGCCAAAACTGAAATTTCACTAGTCTGTGGCTAGTTGGCTACCATTAGTCTTGAGCCCTGCATACATGACTTGCATGGGTTTTAATTCCTTCTGGTATATGGTAATTTTTTATGAATCTTAAGGTGGCAGCAAGCAATGACACATTGTTGTTCATGACATTTTCTTGCATGTGCAGACAAGGAAACATTTATTGCAGGCGCAAAATGTTTCTGAATAAAATCAGAAGCATGCAGGCAAACAGGAAAACACCTGTGTTCGCAAAAATGTGTCCTCATTTGCCACCGCTTTAAAACAAAGGAAAATACGAGGTTGTACCAAATCAGAAGCAAAGCACAACATATGTACTGTAGGTTGTTAGCACAGTCAATATTGACAACTATTGCTGCTGCTTACACGTATAATTCTGTTGTTTATCTTTCACCTTGCAGAACATATTAGCATCAGCTTGTGCTAATGAGGCAGAGAATGCACGGCATGGCAGTGCAGACAACGACATGCCAGGAAATACAGGTGCTCTGCCTTTGTCATCTCCTGCATCATCCAATGTACCACAGAATAGCACGGCCAACACAAGAGGTGTCGACAGGCCAACAGGTGAGTATGCAAAGATTAAAGGACCCTAGTCAGCTACATCGTTGTTTTTGTTGACAAACATGTACAGTACAAGATGTTCTGTTTTATAATTCATACAGAGAGTGTACACGCTGTAGACCTAAGTGCCCCTGTCCACTGAGGAGCATAAATGTGCGCCAGCAAATTGTCAGGGTAATCTGACACATGCTGGGGAGTACCCTATCTAGTAGCAGGGCTGAAAATAATTTCTGTAGTGTCTCTGGTCACAATGACCGGCCATGTACGTTTTAGCTCGGTCACACCTAGTTTCTGGCTGGACAAATAAAAATTGTACTCTGCAATTTTCCCCTAGTAGTCTAAAGTTTGGTCTCCTCTGCAGCCGTTATTAGGGTCGTCATACTAATAATGGCTGCAAAGGAGACTATTAATTTTGACATATTTTTGTTAAATTGGCCGAAGAAACATTTTTGCAAACTTGGAAATGTTCCTTTCGTTGACCTAACAAAAATCTCTGAATAACAAAAACTTTCTCAGACACCGAGTAATTTTAATGCTATTGGCCCGTAAAGGTCAAATATAGAGCATCCTTGACCTCTTTTGTTGTCACCATGGCAACAAAGTTTCACATCTCATGTGCATCAATTTTTTCATCGGTAAAATCTACACATATTTATCCCATTTATCTCTGAAGTGAACATCTCTCTGCCAAATGTTGTTTAAGTGGGCCCATTAATTGGTGTGGTCCATTAAAGAAAAAAATTGCATTTAGCGACCACATTTCCACTCACCAAACAGCCACAAGATGACAGGATTTAATGCCGTGTGGGCAGAAAACTTGAAAAATTTAAACTCCCACATTGAGTTTTTGTTCATTTTGTGACAATCTGCTGAGAATTGTAAATAAAATCAGTTCATGGAAAAAAATTAGGGGTAACCGACCATTTAAACCACAAGCAAAGTCAATACAATGGCTTCTGTCCCTTCATTTTTCCTCAGTGTGTGCGCTCAATGGATAACATGGCATGACACTGCAAGACAAATTGTGTGTGCAGTAACAATGAGCATAAACAATTAGTGCCAACATCTGTAAGTCCAATGCACTTACATAATATTCTGTTTTATTTCAGAAAATGGTGGCCCAACACTTCCTAAACCCAAAGTGCTTACCCAGTGTCAGATTAGCGCAACAGAGGTTCAAGCCATCCGACAGCTGATAGCGGGATACAGGGAATCTGCAGCATTCCTGTACCGCTCTGCAGATGAGTTAGAGGCTTTATTGCCACCTCTGTAGAATAACACCAACTAGTTTAATTGGTGAAAATTTAATGATACAGAAATGAGATTTAAAAGGTATTTAAAAAACTGTATGTAGACTGAACATTAAATTATGGTCAGAGAGAGAGAGAGAGTAAATTGAAAGATAATCCCAAGTCATATTTATAAGTTTTGTTCTGCGTTTTTCCATAAATGGCTTATTTTATTCCACTTTGTTAATAAATTGAAAGCTCATTTCATTGTAGATTTGTACAAGGTCCTAATATTTTTTGTATTAATGCTAATTTGTTATTGGGACACTTGTGCGCTTGGCATTTTTTGTGTTGACAGTTTTGTAGAAGTTTATAATGCAAGTCATTGATAATAAGTTAAATTATTCATTTGGTATTTATTTTATGACTTTGTGACATAACACCAGTAATGTATGGGACAACTTTAAAATGTCTTTTCAAGAAGGCTGTTGCATCATTTCTAAACAGGTAAACCACCTACAACCACCATTAATTTTTGACCCCCAGCAGAAACATTCGTGAACAGAATTACAGTCCAACTAACTCAACTTGGGCCACCATAGTTTTTTCATCAGTAGTAAATTTTATACCCCCATTGTGATTGGTCTGCGGATAAAAACTCTGATTCTTTTGTTCCGAATTTGTCTTTGTGATTGGCTAAAAAACATTAATAAAATTACTTTACCGTAAAGATCAAGTGAACGTCAATCATTGCATGGAGTTTTAAGAATATATTCCTGTCTAATGGAAAGATACTGGGACATTTGTAGTATCCAAAATACAAGAATGAGTGTAGACAAGCTGGGGTTTCTTTTTTCATACAAATTTGTCACTGAAGCTTCTTCGAGTAGCATGTTAGTTCAGTAATTTTCAATTGTCGCCTGCTTTTTTTTTAAAAAAATTGACAAGTTAGCAGAAGAGGGCAAGACAATGGCAGCCAGACAACAAGACAACAAAATTAATTATTAACCAGTGCCTCGCTCTAGAGATGATTTTCTTAATTGAGCCATCATCTAGCCAGTAAGAAGTTATCATGTGATATTTGACAATTATCAAAATCAAATTTTCCAGGCTAGTATTTTTGTGTTGTCCTGACCTTTGATTTCATACTTTTTTGGCATGCGATTGCCAGGCAAACTATTTTTGTTGAGGGACCAGCTTTGAAAAGTTGTTTCACTATTAATACAACTGTAGACTATGAAGTAATATATCAAACACTCGACAGTGTTTCATCAGGATATCTAAACACTGAGAAGATAGTTAAAAATACGATGCACAGCAGAGTATTTTTGATGCAATTTGAGGCGTTTGGTAGCTGAAGAAACACTGTCTTGAGAGTTTGGTATATCTTCTCAATTGAAACAAAAACTAAGGTCTGAAGTAAACGGAGAAATAAAATCGTCAAAATCTATGCTAATTAAGACCGGATATCCAAACCTTCACTTTTAAGATTTTCTTTGTTTTAACGTGATGAATTATTATTGAGTTTGAGAAATGTTTATCACACCATGCTGGAAAGAACCATCAAGAAAATGGTCAGCTTGTCTGAGATGTCAAAGAGAAGCAAAGAAAAAACAAATTAGAAATTAAAGACCACAAGGCTGTGCTCTAAGAAAAATTACAAGGAGCCCGAAGGTTCCAAACCATGAGATCTAGGGTGCCAGCACTAAAGCTTATATTAAAAAAGTAACTTTGTCTGGTCACCCAAAGGCAAAAGTTAGTCGCCTGAGGCACCTGGCACCCTTAGAGCACAGGCCTGGACCAAATTGCCAGTGGGAATGTATCATTCATATGAGATTTTTGTGAGTAGTATTATTTTTCTTTGGAGACTTTTATGAAGGCAAGCTCAAACTTTCTCCTTTGGATCTGCCTTGTTACATATGTATGTTGCAAGGAACCAATCCCTGATTCCCAATATGAGACTAATGCAGGCAGGAATTCTTGGTAGTTGTATGCAACAGGTGCACAATATTTTCGAGTCTACCATGATTCCCTGAATACACATCTCGTAGAGGGAGTCAGTCCTTACCTTTCAATTCAAAGAGGACAGACCACAATCTCAGTGTTGACTCTGATCATGTTTTTGTTTTGTACCCTGGCACATTCATATTTGTGAACGTAGTGTTTGGCTGGTTTGCCATGCTATACATCGCAGGGGTTGTTAGGTAATTTTGAACTGTATGACTACAGGTACATAACTGTGTGTATGTATCAGTTGACAATGCACTTCAAATTTGCCTTTGTACGAAGGGTTGTTGCTGGGCTTCAAACAAGAGAAACACTTATATTGTTAATACACATATTTCATATTGTTTCCTTGAAAGTACAAGACGTAGTCTTGTTTACAATAAATTATCTTTGTGTTGATGCAATCAAGTTTTAAAATCGAATAGCCTGACTATTAACCAATCCATGGTTGTTCGACGGTTGGATAAGTACGCTATTCACTGGATAAATCATTGTCTGAAAATGAGTTTGTTTTGTCAGCCCTTATCCACTGAAGAGCGATTTATCTGTCCAAAAGCATTAATCCACCCTTTGAACAACTGGGCCCAGGGCTATAGTGAGCAATATGCTTGTATATAAGTTAGTTGACCATGGTAAGATATCGAAAGGAGAAGCAGACCAGGTGTTGCTTTCCTTCCTTCTTGCCCCTCTTTTGTTTTACACTCATTTAGACTATGAGTAGTCCCTTTCCATTCTGGTCCTTTCTAGGATGTGATGGAAAAACACAAATCCAAAATTAATAATACTAATGAAGTGAATTGAGCATCCTCATTTGAAATTGCCCTCCAAACTTTGAATTATTTTAACTTTGCTGGTTGATCGTCAGGGTTCAGGAACGAAAACTGACTACTTGGTGTTCTCATTTAACCCCCGACCCCTCCCTCTCTTCTGTGCTTGTTCTGCATGGTAACATTTGGACTCAACTGTTGCATTACTGCATTCTGTCACACAACACATCTAACCTGTGTGAGGGTGGTATGTGCAACCCTCCAAGGACCATTTTAGTCACCATGGCAACCTGGCGACTAAAATTGAGAAGAAGGATTGAGCGCTTGAGCTAACTTTAGCGACTAAAATTTTGCACTGGTGACCAAACTTAAATAGTCAGTGGCTACTAAGGAGAAAAATAAACTTGGAGGGTTGGGTATGTGGTACTAAGTCACTCGTAGGTTGCAAAATTCGAATTTAATGATTTATGATTTTAGTTTTTGAGTCTGGATAAAATCCAGCTGCATAGTCATTCAAATGAAAGCTATTTATTTTTTCAATATTTTGCAAAATGAAATTTTGGATTTTGAACTTTGTTCTCTTGAAAAGTGAAACTTTAACACATACAGCACTACTATCCCATGGGTTACAAAGTAATGCAATAATATAGGACAAGTTTACAAATGCCATACACTAAATGGGCAAATTAAAATCTCAAGGATCAAATATTTTTGTAGTGTACATCTTACCTTTTAGTACTAGTATCAGTAAAAAAGGTTTCTATATCTGTTCATGCAAATAGTAATGTTCTCTACACTGGAGAATTTTGGTTTTGAGTTAAGATGCTTTTTCAAAGGTAGTCACTTAAGCTTACTTATAAACATTTGTTCCTGGAAATATCCACATCTCTCCCACAACAGGTTTTTTGGTTTGAGCCGTTCGAACGCCTTGTAAACGATAGTTTGGATTCATACTTCTCTTTAAAAAGATGGCTTTTGATACCTCGGAATTTCCAGTGATCTTCCTTGGAGTGAATGTGGGTATTTCCTGGAACTGGCAAATCTGTTGACCTGCTTTAAATCCTAGGTAATACATGAACGACTTTAAGGATGGGATTTTCCAATACTATGTAGTGTGCCCAATTGTACCAGTGTCATTTTAGTGGGAAAACGCTGTAGCTTTCATCTTGTACTTCGAGTTTCAGCAAGAATGCTGTGGTGTGATTGGAAGTTTAGTTTACCATTTTGCAATCAAGTGAGGGTTTAACTGCCTTCGATAAAAGTAATCATGCTACCTTTGCTGCTGACAATATCAATCTACTTTTTTTAGCATACACAACAAAAACCTGAAGTCAAAACTCTAATCATGGCGTTCACGTCCCACAATCTAAAGGTCTCTTTTAGGTGATCACTGAAAAGTTGTCAATTTGGGCATTGCATTTGGGCATTGCATATAGTTCATGTAAAATAGGAAATGATGCTTTTTACTGTTTGCTTGGCACTCTTAAGGGGAATTCAGTTACAGTTGCTTCAATTTTAAATTACTACTCTTTTACTTTAGAGAAAAATAATATAGCTCCTATGTAAACTTTGTTTTGGCTTGAGTCCAAAAAAATTACCAACACAGCTACTGTGAGTCCTACAAGCTTCTATTCTCAGAGGTGACGATGATGATAACTTTATTTTAGTCCCAATTTCTAGCTAGCTTTACAACCTGCCTAATTGGTGTCGCTAGAAATTTGCTTGGTAATGGGCACTTTGCAGTTGGGGTCACATGACCACAACATTTTACAGATTTTTTTTTGGATACTATGGGTTGTAACTTAAAGAATGCCAGAAATGGAAAGAGCATGTAAAAAATAACAAAATGGCAAAGTTTTAGGATCCTGGCATAAAAAGTAAGTTTATATGACAGTTTGAATTTTCGGAAAATTAAAAGGACTTCTGTGGACATTGTTGCTGGAGGGTAAGGTCTTCTTCCCCAACAACCTTTCTATACAAATCTTCTTAATTTTGCAAAAATTCAAACGGTCAAACTTGGCAATTTTGTTATTTTCAACATGCTCTGTTCATTTCTGCCCATAAATTTATGAAAAGTTGGCCACGTGATGTTCTAGCTGCAAAGGGCCTATTATTTTATACTATTCTTCAGACCTAGGCACAGTATTTCAAATTCATCAATGGTTAAAAATACCTCAATTGTTTAATAACCAATTTAAAGAGATGTTGAGGATATGTTTTTATCGAGATGTGTGATAGTTGTATAAAAATTATTAAGTTATTCTTTGTTAAATTATCCTTGAAATCTTGTTATGTAGAGTTGAGAAGTCAATAAAATTTTTGACGTTTAAATATAGTGACTGTGGTTTTAATTTCTTGATAATAAACGTGCTCCAAGGGTGATGGCTAAAAGGGTAGACAGGAGGGACCTTTCTAACCATAGACAGATTGAGATGCCTTACATGAAGCGTGGAATCAATGGAGTCTCGGCCCTTTCAGTGGCTACCCCGACCCCTCGAGGCTCCAACGATTCCACGCTTCGTGTAAGACAACTCAATCAGTTTATGGTTAGAAGGTCCCTCTCGTCTATCCCTTTTAGCCATCACTTAGCCTCTTACGCAGGCGTTATAAGGAGATTGCGTTACACAGTGTAACGCAATCCCCTAATAACGCATAGGAGGCTAGCCATCACTGTGCTCCAGACTGAAACATCTGAACTCGTACCCAGATCTTCTCATCCCTCGGATTGAGCAAACATCTTGGTACGATTATTGTATGACCCACAATAACCCACTTTGATTCAAATGAAGCCTGAGGGGAAGGAGTTGGGGAGGGTGGTGGTGATGGGGGGTTGGGTCACTTCATAAATTTTAACAGTAATGGCGGTTATATTATTTCTCGTCTCCAAAGCCGCTTGTACATCTTAGCAAACCGGGACTTTCCGTTCGCATCAGTCCCACAACGCCACGCGAACCGCGCGAAATCAATCCCAAAACGAAAAGCGCACCTAGTATGACCAAGGAGCGACGCCTGGGGACGAGGCAGGGGCCTGTGCACAAGGAACAACATGATGGTTGGCTAGAATAACAGAACGCCTGGAACAGGTTACCGAAAGGAGTCCAATGAACTCAACTGAACTACCGTTTCTCTCGATTAGACGCCCCCGGCGTTTACGCAAAATTAAGGTAACGTAAAATCTTTATTTAGACACGGTATTCCCTTCAGGACTTTAGAATATAGAATTAAGTTAATCTAACTAGCTATCAAATTCAAATTACAAATAACTACTACAATAAAAGAAATGATAAAACCTGCTTTTATACAAGGAAGCCGTGTATTTAAGTTTGGAGGGACGCCTACAAAGCTCAACTTTTCAAACGTGAACTGCATCTGTGCGCTTTAGCCAATAACGCTGAAATTTGTTTTCGTTTCAATTTATTTTTGACCATTTTTAATGTTTTGTACCCAGTCCCCTGCTCGTTTAGAAAATGGCTAATTGAAAAAGCCAAAGTACCACCAACTTGGAAGTTTGTTGGATTTGCGGGTAAATTCCACTGTTAGTGCGTGTTGGCCTGTGAAACTAAACGAGAACTCCTATTTTTCGATGAGACGTCGCCGTTGTGTAATACCAATTAAATTAAATACAGGACCTCCTCTAAACGCCGGCACCTCCATCAAACGCCGGGGGCTTTCATTCAAAACTCGATGTGGCAGATCTGGTGTTTATTTGAACCCGGCGTTTATTCGAGTAAATACGGTATGTTACAATGAACGGTTACATTTTGTGGTTTCACGCTGCAAAATGTACCGCAAAATGCAATCGGTCTTGATAGGAAAATATAGACCAACGGTCAATATCAGTTTTTGTTTGAATACTCTTCCCAATGTCAGGCTTAATTTTTCGATTTAATAGGCCTTTAAATTTAGTACACCCTCGAATTTTGGTAAAACTCGGAAATGAGAGCCCGAAAATGCCAAAATTTACAAAGAAATGTATGAAAGGGGGCAAGCGTTGCTTTTTCTTTGTAAATAATATTTGTTTTTAATTTTGGCGTTTTTGGACTCTCGTACTTCCGAGAGTTTGTAATCGATTGTTGCCAAACTTCGCAGGTTTACTAAAATAGGTACGATAAAAAGGTTTATTGACATAAACTTTTGTTTAATAAAAAGTACTAAAAAAAATACTTTTTTCGCGTGACATCCGTGAATTAAATATTCGTTCCCAGTCCCTAGCCTAGAATAAGGGTAACTGACAACCTGAAATAACCTGAAATAGTTATAAATGCCAGGTTGCCAGTTAATTATATATATATATTACAATTTGAAGTCGGTAGCTAACTAAAGTAAACACACACAAACACATTAAATACCACAAAAGAAAATAAGGAGATTAACATTAAATAAAATTATACGACTTCATTAACTTACAGCTATTAACACCGGTCGGGAATATTATGAAGTCATCAAATTTCATTAATAATTGTTAGTAAGATATTCTTTCAGATTTAATTTAAATGAGGAAAGGGAGGAACTTTTGAGATCTTCATCTACAGAATTCCATATCATAGGGCCTTGGAAACGAATATTGAATTTTCCATAGTTTGTTCGTACCTTCGTACCGTACCTCGCATACGGACAAAACCGCCGGTATAGTATACCGCGTATTTCGTGACACGCCCGGCTGCAACGCAGGCTACCAGTCCCCTGCCCGTTTAGAAAAAGGCTAATTCGAATTTTTTTTCATGCATAATTACTGGTGCTGGGCTTTGATTATCTTGTTCCAGGCTCTCAGATAGCTATCTGACAGCCTGTAACAGGCTAGGCTTTGATTGGCGGTACGCAAAGATACGGCTGCACGGCAAATCCACTCTGAGCAAGGATTCGTCGGCGCCTTTGATGCACCATGATCCAGTTCACTGATCCTGATCCGTCCGGATCACCCCAAAGGAACGCACCCTAAGCTTTGAGACCTTTTGATAGTTACATCAACTGCAGCTGGCCTTTATTTAGCCTGCAATCATTACCCTCACTCCTTTCTTATCATCCATGGTAGCTGGCGGGATTCCGCGAGTATGCGCTTTTTTCGGTGGCGGAGTGCGTTTGTTTCGGCGGCGTAGCCGTCTGTTAGAAGACTGTTAGAGCAGCGAAGCCGGCAGCTTCGTACGTAATCTATGGGCATTCTTTTTTCTTCTTTCCTTTTCCAAAACAAAGTCGACTGGTCGCAGGTCGATCTTTTCTGGATTTCCTGACGTCATTTCACGCCCACAGTTCATCTTTTCAGCGGCTGAAGGTTATATTGCACACGACGGCATTATCAAATTTCAAAGGGGCGTGGCAACATGTCAGGTGCAAGTCAGTCTAGTAGCATTTAACGAAACAAGCATTTAACGCTTTTGTTAAGTTTCTTTATTTTCATGTGGTACGAGAAGTGCAAACACCACGTCCTAATTTTGAAAATAAACACCTCGCATTTAATTCTCGAAGAAATGGCAGACAGACGCCCTACCAGTATATTTCTTCCCACCCCCCCGTTGGGTGGGTGTGAAAATATCGACCTGGGAAAAAAGTTGTAACTTTTGCTCCCCTTGGCGCCAATAATGTCACCATACACTTAATGCCGGCAAGAAACCCCACAGAATTCCCGGTGGGAAATTTAAAGCAATGACTTATGGATTAATCTTGCGATCTATTTGATTGTCAGAAGACATTTTGAGCCGTCTGTCACGGAGATTTTTCCACTTTTTTTTAGCAATACAGTACTAAGATAATGTCTTAAGTAGTTTTTCTCATACAGGAAATGCCTCCTAGAGCAACAAGAGTCAATTATTGAAAGAAATGAGAACCATAATTAGTTTTAAGCTATTTTTTCCGAGCCAAAAGGGGAGAGCAAAACAGTCAGGCGTTATCCTGATGCATGGCATCACAGTGATATCACTCCTTTTATGCTATTTGTAGATTTCCAATGGTGCAAATACTTTTTTGGGGTTTGTATTTTTTGAGTAAATTTCTCGTGACAGTGTCACTTAAAAACAATCAGAGTGTACCTTTAAAACAATCAGAACCGGTGTGTATTCAACCAACACGTTTTTCGTCGTGGAAATTTCGATAAAAATTCTTAAATTATATACCCACTTCCAGCCGTGTCTTGATTTATTATACTCCAAGCGTTCAGCACTGTGATAATCTTGGGTACTTTCTTCGTAAAAGCAACATTTGATATTTCAAGGTTAACAAGGTGGAATAGAGTGGATAATTTTTGATAATAGTCGGCTTATTTCTTGATTGATATGCAATGCACCCAACAGCGTTGCGGGTTTGGCTGGACTTTGCCACTGTTCGTAAGAATTTCAAACCCCCGGGGTTGGAAAATCATTACTGTGTCAAGTGAGTTATTTTCTGTCAGTTTAGACATGAAGAAACATGATTGCTTTCTTATAATTACCAGGATAAATGTTTACTCAACATAGAAACTCGTTAGCTATGTACAAAACACTGTGAAGAATTCTCCACCTATGAAGAACGAATAGCATAACCTTTACGTAATGCATGATTAAAGAGAATGCATGCAGACATCCGTTATGTAGCTATTTAAAAGAACACGCAAATACCGATATCAGGCCGGTTATCTTGTGTTATCTCACGGCTTGTGTTTATTCACCCACCGGACTTGATAACCTTGATATCTATAAGAGTGGTTTTCTTTTTGTACGATTCCATTGTGAGTTGTGTGGTTTATTGCAATCTACACAGAGTCGATTGTTTCTCACTTCTTGCGAATGGAAAACAAAGACCTCGTAGAGAGCGCTTGCCCGCAACCAAGATGGTAATCTGTAAATGTTTCTTTTAAAATTGAAGATAAATTAACCAGACGCGCTTTGTGGTTCCTGATTGCCATGATACGAGGTCGCTTCCATTCAACGCAAGCACGCCGCCGTTCACCCACTCTCCACCGCGTTCCCGACCACCCACAGCCCCAAAACCTTCCACCGGAAGTGAGTTTGTCGAACAAACTTTCAAGTCTTGCAAAAAGCCCCATCAGTGACGCGAACCATGTTCGAATGCAAAAAGGGAATTGTAAAAATCTTATTTTACCTTGTTTATGCTGATCTGTGTTTATAGCGTTTGTCAATTGCTAAGCAGAAAAGAAAACTTCAATCCGTTAAATGAACACTGCGTTACCTTGTCACGCAATCTATAGAGCTTGATGTAAGATCTATAAAATAACTGAATACCACCAAAATAAAAGTGTCCTACTGCATTTGTTTAATGGTTTTCCTTCTAAAACTAATTGTTTAATAATTTTTCTACCCACAAGTGATAACAAATATCCGACCGTAAACATTAAAACACGGCGGAAAAACAACTTCCCGCACCCTTCCTCTCCAGCAACTCACAACAGCAACCGCCGAGACAAATCGGATTTCAGCTGGTGCGTTGGATGATCTGCTATCAGTTTTGATTTAATAGCCGGGTCAGCCTGGTGGCTTCTGTCATCGAGAACGAAGAGAGTTGTCTTTATTATGCTTAACCCAGCAGGCTAGCTTGTGAAGCTTCAAGACAGACAACCGGGTTTCTCTTGATAATCTGCAGCACATTATTTCATTCAGATATGAACGCAGGAATCAAGTGGTTTATATAATCTTGAGCATCATCATACGCACTCACTTCATATGTCAGACAACACGAGCTACACTCGCGCCCAGCTAACTTGAGTCACGCGCTGCAAGCAAAATTCACATACGTCATAGCTGTGATATTCTTGGAAAACCGGAAATATCTAAGCGCATTGGAATGAGAAGCATACTTCCTTGATTCGTGATATCGTTATTTTCCCACGCTCTTCTACAAAGAGGGCAAGATTGCTCGTATGCAATCGACCCAAAAATTTGACCTTCATTGGAATTGAAATCACATCAGCTAAAATATTTCACACTAACTTTTATAGCAAGCCACTCACTCATCAAGTGACTTTGAATGGAAACAAAAATATTATGAAAATCAAATATTTTAAACAGACAACAAAGAATTTTATTTATAACCTGACCTGCAGCAGAAATTGCTTCTTTGAAGAGTATTCACGACAAGAAAGGTATTCTAAATGATCTTAAAATATGCGAAAGTGAAATAAAGTTACCCCCTCGAGGTTTTTTCAAATATTTGTGCACAAATTTGATCGATTGCATCACTGTTACACTTTCATCATCATATAAAACCGAAAAAGACGCGGTCCGCAGACGTACAAAGAAATCCAATTAAAGGGTTTTCGATATACATGTTATTAAACACGGATCACAATGAAATATTTATAAAACGCTGTGTAACTTTAATTCATTCATTTTAAAAAAACAGCAATCCCATGGCGTCCCCGGAATTTCAGTCAGTTTACAAAGCGGGTTTGAACAATCCTGAACTTCTGATCTTTAATATCTGTTTGCTTCCAAAGCAAAGAAATGTTTACACAGCACTTTCCGAGAAAGATCGAAATTTCAAATCTCGATACTGTCTATTAACAATACTAACCCTTGCGAAATAAAATCGCACCTCATCACCAAAAAATATAAATCATAAGACTTTAAGAGGAACGATTGGCAGGGGCATAATCGCGACAGGGCTTTCCACTCAATACAAACAACACCCATAATCTAAGAAACTAATTCAAAACGGTGTGACTCATATTACTAAACTTTAAACAAAGTTAAACTTTCCAAATTTCACCAAAGCCGAAAGCGGCCAACCAGTGTTTTACACAGTAAAAATGGTATTCAAAATTACGTTTGAAAACTTCACAAGGCATGACATAGCTAACATTCTTTTTGTCACTAATCAAGCAAAAACTACTGTCCCCGAGGACAAACCAAATCTGTAGCTCTAATATGCATGACGTTAATTTATGGAAATCTATCAGAGTTTTCCCGCGCGTTGACGCAATTTATGCAAAATATATCCATTCATTCAAAACATCGCAGTCACAAAATAGAAATTATCAACAGCAAACCTATGATCCTTCTGGAAAACTATTACTTTCGGAGAAAAAACTCCTTTCTTTCACTAATTTCCAATCGGAAGTAATTTGGCGTTGAGACAACGCAAAAATTTGTCACCTTCACTGTGAATGAATTCGTTTCTACGGTGCGGAAGCGCTACAAGCGGTATAAAATACACATTTTGTGATCAGACAACTAATCAAAACCAATATTGGCCCGTTTTTTTAACAGCGATTATCCTACACTTTCTTTGCAAAACATATTCTTTGGTATTATTTATATATACATCTATAACTTATATACAATCTTCAGTAAGGTTAGTAAAGGGCGAATGAAAATAGCGTTGAGTAAACAAAAAGTTATTTTCGCTTTTGTCCAAGCGCGTAGAACCGGTCAAGAAGTTCTTCGTTTCTCCGGCGTTCTTTGTCAAGTTCTGCAACCAATCGAGTTTCTTCCTTTTTCAGTTTATCGACACAATCCTTTGCTTTTCTTAAGATCGTAACTTTAGGGGCTCTTTCATTGTCTTTTATTTCAGGAACCTCTTCTCGGAGAACATGGAAGCTCGTCTTTAGATCATTCCTTCGTTTCCGTTCGAGTACATTATGAGTTGCTCTCTTACTAATATCTCCCTCTTCATCTGATGTTAAGCTATTTTGTCGTTTCATGTCTTTTTTGCTCTCTTTGGTGGGACTTGAAGCAGACATTACCGCTTTCGGTTTCATCGCCACTGGTTTTATTCGCTTAGCCGGCGGTTCGTCTGTGACTTGAGGCAAACGCTTTCGCTTGGGTTTCTCGATGGTGACAACATCGATTTCTTCTTCTGTTGGACAATTAAAAAAAACCAATTACGATCGATTAAGCTAACACGCTAGGATCGACCAAACACGGTCGTAGGAAGTCGTTATTTTCGTAAGAACATTTAAACTTTGATTTCCAACTCAACAGGAAATCGGTTGGTGTTTGAATGACATAACATTCCCTCACCTGAATCGCTTGAAGTATGAGATCCGCACAAGTTTTGATGGGATTCGTTTATTGGGTAGGGAAACACTGCTGCAGGATCAACACAATCGGAGCTTACATATTCTACTGGAGGTGGAGTAGAACAGGGAGTCTCGTAAAGATCTTCAGTGCTCAGGGTTGCAGCGAGGACTTTAAAATCCAACGTACTCTCGTAGTTTGAACCGTTCCACATACAATCCTGAATGAGCTTAGACTTCAAACTGCTCAGAGAGATTTCAACAGTGGCCAGAGGTGCAGGAGAACAGCTGTCCTCGTCTAGAATATCCGACACAATTTGCAGGGTGTCAGCAACTGAGCAACAATCACCAACGAATGAATCGAAGTCGACCGGCGTATGCGGAGGTGATCGAGACGGGGAGCGGGGAGGTGTTGGAAGGAGTTCAAACTTTTTCCAAATGTCGTGAGTTGGGACTGGTGTACTGTATCCTTCACTCTCAACGTCGTCTTTCTCTGAGTGAAAGAAGTAGGTCGCGTCCGGGTCGTTTTCCAGCGCAAATGGTTTGCACAAGGATTCGACTTGAACAGCCATTCTTTATAAACAAGAGAGAAACGGAAATAAGCTCACATTCTACGAACAACCCTTTTAACAATTTGCAAACGATTACTTTGAAAATTAGCAACCCTTAATATTTTGAAAATATCAAACGCCTAGTTAATCAAATCAGGAAACTTATAACTCTTCGAGAAACTTCTTTCGAGACTGTCGAGCCATTTAAAGCGGTAATTATAAAAGTTCTGCAAAGTGCGAATGAATGAATGAATGAACTCCGAGACGGTGCACAGCTCCAAATTTCGAACACTCAATCTAGAGTACTTTTTGCCACTTTACCTTATGAAATTCCGGGAGACTGCAGTTCTGCAGTTTCAGTGCCTGGAGGATGCCTCGTGAGGTCTTCCGAAGGCAACTAGCCCGAATTTCTGCGGCTGTAGAAAAGGACGGGGCGTACGCGGAAAGCAAATTTCAATTCTCCTGCTAAGTTCAGCTGAATATATTAACAACAATCTAGACCAATCAGAAAACAAGACTAATTAACGTTGCTATAACAACGTCATGCTACACGTGATTATTCCTCACCGAACAAGCGCTGTGCGGTGATAAAAAAATTCTATTTTTTTCCAAGGTATTTGTTCCGCTTTCAGAATTGCTGAGCCTGATTTGCAAGAATAAAGAAAACAGGTTTAGCAAGTGAAGGCGCTTTCGAAGTTTTCCGTTATGGCGATGTCTTGTTTATGCCGTTAAAACGGCTTTCAAAAACTCCCCTGAGCATAAACAAAACAATTACACTGAATGGTTCTGATAGATGCCTAATTTGCAAATAATGCACAGAAAATATTTCCTAATATTTGCTAATGCTTGGAGGATAAAGTCGGTTGAAATATTGCCAGAAAAAAAGCTCCCATAAGAATGTAAAACATACAAACAGAAGTATATTGGTCATTTTATTTTGGCTTCAATAACTCGAAAATATTTTGTGCATTGCAAAGAGAAAAAAAGTACAGCTGGTAACACGGCAGGCTATATTCTAGTAATTGAGATCAAGGATTAGACCATGGCTATCAAGAGAATAGCCTATTTTTCCACTCCAATCAACCGGAAACAAGATTGATGCCATTGATCGATAAGAAAAACCAACCTAAAATTAGCCAAATTCTTCTGGAGAAACAGCATTACGTTGATCTGGTCTCAAACTTAGCTCTTTAGTTGTTGATATTATTTACTATTTGGTTTAAACAAAATGCTTCTCATTCCTTATGCACCAGTTTGATAGTTTAAGCTGGGGTTTAAAATTTACAATGAATTTCCCTTATCCAGTAATTACACGAAGATTTAGTGCACGAAGACAATAGGTGCAAAAAGGATTTAATGCGAAGTGCTTCCCGCATCACGTCGACAAGTTAGCGATGCAGTTATCAACTGTAATATTTTCTTCTCCAAATGTTTACTCCCGTTGCCTTTGAGTCTACCGGAAGTTGCCACCCAGTGACTTTTTCCCGCGAAAACAGTTGAAATGACTGACAGTCGTTGACGTGTCGGTACGTATATGAATAGAAGAAAAAGAAAGGTCAAAATGGGTCATCTGAGCGATATTCACCAGTAACCGAGCATACATTGAAAGAAAGTGGATAATATAAGTCGCAAGTTGCATAAGTAAGCGGCGAATGGCTTGTGGCAAACTTAATACATGTCTTCAGCATTGTTACGCAATTACCAGCTGATCCTGATAGTTATGTCATTGGCATTTATTTGACGCGCGAGGAGGTTTTGGGCCTATCCGCCGCTTAAAAATGTCACCGACATGGGGCCACCCACAGTAACATGATAAAGTCTTGTTTGTGGTTACACTTCAATCAGCACTGAGCAAAGCAGTAATGGAACTTTCCTGTTTCACGAATTGCTGCAAGCGAGTGTACAAAGAAATGCTTGTTTGCAAGCAACCACTGGAGGTATTCAGTTAATTGGCCTCTTTGGTGTTACGAAATAGCATTTCGTTATATTGCTCAACTGCGAAAACTTGAGGACAAGGTTCAAATTGTTTTGTAAATTCAAAACTTGACAGTCACCACTCAATACAAGTAATTTGTGGCTGGCAATGTACTTGTACAACATGCTATAAATATTCTGTATTGATCACAATAACAGCTCGTTTACAATGTGATATTGTTGTGTTAATAAATGCAAAAAATCTTGCTTGTTGATTCATGTAACCGAAATTATTTAAGCCTTTTCGAAAGCACTTGTGTCTGGGACATTGTTAGCAAACAACGAAAACTAACTACACTTCAAGGTTTCATCTTACAGTTTCACTAAATACAGTTTCACTAAATTCTGAAGACTTAATTTTGCGCTCAAACCTGTTCGTGACATAACTGTTGCTAATAAAATTGTGTTGTGTTTCTTTGCCTTCAGTGCTCCTGGAATGTGAAGGATTAAATATTTTCCAATGAAACAAAAATTAAATTTTATAGAACGAGAATGTTTCTGTTGCGTTCTTTGTACATTGAAAGGAAGGAAATTAAATTAGTGAAATTCACAGGAAATGCAGCCGGTATTGTAACAACAACGAAAAAGTTGCTAAATCTAAAATTTGTAACAATTAAAAAATACTTTTAAAATCGTAAGTTCCCAAACGAAAATAAAAAATCACAATGGCAAGTATGATAATCTGAAATAATAAAAATGTGCTGCTGAAAACATCCGACGGGTTAAAAAGTTTGATGATTTTATCACAAAAAATTTGACATACAGATGAAAATGGCTTTTTTTGCTCCCCGCCACAAAAAATTCTTTCGCTTCCTTTTGCTGGGATTCTTCGCACGAAACAGCGCTAAAGGTCACGTTTTTGAAAAACAAATCTTGGTCATGTTATTTTTCTGGATTCGTCTAAATTGCATGAGCCTGAATGAAGACGCAACTAGTGATGCACATTCTCAGCACGCAGGATTCACTTCATCTTTGGGATTACAGCAGTACAATTGAACATCAGTGGAGTTCAACAGCTTTCCAACAGTTAGAAATTTTTCTTTCTCTATAAATTCGGAATGTTTCCAGTGCATACTTGGGTTGCGTGCAAGCTGTGAGAAGCATTTAGTCGCTCGGCAGATTTCTTATCAACATTTGACCTCTGCTGTCATGCAGATCAGAGCTCTTGAAAGTTTGCATACTCATATATTTATAAATACCTCCACTTGAAAGCGGCCAATCGTCACTAATTAGGAACAGAACTGATCCTATCTGTGTTTTTGTGGCGATGATTTATTTCGGCTTTGCATGTGTGCCAAATGCATTTTGACATAAGACCCCCAGGGATGCATTGAAAAGGGCCGGTAGGTCTAGTTGTAAAATGCGGCCTTTCTTAATACAGCACTACTTGCACATCCGACATGACCGAATTTCCCGCCAAACGAATGTCTGTCCGAGCATGACATTTCTGGAAAACCGAATTCAATTAATCACTTGAAGACAAGTGCTTGGCGTGGAAACAGAGGCGGCGGCAATTTGCAAGATGTACTGAAGATGACTCTGAACTCAGAGCCTCTGAGACTATTGGACTGCTCCTCGAGCCGAGTCTTTGTTGTGCGGAAATTATACCGTACCGCTTCTTACGTCATCACTAGTGTTTGCAGGAGTTTATTGGTATTAACTGCAACAAAGGTCCAATATCTAAAGTACTATAATCGAGTAATCTGCCAATAGGATAGGCATTAATCTTAATCAAGAAAGATATGAACAATTACACTGGAGGGTTTTTGCGTCGCGTTGTTAACAAACCATGAAACACTCGTAATAAACTTGGAAAGGACACGCATGGAAAATTTCCTAGGTCGGTATGCGGCAAAAATAGACACATTAGCTTTGCACGTGTTTAATGTTTCCGTTACGTTGGAAACTTCTTCATTTTAAAAATAATTATATTGTTTTTCATTTTAAAAAAATTCTAAGGTGGTACCATTAGCGGAAATAGCTGAACCATATCAAAACCGACACGTGTTTTATTTTAACCCACTTGCTCACTTTATCAATTTTGCCTTCACTCGTCTCCCACTTCTGAAATTGATTTTGTGCTAAGCGTGAGTAGTGCTCCCACGATTTCCGATCCAAAAGAAAAGAATGAATAAAACAATTGTAACAAACCCGATTTCAAAAGAGGTTTGCGTGAGTGGTTAACTGCCGGCAACATGGTTCGGGCTACTATATAGCAAATAATATTAAAACCATTACTATAATAAAGAATTTTTTGTACAATATCACTTCTCATATCACTTGATGTTTTCTTTTAATAAATAGTAACCTTCTTTTTGTGTCAATTCAGCTTAAACTCTTATCATTGCCAGATCCTATGACTTCTTTGCGTTTGGTGGTACTTCAGTTTAAATCCCTGGCTGATGGTTTGCTTGTCGGCGTATTGGTGTTGGGAGGAGTTTATCACACATGGTAATTCAAGTAGCTTTCCCGTGGCTTTGTTGAAAATAATTGATTTTCAGTAAGTTTACAAACAAGCTGGCTGCCTGATGGTAGTTTGGCAAAACCAACCGAGGCAAAAAATTGTGAACATTGATTTGCTTTTCATTTTGTAGTAGAAAGTAAAACGTGATCGGATTGGTGCTAAAAATACTGTAAAAAGGAAAAATGCCGCCAAGTCTACGTGTTGCTGTACCACCAAACGCCTTTCCAATAAGAAACTGAAAAAAGTTTTCTTCTCTCTCTTCTCAGGTATTTGTAACAGCACGACACGCTGCACGGAATAGTTTGTGACGAAAGTTATGAAGCTGTCTGGGCATTCCCCTTAAATTTTAAATGCCTTTCATTGCAATAAAGAGAAAAAATCATTTACCTTCATTAATTTGACGTGATTGCAGTCAAAGATCACTCGTTTTGTATCCGTGCCGTGGAACGGCAACTTCGGTCACGACTTTGGTCGTGAGTCACTTTGTCACAGTTGAATAATTGCTACTGACAACTGATAACTATCCAGCTTCCTATATTTACAGTATTTATTTGGGTTTTGTCCAAATAAGTTTTTTAATCCGTGTGGGTCAAAGCCAATATCCGCCGTATACTTTGGCGGTTTGGGTAAAACAAAAATTCGCAGTTTTTGCCGCCTGTCGTGTATCTCCAAACTGACATCCCTCATAAGGAAGTTCTCAGAACACCGTGCAGCTGGCACAACTAGGACAGGGACATTTTTGGGAAAAACAGAAAAAACAAGCAAGGAAAACAATTGTTTTTCCCAATCACATTGCGTGAGTGAAAAGAAAAGGCATTTAACATTTAAATTCTAAAACCCCGTCATAATCAGTTTGGCTCAGAAAGACATGCATTTGCCTTGTGAAAGTGTGGTCTGAAGTGAATTATACCCTACTCGTGACGTGACGATCACTCACTTGTCAAAGGTGATGAAAGCTTCTTTTGACTTTTGAAATTACGTGCAAACTGTTTACAGGAATTCATAAATTGTAATTCTAGCAAACTGTTACGTTTAGTTTGAATAAAAACTCTGTTTGCGTAATTTTGTTTTGTCTTGGGTTAAAGTCTGTGTTTATAAATGTATTCCGATTACATAGATGACGCAACGTTACGTCAGTCAGTGTGTCTGATTCTGGGACAATGAACTCCTCCGCTTTTGATCCATTACTTCTGAAATTCCACTTTCAGTCCATCTAGTGTTTATCTTTGTCAGTTTCGAAACAAGACCTAAAGCCCTGAGGGGGAGAATAGTTTATTTTAGGTATTGAATTCGCTAGCTCCTGAGTTAAAAGAATGTTTGCCATAGCTAGAGGTCAAAAGAAGCCGATCTATCCGGGGAGTTCCGACAAACTCAGATAACTTCACATGTGCAAATGTGCAATCTTGGTGGTACTAGAGGTTTGTAGTTTTCAACGCATTGAAGAACGTTTTACATCATGTGTTCTCGGGTTTGAGATAACAAAACAGACGTTTATTTTTTCAAGCAACAGAAAGGCTTCGTGTTTCATTTTGTTTATTCTTGTTCGTTTTTGTTGTTAAGTTGACGACAGCAGTTTCCAGTAAACAGGAAGTCACTTCCGAATTCTTTCGTAGAAATACGAATGCGCTTTTGAAAATCAAAGCACAGTGTTCTAATTTGCACAATAATACTTGTCATGGTATATTGTCTAAAGAATCTAAACAGCTTGTGAAAACTTAAAAACGGCAAATGCACTGATATGTGACGTCAGCTACAGAAAACGTCGAACCACTTTCAACATGCTTGCGTGAAACCCTCTGTTAGCGCTCATTTTGACTCTACTGATTTTAACAGTTAACAGTGAAAAACTAATGTTTTAACGTTGGATTAAATCTCATTATCTTGGAACAGTATAGATCGCATATGATTAGATGAAACATTTGAGTATTGGAGCATGTTGGAGTGATTGGACTGTATTCAAAATGCCTGGTTCCAGAAAGTATCTATACCCTCCCATCCCCAAGGCATTCTCGTCCCCAGAGGCCGCGATCCTTTTGGTCAGCACCAAGAATCGAGCGTTGGAAGGTACGTTCTGTCTGGGGAAATGTTTTTGTACCCAATGTATTATTATACTAGGGGTTTCAATGTGAAAGTAAGTGCTGGCGTTAGAGCTGGAGGAAAATGCTGAACGGCTAAGGGAAATTTTTAAACGGCTAGCTGTGAACACTTCGACCCGCATTTCCAATGCAATCATTTCATGAGTGCGTAACGCAACATCTCGCTGGTAAGAACACTGCAGTTTAGAGTTGGTGCCGCTTTTCCCGCTACATGTATCTTCGTAGCTGAAATACACAATTTAATTTATGGAAATGAACGTATCCATGTGTTGAGTATTTGTCTTCTATTTTAGTTCGAACATATTCTCATGTCGTCGGTTGGGCATCGATTTGTATTATTAATTAGCATCCCAGCGCGATTTTAAGACAAGTGATATCTTAAGTTCCATAACGCGTCTAAAGTTAATTGATCATACAGGAAAGCAGCCAAACACAAATTGACAGCTTTTCCTGCTCGAGATTCCTTATTAACCATTCGTGACCTTGACGAATAATTCACAAGCAAATGAAGATATTTGGAAAATGCTCATTTACTTGTTTTATGGCAAAAATTAGCAACGGCAACAGCATCGCGAAAGCGTGTGACAGTGTGCGTAAAATTCTCACGTGCAAAGTGATCAGTGTCAGGCGTGGATCCCTGATAATACGACAGCCATGTGATGTGCGCATGATTGTCGTTTCAATTGTCCCGGATAATAGTCTATTGCGCAGGCTTCGAGTCTTACATCCGAACAAATTTTGGATTTTTTGCCCTACTGAAAAGAAGTGTGCTGCCTCGCTAACGCTCGCCAGCAATAATCAATCATCAAACCTTACCCTAACCCCAATCAATGGGCTCCTGCCCTAATCCATATAATCTATTATGTAGTCTAAAGCGACTATTGCATTTCTAGCTTTTTGATTGGCTAAAAAACTCCGACTATGAGCCAATAGTCGGAGTTTTACGTCATATGGAAAATAGTGCGCCAAGTTTTTATTTTACGCTTTGTAAAATTGTGGGAATAAAAATCGGCGGCAAAACCCGGTTTGAGAATTTACTAAAACAATTATTCCATTCGCCCTTGTTGGATATGAAGTGATTATAACCAACTCGCGCTACGCGCTCGTTGGTTATTTTATCACTTCATATCCAACGCGGGCTCATGGAATAATTGTTATATATTTGGGGGGTATATAATAATTTCCCAATACATCACTTATCTACGGAGATCTCTGGTTAAACCTCTGAGAACTCGTTTTGTAGTTTTCAGCCAATCAGATTTGTCACATTTGACAATGAGTCCGTGAATCGCGGACTTCCGGTGTTGGAAACGGCCAGAGATCGCGATTCTTGGTGCTGACCAAAAGGAGCACGGCCTCTGGGGACGAGAATGTCCCCAAGGCAGCCTCCTGTGCGGACGCCCTTTGGGACTCGTCACGCATTCTTTCCCTCACAGGGAAGATCCCACAGATTCCGTGTAATATAATTGCCGAGGTCCAACGCATCGATCGACGGTCCTCCATGTTTGTTTCTCGAGACGAGCGAAACCTGGGGAGAGAACAAAACTCCCGTGGGTAGGGCACTGGGATGCGGAAGCGAATTTTGTTCTATCCCCAGGTTTCGTTCGTCTCGAGAAACAAATATGGAGAACCGTCGAACGATGCGTTTGACCTCGGCTATTACACGGAAAAATAAATGCACCTGCCGAGGGACGAGTCAGCCATAAATATAGTATTTCGCATAGCCTGTTCCAGGCTCTCGAGTAGTCGGGGGAGGCAACGGCGAAAGCGAGGGCGAACTTAAAGCGAGAACGCTCCCGCTCTCGCACTAATCCTCCCTCGTTTTCCCCTCGCTCGCCGCCCCCGACTATTCGATGGCCTGGAACAGACTATATTTTGTCCAATCCAGAAAATAGAATGAAATACACAGTTTTTTTTTCACACAGCTTTGCAGGAGCAAACAAGTTTCCAACAAAATACTATTTTAGCTACAATTTCATTGTCCTAGATGATATAAAACTCAATTAAAGGTGCAGTTATTTCACGGAAGAAATGATGAACAAAATATACTCGCATTTCATACAAAAATTCACAGATCTTAAAACAATTTGAAGTCTACTTATTTATATTCTAAATATTATTAATAGAGGAATTTCTAGATACGACCTAGTAATAAGAAATCTTAAATCTAATTATGGAGACTATTTCGTTTTTCTGTACACAAGGCTTTCATGACACTGGATGCATACCAAGAAGGTAACTTGAAACCCTTCGAACCTAATCAAAAGTTGTGCTAGAGCGGTTTTCTGACTTTCATAGAAGTAAAGGAGACTTATCAGACTGACGAGACGCGTTAAATAAGAGTGATAAAGCAATCAGAAGCCAAACTCGCAAGCTGCGCCAAGCGCGGGAAAAAGATATGAACGGTGTCACGCTAAATCAGATTCAGCTGGTGCGAAAACGTAAGTGAAATCATTATTGGTGAACAAACAAGAAAACATTAACAGTCAGGGGCGCAGCCAGCTTTTAAAAAAATGTAGGACGGGTCAAACGGCTCAAAAGGGTTGATGTTTGGGAGGTCTGGAGGACTTGCTTCAGATTTATAATGATAAGATACATTAAAAACGTTGCACATTTTAAAAATGTTACTTCGAGTGAGCTGAAAAATATGTAGGCTCGGACTACGGGCGTATAGGCTAGCTACTACACTCCTGACAGTAACTACTTTTGAAAGTCAGTCAAAATCACTCCAACATTCCATCAACGTTAAATAGTTAAAGGAGAATTGTCAACAGGAATATTATTATGTCACTGAATAAAATCTTTTTAACTCTAAATTAGAAGCAATTCCGTCTTCCAACCTACAAGCCAAACGTTTTCGAAAACGCTAATCCAGTTCCTTCCAATGTTTAGAGTGGTTTTCAATTGAGTGTCGAAAGTATTTTGGGGATGACCATCTAACCTCTGAGGGGGTGGGGTGGCTGCGTTGTGTACAGTATAGGTTCCTAGCTATTGTAATAAGTTGCTTTTCGGCTTCACGACATTCAACTAAAAACCGCTCTTAAAATAAATCGAAAAATTAGTGCCAACTTTACGTCCATCAGAGTTGCTCTCACATTACATTCACCGAAATATTACACTATGCGGGACCCTCCAGAACTAGAATGCCAATTCCACTTCCTAGAGAGGTTCTTTCGATTCATTAAGGATTGTCAAGTTCATGGCAAGAGTTTTAGCTGTTTTAGTTCTTTCGAGACGAACTACTTTAAACAAGAAGTACTTTGATGTTCTTTGGCGTTGTTTCATCGTTTAGGTGTTTTGTGCTATACCTGGAATTAAAACGAAGGCAGTCAGCGTTACCATGACAACATAATAAAAATAATATTTTAGCGGTTATTAGTCCTTAACATTTATATCTTGCAGTTTTTGGAAGTTTTAGCATATCTTGTAATTCTTACACGGTATGCCTGAAAACCAGCTCGCCGAGCCATTTACCGTGTTTTAAATAAATTTGATTGATTGACTGAATTCAGTTTGTTAAAATCGAGTTGATGATTACTTTCTTTCCCGTAAAACCGTGAGCACCAGAAAAATTTCTGGAATGTTTATTGTGTAGTGACCAATAGCAGCAAAGTTCAGGACACGCGAACAAACCTCAAAACCCCAAACTAATGAACGTTGCTGTTTGCGGTTAAGTTTTCTCACACCTGATTGGCTTTTTCTTTGCAACACAATAACATTCCATAAACATGTTTTACGGCAAAGACTGTAACTAGCGAGGGCCTCTGGAAGGAACTAAGGCCAAGTCCTTGGTTTTCGGAAATTAAGGAAATATCCACGAGTCAAATAAGAAAACTGTCATTCACAATGCGACCAGGCTTTTCAACGATGTTGGTTTTATCCGACGCGGCCTATAAGCTGTTTTGGTTGACAAAAGATTACCCCCGCTCTTTTTTATTTTCCAGCCAGTCAGATCTAAAATCTTCCCACGTAGTCCAACTGATAGTTTACCTTACGTGAGCATTTATAAGCTCCCTTTAAAGCGGCGGGAAATAGTGAAAGTCGTTCTTCGCAAGGCATTAACATCGTTTGACTGGATAGAACTGGACTGGACTGCACCGATCTGGACTGCAGTGAATGGAAAACTTGTCAAAAGGTTATTTTTGTTCTCAACTTTACAAACTGTTAGCTTACCTTAAAGCATTAAGAAGACCATCTACCGAACCTGAAGGTTGATCTTTTAACACTTTTATCGAGGCTTTTATCTGAAGAATAAACATCGCGGGAAAATTAAATTCGTTGCAGCAAATTGTCATTAAAATAGCGGTACGTGTGCCGAATTGCAGGGGTCATTCACACATAATAGCAGCACAAACATTGTCATCCGTCGTTGCGGTCTGGTATACGCAGAATAGTTTATTTTTATTTATTATTTTACCACCGACATCAGTCGGCGGCAAATCTTCGTGGCAGCACTCGAGCAGTTTCCGACGTATTTTATCCAATAAAAACCTAGCGCGAGAGCTCGCGAAAACACCGAAAGTAATCGCGCGAGCAAGTACGTCATGTTGCTAAGCAACTTCAGGACGAACACTGTGGACTCAGTCTCTTCTCGGAGGATAGATTTCGTCATCAACTGGCACTTCTTCCCCCGACTGACATGGCCTTGTGTATTACGAGTTTGCGGAGAGCTGGTGCACAGCGAGGGCGTTCCCAGAAGGGATCTGGGTTCTGGGAACGACTAAGACTCCAAATAAAACATGTCTGTCTTGCAGAATGTACAGAATGTACTTACATCTATATTTGATGTTTTAGCGAATGCTCCTACAGGATGAACGTGATCATAGAGAATTATAAGACCAACCTAAAAAACGAAAATGAAACGATAGTGTCAAAATATTTACAACGGTTGCACCATGGAACGTACCGCAGTTTTGAAATTCTTCAGTATTGTAAAGCATTCTAGTACGAGATATTTACCCTGTACTCACGACCAGCAAATTGTATTGTTATCTCAGTGGTGCAAATGATTACAGAAAAGACCTTTTAGCTACGTGTGTAAATTGCCCATTTTAGATCATGCGATCTCTATTTATTCACTTCCGCGTGGATTTGTTTGAATGTAAAGAAATACGTCTCGAGGGTAAAAAGCATCAAGTGGTCTGAAATGGGACAACAAACAAAAAAACGAAGCTAAATTCAGGTCTATTTCCGCAGATTATGTAGGCTTGTAATTCTACTGGTCCTCTAGTGTAGCAGTTGCTTTTGTTTTGGGGAATAAAGGCATTGTTCCTGTCGTTTATTTTCTCTACAGCTAGTGTGCTATTCATGATGCTTCGCGAGAGTGGCTACCAGGCCTAAACCTAGATTAAAGGCCATTTCCAGTCCGTACTGCGCAATCTCCACCAGCAATGATGAAATCGCACGATGAAATGTAAACAAACCAAAATGAAAATTGCGGGTAAAAACTTACCTTTCTCTTTATTATTAACATCCGATATCCTTGCAAAACAATAATAAAGGGTAGACGAACCTCGGCGATATTCCAAACCGACGTTTCAGCTCATTGCGAACTCCCAAACAAAACGACCCGTAATGGCGGACTCAAAAACTTCAAGTGTAACGTATCAACGGATTCAAAACAGAAATGTAAACAAATCCCGAGACTGCGCAGCACGGACTGGAAATGGCCTTTAAAAAGAGTCTTAGTTGAAATGGTTCAACTTACCATTACGCGAAGACAAAAGAGATATGTTTCTTGGTTTGCAACTCTAGCAGAAAATTCCCTGCAAATACAACAAAATACAACTACAGCAGATCAACAGTTCCACTCCTGAACAATGTTTTCCTTGATCATTGATGAAACATGAAAGCTGTTGACTAGTTTTTGGACGCTTCGACAAAATCTGTTGTCAAAAGACCAAACAGAATGCAACAACTTGCCGACGTCTCTGCCCTCAATATTTCCTATGTTTTGATTGGCCGGTTCAAATAGAAGCCAGCAAAACGTTGCCAGAAAGTTGCCAAAAAGATTCTCAAGTGGCAACCGTTTGGTGCGTAGCACTGTACATTCCCTGACTCATCCTGACCTTTGCCTTTGCAACCATGCCTTCTTTGTGATGCCCAAGTGCTGGAAATTGCATTTTCAAGCTTCTAGATTTCAAAATTTTATGGGGGAGGGGGGGCATGCCCCCAGACCGTCCTATTGTCGTCACAACCACCTATTCTACCGGTACTTTCTACTTAACTACAATTAGTTGCTTATTGAATTATTGAAACCCACTTATCAACGATTCCTACAGGTCATTAGGACTAAATTCATGACAAAACAAACCAATACTTACGGATTTTCTATCATTGTTCTGCATAAATTTGCTAAAGTGCTAAGACAGTCTGTTGTATTTTCTATCGGAAGACTTTTGTTCTGAAATTTGAAAGAAAAAAGGCTAAATTTAGTGAAACTAAACTTACTGAATTTTCTAATGCTGACCATGCATAAAAGAAAGTCGCCTGGACTCCTGATTGACCAGTTCAGCCAGGTTCAAGCTCTGGCCACGGAACTGTGTTGTGTACTTAAGTAATCATAGTGCCTCGCTCCACCCAGGTGTATGTAAACAGGTAAATTTAATCCTCAGGGTAACCCTACGATGGACTGGCATCATGTCCAGCGGTAGAAATACCCCTAGTCGGTTTACTGCTACAGAAACTGGGATAAGCTCTGGTCTGACGGGCCACAAAGTTTGAACGCACCTACAGCATCTTCCTAACTCAGGTTATAGACCTGTCAAATCTTGTTATAAGCTGTACATTGTAAGATCACTAGCCAGCCACGTCTTTGTTTTTGTCTACATACGAGAGTTTCAGTATTATATTTCATGCAGCGCACGTCTGGAAATGAAAGAGATCACTGAGAATCTTGCTAAACGTAATTAAACACTTCAATAAGATACTGCTTCACTGAACAGTTACCATAATAATCAATGGTGGTGGCTGACCAGGGCCCTTTAGAGGAGCTATACGTCACGGTTTGTGCAGTTTGAAAAATGTAGCCCAAATTTTTCAAATTTGTCATTTGCAATCCGTCTCAATCTTTACCATCCTTGTTCCATTTTGGTTTCGAATCACCTCTTTGGGGTTTTCTTCCTTGGTAAACTATTATGTTGAGGTTTCCTTAATCTTAATGGGTATTTGGTTTGTCACAAAAACTATTCAAACTATTGTGAGGGAGCCCCTTTAATAACCCTCCTATGCAGAAGCTCTTTGGGCGCATGACGCATTTGTGATAAGCACAAAAAGCATCTGTGTAGGAATATAGGGTATTATCTGAAAATGTTGAGTGATCTTTCAACTTGGAGATTACTGAAGTCCATAAAATTCTGAATTAACTACCTCAGTTACAAACTTTGATGTGCCATCACTAAGAGTTTTTAAAAGAGGTGTGGGGTAGGCATAAAATAAAGACATTCTGTTGGCCATTTCGTTTGACACTTGAATTCCTTCACTGTCATCATCCTGCAAGATATAATTCAAAAGAAACAAATCAAAATACAATAGGGCTGCAATGATATAATTTCTCATGATACGATACGTATCTCGATACAAGTGCCATGATACAATACGCAATGCGATACATCATTACATACAACTGACAGGTGACATAATCTTACTCCGTTTTTCTGTAAGATATCTTGGGACAATTTTGTGAAGAATGGAAAAAACATGTCTTTTGTCTGTGGGCACACAAGACTGCATCAGCTGACAATAAATTGGAACTGCACATGCTCTTGTGCCACCATCTTGAAAGATATGTGACCGGAAGCAAAACAAAGATGGAACTTTTTTCCCTTTCCCGGGCTCCTTCAATTCACCAGTGCATCAGTGGATCGTAGCACCACTACTTCTTTATTAATTGTGTTAAGTGGAACAGATATATTTGGACAGCAATATTATTTTATTGGTGGCCTTGTACAATTAATTTATTATGTATGGGTCTGAAAGAACATTTTCTAAGTTGCAATTAAAATCAAAACTCTTACTCACCGCATTGGCCATTTTTCTTCTGCTAAGTGTTCTCCTGTAGTAACTAAAGTCATTTTGAATTGCTGGATTTGTCATCTGTCAATTTTTAATAAAAATTCCTTTCACTACACATACACATCAAAATGCCCGTGAGTCCACTACAACTTACAATGAATTGCAACAAAATTTAACATGCTTGATGTTTTTGCCAGGAAATTTTTTTTATTAAACACACTGGTCAGGGGAGCAATTAGCGATCTTTAGAAAATAGTTCGGGAAAATCATTTAAAGTGATCAGTCTTACTATGCATTTGTTGGAATTTTTTCAGAGAGAAGTTGAAAATATTTGGAAGTGAAAGTGTTCAAAGTTATATGTAACTAAAAGACTGTACAAGTTTGAAATATGACTATGAATTTGACATGAATAATTATTGACATGGGTTAATATCTTATTTTGCAATAATTAAAAACATTTGTGACTTGATTTTCAAAGTCAATTATTTGAATAATACTGAAAGAAAAACAATACAAGAGGAAAACAAAATAAAACCTTGCATTAATTTCAGTTAATATTTTTATATACTTATGTTTTATCACCGACGTAAATTTTGTTTAAAATCTAATTGCTGTTTCAAGTATGTAGATATCCCTTTATTATTTTATTATTGGTTTCAGGTGTTGAAAGAGAACAGTACTTATTATTTTATATTCAGGTTTACAATCATGTAGATTCTGCACAATGCATGAACAGTACCTTCAAGTCATCAAATTTAAGTGTGAAATGAAGAATTTCTGCAAACTGTTTTGCAAGTGCCTGTTACAAAGAGGAAACAAAACACAATTAGACCTTGTTTTAAATGTTGCTGCTTTGGGGTAGGCAGTCAGTTAACACTATTCGCAGTATTTATGTATCCTTTCTAGAGTTTAAACTATTGACAACTGGGTTTTTTCAGAAAAATCACATGCCAAGTGCACCTTGGAAGGCAAGACCTCCTGGATGCTTCTCAAAGGGTTGTCATGGATAGAGTGGGTTTCGTTTGACTTTGAAAACCAGTTTCCATGAGCATTCGAAAGTTTTTTTCACCCACCAATAGTTTTGTTGACGAGCTTCAACGTTGTCAAGTTAAACACAAATCAATTCTGGTAAGCAGTTCCAAATGGTAGGTATATGGTGTGGCTGTGGGGTTGTGCAGGCTCTTATAAGGTTTAACAGTGTGGCCTTTTAGGTCAATTGATTTTGTGTGTATTTTTCACGGCTTGACTGTTTTTGGTTCTTTTACCCTGTGCCCTCCACCCCCCCCCCCCCCCCCCTTCTCTAGTGTGACGGCACCTGATGGTTGCTACTCAAAGGGTTGTGATGGATAAACTAAGTACAGGTAAAGGTTAAATCTGCATGCGAACATAGTGGCCAATCAGGCGGGAGTTTATCACAATTTCCTAAGCAGGTAGTGATTGGGAGTACATGTGTACTTCTAATTCCCCCCGATTACCACCCACCCTCCCCCCCAAAGGCCACATAAAGTGTGTCAGCCCAATGCAGTGCCTCAGGTGATGCTCCGACTCTGACCGTTCAATCTGGAGCCCAGCACACTAACCATTAGGCCATTGTGCCTCCCACAAGCTATATGCTTGGCTCTAATGTTCGATTCCCTCTACAAGACTTGTGTGCATGGAATCATGATAGTTGTATTCATGTGCCAAGATGTTAATTTGCCAAAAGGACAAGACTTCTTACCTGCTGTCGTTCAAGGTGTTCAAGGGGTGTCTCTGGACCAGCACACAGAGCATGGAGAAGCTGGGGAAGAACAGCATCTGCAAAAACATCCATAATAATGTGGGATGCTATTTGGTCTTACAGGATGTTTACAGTCAAAACAGTTCACTCATGTTATTTGCATCTGACCCTTGACCAGGGTTGTCAATAAGCGTCGGCAACCGGCGATATCACCTGATACTTAAATGTTTTTGGTGGAGATAAGCGGGGAAAAAAGCATTCATTACAAAAACGCTTAAAATAGGGCCCCCAGTGCCGTCTACTTTCAAAATATCTCCGCATACTTCAAATCTTATTTACAACCCTGCTTGACCCTCGTCCTTGACCAGACAACCTTCACCCTTGACCCTTACCCCTCCTCTTAGGAATCCATGATATTATAAAATTAAAATTTGAGCTTTGAATTATACACTATGCTTTTGTTGTTTGCAAGTGACTGGTGATCATAAGGCAGGTTGTTAAAGGGGTTTATGCTTGAAGGCAAAAATAATGGAAAACAAATAAACAGAATTTTTAAATTATCATGTTCCTGAACAATGAAGTATATCTGTTATGAATAGTGTACTGCAAACAGAAGCAAAATGACCTGATTGTGCACTGTCAATTTCTATACATAATGGTAAAGTTCAACGACAGCCAATTTACTAAATATGAAACAACTTACAGAACAAGTAACCAACCTTACTAACTTACCAAGCTCTAATGCATATTCATAGAACATCTTTAGTTTTCCAACAAGTGGTACCACAGCTTTCCATGCCATCTCTTGCAGTTCTTCATCGAGAGCATTAGAAATTGCCTGTAGTTGCGAAAAAGAAACAAAAATTTACGAGTGCTGCTAATAGGGTGAGAGAAGCAATAGCCTAATGGTTAGTGGGCTGGACTCTGGTCACCAGGATTATTGCATTGTGTTCTTGGGCAAAACACTTCACTCTCACAGTGCCTCTCTCTACCCAGGTGTAAAAATGGGTACCGGCGAATAGCAGCCTGACAGAATGCTGGGGAGTAACCTGCAATGGACTAGCATCTGAACCAGGGGGGAGTAGAAATACTCCTAGTCGCTTCATGCTACAGAAACCAGAGTTAGGGACTTACAGCTATGAGCTTTACTTGTTGTTAGTAGAATGTAGGCAATGGAAGGGTTCGAAATTAAAAAAATCCTTTAGTCGCCATTTGGTGACTAAGTGGTGAAATATAGTCTCCAAATTCAAATTTTTAGTTGCCAGATTGCATTACAAGAGACACAATCCATAAGCATACATGATGTATTATAAGGTTTTCAAAGCATTTTAGGGTGATTTCAAAAGGATGAAATGACTTCTTTTCTTATTGTGAATGCTTAAGAAGGAAATATCTTTCAATACAATTTTCTGGAGCCTGGACACAATGTCTGAGAAAAGGGCCACTATGCATTGTCGATGCAAAAGAAATGTAGTCGCTATTTGGTGACTAAACCTGACTACACCTAAACCTGACCATCATTCTAGCAATGCTTGCTCTTTGTTGTTTACTGAGTTACATATAGTGCAATGCATAGTCTCAGATGTCAGTATAAGGATTTGGGATATTAATAACTATGTTAATCTTATTATAATTTCTAATGCAAATAACTGAGTAACACAGCCCATTCCCTGAGATATACGATTGCTTAAGACGTAATGGACTCATGGTTAGTGTGCTGGACTTCATGAGTTAGCAATGCAGATGATTGTGATGTATTCTTGGGCAAGATGCTTCACTCTCATACTGCCTTCCACCACCCATGTGTATAAATGGGTACCAGAAAATTTGATACTGGGGTGGGTGGGTGGGTGGGGCTGTAATTGTGTGATAGAGCATTTGTGTGTCTAGGTTTCTGAACCTGTAAATAGCACTAATTAACATTATAACATATTACATGGCTGCTTAGTGATACAAAATTTCTCTTCTCAAACATATTTCATTCATTCATCATTCCACTTCCTTCCTTGCAATTGCCAAAGTCTCAGCTGCTTAGATCAGTAATCATCGAGCAGAAAAGACTATACACTGTATGCCATGCGTAACAATGTTGTGCATGCAATACAGAGATCCAGAAACCCAGCAATCCAAAATCTGGTTAATCTGCAAGCTCTGCCATTGTGGGAAAATTCAGCCAGACTCCACCCCCTCCCTCCCCCCTCCCTCCCCACCTGTAACAGTACATGCATGGCAAACCAGACTTAACTTTCCAGCAAAACACCTCAAAACACTCACTTGTCTGATTTCTTCATTTGCACCTCGATAACTCTGCAACTCTTGAAGAATCTGTGGCGCCACAGCCAGCACACTGTTCACTACCTCATAAACTTCCTTCTCTCCTTCTGTTGGGGAGGCATCTACAATGAAATAAACAGTGTATAAACAAAGTAAAAACAAAAGGACAAATTATCGGTCTTGCATATATTTATCCTTCATCTTTTGAACAGGTATATTTAAGCAAAACTTACTTTCAAAGTCCAGGAATATGTCAATTTTGCTACCGGAAGCATCTTGATCTTCTCTTGTTAGAAGTTTGAGGAGATTACCCATAACAGGTTGTTCGTCATGAACTGTTGGTAAGAACAATTCAAATATAAGTCATACTTTAGGTTTAAGGTGTACTTACACTCGCTTGGTATGTGTACATGTAGGGGCAGTACACATGGTTGTCCTTAATGTCTGACAGCCGGCAGGATTAAATGGCTACTTGGGAAGTTTGGGCTGGGTACTTTGATGATTTTTTATTCCAATACTGGCACAGATATACGAAAATGATAATCACCATCCGGCTACTTCTAATTTTTGGCCAGCTACTTTAAAAGTTGTGGACAATCCTGCATGCGTGATGAATCTGACACTTTCTGAGATAGTGTGTGTAATACGGTATCTCTTCTGGAAGCCCAAGGTGTTTTCGGTCTCACAAGGGAAAATTAATGATGACACAAGAAGGATGAAAATGTTAAATTTAACTAAATTAGATGAAATGCATATCTAATACTATCAAAATCACCAGAGTGATAGAAGAATTGCAATTAGTAATTTGAACCTGAAGAAGTTCAATTCTTAACACATGATCTGAAGATTGTCAAGTGGTTCGTGTTTGCGAGCATCCTGTCAGTTATGATGTGATTTTAAAAGTCGCTTCATGGTGATGTAAACATCATTTTTCCAGTATTTGTATGAACAATAATGACACTATGGTGCAGTAGAGAGTATCCGAAAGTCATGAAGCTTTCTGTTGGCTTTCTGATATATAAAGTGTCCGTGTGATAAAAGTTTTTAATTCACGTGATCGAGATTGGCACAGCATGAGACAGAATTTAGCGACTCCATTTTACCTCTCTAGTGATTTTGATAATAAGTCATTTGAAACCTAGCAAATGTCAAAGGAACAAAAAATTATGCCAAGATTTATGTTGGAAGGCCCACGACTATGCACACTTTTTGTTCTGTTCTGTATATACATGTACATGTTGTGGTTTAATTTTATCTTTGGTTTAAAAATTTTTAAACCAGTTTGATATTTATTTGATTAACATAATCTGAAACAAAGGGAAATCAACATCAAACTGGTTTAAAAAATTTTAAACCAAGGATAAATTTAAACCACAACATACACACCATGCATGAATTACCTAATTGCAATATTTCTATTCTTAATTCTGACAGAAGTAAACACCTATTGTGTTTTGCAAGGTTTTCTGCATGGTCAACCCCAAAAATGGCAAATAATAACATACAACACAGAGCTTTCCTGGGCTTAAATTACTATCTCCCTTTATGAACTATATGATCTACTGCAGTAAATAATAAATGTAACACAGTTCCATTTGCACAAAAATTAATATTAAATAGGTTCATTTTAATTTACAATTGAAAGTATTTTACATGCACATGTATGTAACAAGTAACTGAAAATGAAATTGTAATAACTTGCGATTTCACATTTAAATCAAGTTACAACCAATGCAAAGAAAGCTTGCAGGCAAGAAACCTACTTAGTTTCCACATTAAAAAATGTACAAAGTGAAAGTTCTATGCTGTTCCCAAAATTGTAAGCTTATTTTAATTTTACGAGCATCGTGTGCGGACTGACTTACTACAACGTTAATTTCTAATCATGTTCATTACTAATCAATGAGCTTAAACTTTTAACGCTCTGTAAAAGACAAATGCAAGGGAGACGATTGAAAGCGTAATTTTGAGACAAGGGAGTAGGGATCTGGAGGATATTTACCAACTGTAAAACAGAACAACAGCAAAATAATGATAAGATAAGATGCTGGAGTGTTTCAAGATGGATTACCGATTTCATTATAAACAACGAAATTTCTTTCCTATTCGGCAAGGATATTCTTTGTGCTTGTGTATATTTCTTTGAATCTCTTTACATATTGATATACTTGTGCCAATAAACAAGCAACTTGAAAACAAGATTCGTCTCATGAAACCTATATAAGCTTAATGCTTAGTACATCACATGAAATGGAACAACCTCAATTGAAGAATAGTTCCACTTTCACAGACGATAAATCTTGGGATCGCGTGTTTATTACAGTCACAAAGAGGGAATTAGGTAGACTTTGGGAGCACATAGCACAAGCAAACAGAGGGCATACTACACGGATCTTTTAAGCAGTAAATCTGTGTAGTTTGCAGAAGCTACAGCTAACGATCACTCACCTTTCTGTACCGGAAAGGGAAACGGACAACCACAACTTTAATAGCAGCGAACAGCGGGTCCCTAACTCGCACAAAATGCGATCAAACCCTCGCTTTCGACGCAGAAGTCAACAAAAAGTTAATCGAAGTGAAAAAGACTCTCCGTTTTCAGTCTCAAAAGTCTCCACTGATAGCTGAAGCAGAGAACTCTTCCTTGTTGCCCAGTCGCTTCAACATTCAAACAGCAAGGGCACTGAATGGCACATTTCCACGCCCTCCTAGCCCATAATATTATGGGCCTGTTTCGACATGGCTCCTTCTCACGTCAAATTTGAATGTACGGACCCTCTTAATCCGATTACCAAATATGGCAATATATTGGCGGGAAAGGACATTGCTTCTGGAGAGATTGGCGGGAGATTGGGGCCAAAACTCAAAATGGCCGCTGTTTTGACCCGTTTAATCCCGGCAAATTCACGTACGTTTTTCCTTCGAACAGTCACTGTGAAATCCTTGGCGACCAGAATCAAGCTGCAACAAACACCGCATTCCATGAGTACAATATCGTCAAAAATCCAGGTGAATGGAGTTGGAATTCATTACGAAGTTGCTGGTGAAGGTAGTCATGTTGTTCTCTGTATGCCAGGAGCGCTGGGTTCGACCCAAAGTGACTTTGGTCCTCAACTGAAGGATCTGAGGGATGAATTTACAGTGATAGCATTTGATCCTCGAGGATACGGAAAATCGATTCCCCCGAAACGTGATTTCCCATCTGACTTTTTTGAAAGGGACGCAAACGATGCGGCCACACTGATGAATATTCTTGGTAAGAGAAAGCTTTTTAATTGCATTAATTAGGATTACCTCGTTATAGAGCATGGCATGACTCGTTCCGAGAGGAAGGTGTAATTGGCCGCTGTAATACTTATATTGTGTTTTTGGGCTAGAGGTATTGTTGTGATGTGTTATAACTGCATGCATTGTTTCAGAACCAATGACATGTCTCATTTTGAGATATAGTTAGTCGGCGGCCCCAGGTTGCCACTACTCTTTGGGACCTCTATTTTCATTAGTCCACTGAAAGCACTACCTCTATTTGTAAACGTTACTCTGGTTAAAATTTTTTATAACAAGATGTACAAATGTTTCTAAAAGTCCCAACGTTTCAGCTGAAACTACAGCATTCATCAGGGGAAAGTGAAAAAATAATTTGCAAATAGCACGTTTTATGGTATGCAAATTCGGACTAATTTTAAGTTTTGTCCCTATAAGCTAAATTTAGAAACTCGTGTGGCAGATGCATGCCGTCATCCCGATTCAGCGGATTCCTGCAAATGTTATTTTCCCATGCTTCAAGAACACGTCCGTCACGCCAATTGGCACTTGTGCATAAGATTTTGGACGTCTCCCAAAGACAGTATGGCCAAAGCATAAACAATGTTCTGCTAAAGCTGACTTTTGCAACTGTTTATGTTCCACCGCTTTCTGGTGCTCTTTGAGGCGGGTTGAAAATTTGCGTTTCGTTTCCCCGATACAGCTCTTGTCGCAATCTTTGCATGGGATTGAATAAATCATGACCCACAAAATAAATTGGAAACTACACTTTTATTGTAAAGGTCACTCTAAATACTCCCTCCTTGGATGGAGCGATGGTGGAATAACTGCCATGATTTTGGCTGCTGCTCATCCTCAGTGCATTCATCGCCTGGTGGTGTGGGGTGCAAATGCGACTGTTACAGCTGAAGATGTCAAGCTGTACGAAGCCATCAGGGACACATCAAAGTGGAGCCCCAAGATGAGAGAGCCCTTAGAAGGTGATGCACCTTGATTTTGAAATTTGCCATTAATTAATGTAGCAGATATACATCTATCAGTGTCAAGCTGTTGGGAGGGGGGAGGTGGGGGACTTGACAGCAAATAATTATTATCTTCCCATAATGGGGACTTTTGACCATTTAGTGGACTTTCTAGTAACGTTTTATTGCAGATGTTTAGTGACTCTTTTGACCATCTACAAATTCCCTGGGTAGGGCATTTGAACAGTTAGTGTATTTCAGTACGGCTTGATTCAATTGATCATGAGAAATTCTCCATAAAATATGATATCATGTATGCCAGATGAACAAAGTTTGCTTGCCTTGTGTTTTTAGAGTGGCCTTTTGCATATTTGTGGCAGTTTTAGCATTTTTGAGCGTCTTGCTGCTGGTGCAAAATACTGCAGTAAATGTATGAGATGAAATAACGTGATGTCAAGCTCCCTCAAACAGTCTGGATTGGCCACCTGTGGTTTAGCCAGCATTGTCTCATTTATACATGTCATGCAAAGAAGTAAAAAATATATGCTGTTATATTGTATTGCTGGTCTAGTCTGACCAGGCAAGAAAATGGAATCATTTGGGGGTCCAAAAAGGCTTGAGCCCTGCTCAGATGGGTATGCTCATTTCCCAGTGAGTGTACCTGTTCTCTGCAATATAATAATAATAATAATAACATTGAAATGGCAGATGGGATTTGAAGCCATGACCCTCCATGATCTAGTCGGATGCTCTAACCACTGAGCTACTGGAGACTCTATGGCGAGCAAGGGTCAAATGTGGGTGTTGACTGGAACTACATCGCGCGGTTACTCAGTCAAATGATGAAGGGCACACATAGCCATATCCCTTCAAATCTGAGTTTCCGTTGATGCCATTTCAATGTTGATTTATTTCTTTCATTGCTCTCATAAAAATAATAATAAATGGTACTAGCTGAGAACAGACAATCTACTAATTGAGGAGTCTAGTTCAAATCAACTGGAATCATATTAAATCAAATGTTGGCTTTTGGGGAGAGGAGAAAAAAGGATTACCTGGAGAAAACCCTCTTGGAGCAGAGTACAGAATCGAACGTCGGCCACGTTGGTGGAAGGCGAGCGCTCTCACCACTGCGCGAACCCTGCTCCCCAATTGAGTCTTCTACCCCTCCAATTCTGACCTTGCTGCAGGGCTTTCAAGATTAACCCTGTACATGCATGGTTGCGTTTCAGCACTGTATGGAAAGGAAGGACTTCAGGAACTGAACAGTGGCTGGATAGATGGTATAAGCCAATACTTTACTGTCCGGGCTGGTGACATTTGTACCAGTGCAGTAAAGAAGATCGAATGCCCCACCCTGGTGGTACATGGGAAGAAAGACCCCTTGGTACCAGAGTTCCATCCTGAATATTTGCATGCCAATATCCGTGGATCAAAGCTTCATATCATGCCAGAGGGAAGACACAACCTGCACTTGCGCTATGCAGATGAATTCAACTCGCTTGTTAGGGCATTTTTGAAAGGAGAACTGAACACTATATCCTCTATTTAGCTCCCTGTCGTCTAGTGAGCCTCCTTTCTCTCTCTACTAATTCAAGCTAGCTTCTTTTTAAAATGACTTCCACTCTTCTAAAAAGCTCCCTTTCTTCTAGCAAACCTTCTCCATTCTAACAAGTCCTATAGGTGCAGTTGTGTAGAGCCTGTCGTCTGGTGGCCAAACGGAAGTTTACTTGCTACTGCACGAAAGCTACAAAGAAGTCCCCCTCAGTATTTATACAATTGTGCACAATACAATGAACTTGAGCACCAGAATTAAATAACACAGTTTGCAGTGGGTGAAAAGCGTGCATCCATGTGCGTGAAAATTTCATTTCGTGCATAGTAAACGAAAGTCTTTACCAAACGGAGTCGCAACTTGACGCAAGTCGAAAACTTACAAGTAGTTTACCTTGGTGTGTAATTGAGACTCCATTTGACATGACCAGACCTTAACATTCTAGTCCGTTGCTCCATTAAGCCCCCCTGTAGTAACACGCCTTCAAAATACACTGAATATAATAACGCACTAGCGACTGTGGACTCCAGTTTGGAGGATGATAGCAGAACATTAACTGACAATTTTTTTTGTTGCATTTAGAATGAAACTGCAGGTTACCTTCGAAGTTTAATTTATATCTCGGATTGTCCAATGATTTTCGACCCTTTTTACGGACCAACAAAGTTTAAAAGAACTTCAAGTTCTAAACTATTTTTATATATTATCATGTATCTGGAAATCGGCCAATCAGGAACGACTGTCGGCTAAGCGAACTATTGGCAATGGTGTGTCTACAGGGAGTTTATTTTTCGCTTCGCGCTTTGTCTCCGCTAGTTCCTCAGCAAAACATCAAGTTTTATTTTTTAAGACAAAATGGGCACAATACGTGACAGTTTCTCATTTTATCACAGAGGTGGACTTCAATGTCGCGTAATTTTGCGTGCGTTAACGGGCGTGATTTTAACTGGCTTTACGTACGTAAATTAAAAAGAAGAAATATACGAACGTCTCACGTCTGCGGAAAAAGTTAAACCACATTCAACTTTGTCCGCAGATGCAAGGCGTCCATACAATTCTTCTTTTTTATTTTACGCACGTAAAGCCAGTTAAATTCACGCCCGTTAACGTACGAAAAATTACGCGACAGTGGAAATCCACCTTAAAGTACGGTACGTAAAAGTTGGAGCCTCCAACCAATATTTTGTATTTGTAACTCAGTTTCTTTTTATTAAAATGAATCATTTACAGTGAAAGCCGGTTCAGAGTTTACGAAGCGCATGACTTTGCATCCCGTTAACTATCAGTAGGTTGACAGGCACGAAGTCGTCGAAAACCCGCTTCTTTAATACCCTGACTTTCATTCGCTGATGGGCTGTGGTATCCGTGGATGGAGAAACTCCTATTCGGCGGGCTTTTGTCGAATTATTCTGCCAAGAAAACAAATGAAGAAACTTAGACTGATTTATTACAAATGATTTGATATCCGTCACAACAATAAATACATGTTTAGGGTATGGATATTTTTCGTCTCTATTAAAATGGCCGTTTTCACACTAGAGGACGAACAAATCGTCTGGCATTTCACCGTCTGATGTGAATTTATGTCGTATTGTCGTCGACTTGTTCGTCTCGACGGGCAAATCGTCTTGGAAAAATCGTCTTTTCAGATGGACAAATGTCAGACGATTTGTTCGTCGAAAAATTTGTTCGTCCCGTTTGCACATCAGACGATTTGTTCGTGTGAGACGATTTCCGTCCAGACGATTTGTTCGTCCTCTAGTGTGAAAACGGTCATTGTGTCGGACACAGAACGTTCCCAGCTTCCAAACCCACAAAAATGTTTCTGTTGTTTTTTCAGAAACATTTTGTGTCCGGCAATAAACATGCTTTCGTGCCGTTTACTCGCGCAAGGAAACATCACGAACAATATTGTGTCCGCTGCAATGTGCCCTCGTTAGCCACGGCCTGTCATAGAATACGTTTTTCGACGATATTAATTTATTAGACTGAAACATTCCGAGAGACTCTGGAGTGTAATTTGAATTCATTTCACTACTCCATAATGGCAAAAAATAGATCCCTGCTTCAAGGAAACCTAGTTACCTAACAGTTGGTTTGGAAATCAGGTTAAAGGGCTCACAGACCCATTTATGGCTGTCAATATTAAATTCATTTTTAACCTCGTTTTTGAGTTGGTAAATCAAAAAATGTTACTTTCAAGTGAGGTTAGGAAGGCTAATTTAAATGCACACAAAATAATTTAAAATTGTCATTCATCTATGAAATAGGTATGGACAGGTGGGCTTCTGGTATAGAAATGTTCAATCTTACCTTGTCCACCGACAATCCATCACCATCCAATCTTTTATTTGAAACGGTTGGAGGCTTTTCTTTGTCCGCGGCCGCACATGTATTTGAGGAGAGTTGATCGTGAATCTCTCTTTTTTCCTGGCTTGTCCAGCAAGAGGAAATGACACCATTTTGACACTGCAACGGCGAGTGATTCTTCCAAATATTCATTACACTTTTCTGAACTCAACTGACTGATGTACTGATTTTCAGCTAAACGATACAGATTTTAAATTGCCGTAAGAAGGGCGTGCACTGAACAACACCTCATCAATAAAATGAATGACGCTCCGGATACTGTCACGGAAGTGACACGGCAAAGTCGAATCTGATTCGTCTTCGGCAAGCTAAAGCAAAAACTACTTCCATAAATGGAAAGCAAATTTCCAATTGGAGATTAGCACCGCGACTTCAAAGAGGCCGTTCACACCTACACACGCACCCAAACTCGTACCGTGCACCAGAATCAAGCGAACTTACGTAACTGTATAACAATAAAACAATTTATAGTTCAAGTTACCCGGAGGATAGTCCAGTCCATGAAATCTTCGCTCTGTGTGCCCTGGGTTTGAACCCGAGCGCGGGTTCTTTAACACTGACCCTATTTAAGAATAAATAAAACGGAATTTGATACCCTATTTGGGCCAAACCCGGAAAATGACATCCTATTCACGGAAAAAATTTAAAACTGAGAGGGGAACTTCTCGCACTTGAACGGATCAACCTTATTATTTCGTTCCTGAAACGTTAATACTCTTAACGGGTTGTTCAGTTGACTTGCAGTTTACGCACTGCAATTTTAGACGATACAATTTAGGTACCCTGTCTAAGGGTCACACCAGGAAGAATTCGAAAAGGGGCAAAAAAGATGCCCTATTCTCTACTTGCACAAATCCCATAACAAACCACTTTTACCCCCCCCAAAATTTTGCATAATCATTGTTTGCAATTTCTCCTGGGACATGAAGATGTCCCAAGGGGGGGGGGGGGGGTAGAAGGGGTGTATTATGGTATTGTGCAAGTAGAGAATTAAATAATACCAAATACCCTATCCAGCGGCGCATACCTAGCTATATAGCCCGTATATGGAAGTACTCCCATCCCCGGGACAGGCGGGCGTTTCTCAAAAATTCCGAAATTATTGTTCGGCTACGAAACGAAGTGACACGGCGAAAGCGAATCTGATTCGTGTTCGGCAAGCTAAAGCAAAAACTATTCCCATAAATGGCAAGCAAACACGGTGACTTCAAAGAGACCGTTCCAACCTACACGTGCAGCACGGTCAGAAACAAGCGAAGGTACCTGGGTCTTATACAAGTACAATTGTTCAGCGGTGAAACGACAATAAAACAACTTCTAACTAAGAATAATTCCTCTTTTTATTGCATTGTAAACTTGCACGTATGTCTGCAGGTGTGTGGTTTAATTTATCAATAAAGATTTATTGATAAAACAAGACGTTTTGGTTCATGTATGTAGTATTGATGCATGTTTCTACACGTTTTGTGCTGCAATATGGCGGCCGGCGAACATTTTGACTTCCGTTTAAGATTTTTTTGTAAAATCTTGTCCCCAGAGCCCTTCGTTTCTCGTGCCAAGGCCCTGCCGGCTAAGCGAAACGAAAGGAGCTAAACAGGCTATGGAGACGAGAATGATTCTGGACTTGAGTAAAACTCGTCCCCAGCGTGTTCTTCATCTTCGTTCCCAGGGGTAAAGGAGCCTGGGAACGAGGTTGCGAGTTCTCGGTTATGTTTCTCCAAACGGCAGCGACAGAGTACAGTATTGACCTACAATCCTCGACAAAATTCTTGGCACACTAAGCCGTTTCTCCAAACTTTTCACACGTAATTTCAGATTTAGCCCACCTCCCCCCATTTCAATGTTGGTAACCGTGTCCAAGTTGCCTTTGTTCGCTTTCAACATTGTCTGGGGGAAGGGGGTTCTCTGTTCTAGTGATGTCATTACACATTGGTCCCAAAAAAGGTCGTTAATGCAGTTACATGTTATCTGATCAAGACGTGCCAAGGACTTTTGTCGAACATTGTAGTCCATGGCAAAAAATATGTGGGAGGCGCGGTGGCCAGATCGAACGGACCGAGTTCGAGCCTCGGCCAGGGCACTGCGTTTTGTTCTCGAGCAAGACACTTAACTCTCACAGTGCCTCTCTCCACCCAGGTATAAACTGCAGACCGAAGCCGAAAGGACAGCCCAGCGTCGAGTGAAATGCCGGGAGGGATGTCGTTGATGGCCTATGCTCCACTTGGGGAGAGTCTACGTACGTAAAATAAGTAAATCTGTGATGGACTAGTATCCCATCAAGGAAGGGGTGGGGAGGGGGGTAAAGATACTCCTAGTTGTTGCTATGGAAATCAGGAACAGCTCCGGCGAAGAATCAGCGTCGGTGGTCGTGGTTAAAAAGAAACTGTAGATGTTTTTTCCAACCAAATAAGGTTATATGACACGCACTCAGTCGAGTCTTCCATCAGGAAATAATGAATTTATGAATTCATGTGACTCATGTGCACATGAAAGCAAAGAATATAATTCTTCTTAGTCATACATTGCATACATTAATTGGAGGGGAGAAATGTATAAAAGCTAATCTTGAGTTTCTACAGCTTCAACGATCACTTCAAGCCTAAGAAAGTTTTGTCTAGCAGTGCCGTCTCTGTTCGTGTTTTTAACATTGAGTTTTAGTGAATTTTTCCAAGTACCAAGATTTCTTCTCTGGTTGTCTGTCTGACAGACACCGCTGCCAGTAGAGTCGATTGGATAGACAAGAACTCTCGAGTCGCGCTTGCAGCCACAAATCCACTTGCCTAATATGGATATTATTTCTTTCACGGCAGCCTTGTATCCTGCCCGGTATCGCTGGCTCACCAGTAAGCAAGTGACTGGATGCACAAACGGGTCAGCGGTGGATAACGAAAATGCCAGTAAGTCGAAGTAAATGCTTCTCTGGTGCGCGTGATAGACGAGCATCACTCGAACCTAGAAGTAATGACAGAAATAACTAATCCATTATCCATCGGGTGGTATAGTAGGCTATCGTCTAGACTCCGGATTGAACGGTCCCGGGTTCCAGAGATTCTAACCCCTTTGGAAGGGAAGTAGGGAGGTTATGTTCCGGGTGAGAGATAATACGAGAATTTGATAGAAGCATGCAGAAGAGCGGTAGGCAACACATCAAATCGGGAGACTCCCGATCAATTCGGGAAGGCTGGAATCTCTGGGATTTGAACTATGACCGGAGGCATTGTGTTGTGTTTTTGAGAAAGGCACTCAAGTATGTCAGATAGTCACAAACTAAATGCTAGTGTGTAAACCTGTGATGGACTAGCACCGTATCCATTGCGGATAGCGTACTGGTCGCTCCTGACTCGTCCCCATCGCGTCTTGCTATTTTCTCACAGGAGTCGACTGGAGACGAGTCAGCTGGTCGCTCCGTGATACTGATATCAGAGATCCATAAGCCCCGGCCTGATAGGTCCCAAGCAGAGTTACCCTGGGCGAGGTAACGTTTCACTAAAATGTTGAAAAATTCCACCAACCGTTTATGCGATCCAACCCGAGTAGTCTCGGGGCGTGACTAAAACTGCATTGCTTTTCTTACTTACCACAACTGGCAGCCAACAAAGAGAATACGACAACGCCATAAGAATGGTAAGATTTGACAGGATGATGGACTCGCAGTCTTGGGCAAATTGAGCTCTGATATCGGCCCCTACAGATCTATTCATTTTCTTTAAAGCTCTCAGCAAAGAAACGTTCATAATGAGCATCGCAAGTATGGAGAGAGAGAAATTACAAACAAACGCGTGCACCACGGCTGCTTCTCTAAAACTGTGCGAAGAAAGCGAGTACAAACACACAGCAATGGGCTGCTTTGTTAGTTCGACGGTGTTAAACATGATGGGAAGGCTGGCAAGTATCGCGGCGTGCACGCTTATGTACAAAACCGCGGCCGTGATTTTGCGAAAGTCTATCAGTTTTTCGTAGTTAAACGGAAAGCACATGGCTATAAACCTCTCCGCTGACATCACAAGAGTTATCATCACTGTCATAGTTCCAAAGAACAACAGACAGAACGTTCCCAACAAACAACCGACATTTCCTGCCGGCCATTCACCCGTGAAATGAGCAACCGCTGTCCAGCTGTAACCTGTGAGCGCCAGGAAAATTCCCATGACCGCTTGCAGGCCCATTAGGAAGTTGTTGTATTGCTTCTTGTTAAATCGAGAGGCTTTCTTGTGAACGAGCAAATAATACGCGGCCACTGAGTTTATCACGACAGTTACAAGTTCAGAGAAGATTGTGCAAACTCCCAAAAAGAGATTTTGTTCTACTTCATAGGACGTCGTGTGATTAGACTCCCCCTGGTATAACTTAGTGAAGGTGCTTGTGTCGACGGTGTTATCAGCCGCCATAAATCAGTCACAAAACCGGCAAACGTAACCCGTGAATGTCAAGTAATTTGCCAATAAAGCACCCGATGAAATCTGTTCTGCCGACTCCTGATGCTGGACGAATCTTCGATTTCACCTAAAAAAATCAAAGAAATTGATAATGCTAAAAGATCTGGATAGTTAAGATCTCAAATCTGATCAATTAAACGTCACGTACAAAGAAAACGCAGAAAAAACCGTTCATAGCAGAAGGGTTTTGGTGTTTGCGTACCATATAAGAAATTTCGAGAAATAACGACAGCCTATTTGAAAGTAATAGTTAAATTGTTACGTCCTTAAATTTAGCGGATGTTGAATCTGTCACCCTTTTCGAAACTCTGCGAGTATTCGGATGAAAAATGAAAGGGTCGCCTGAGAATCCAGCAGCTGGGGGTGTTAACATTGGTTGAAAGCGCTCAGCGATTTACCTCGTACGTTTTCACTAATAGTTTTTTCCTCGTGTAAAAGACAATGATTACATTGATATGAAAATCGAACAAAAAACATTCAGTGTTCACGTTGGTAATGTACATTTAAAAAGTGACGTCGACATTATCACATAGAATATATACAATAAATAAAGGAATCCAGCGCAATTTTTTGTTTACATAGATTAAAAATGTAATTTGTCTTGAAAAGGTTTCAGAATGTAATGGCAGGTAGATGGAAAACTGATTTGTGTTTCTTTTTGTGTTTTACTCCTGTGCAAAAAGGGAATCACTTCAGTCAACGAAATACTGCTTAAATCATGAAAGTGTGAAAAAACCCACTAAATTAATCTATGTGAGATTTGCATTAAAAAGGTTTACCATTAGACATTCTGCATTTAGACAATAATCCAGGCTTATTATAAAAATATGGCCCAAAAGGAGGTGCAATGTACTCAAAATCACTCTCACAAAAATCGTTAATTAATCACAAAATCGAATGCCAAAATAGCAGATTTTTCTATTTTGTGCATTGATAATTTCTACACAGATAAACTGATTTAAAGCATGGCAAATATATATTTTTGTCAAGAACTCAGGAAACACATTGTAATTGACCAAAATTTAATGTACAACATAACAGAGGATCATGGATCAGAACAAGCTTACGTCACCCCGATCAATTAAGCACTATTTAACTGTAGATAAATATGAAACTATCGCCATGCACATCCCTCCTTTTCAATGCTTCAGGGCGCGTTTGTTCAAAGCCTGGATAACTGTAACCGGCCAAGGTTTGAAGTAGATCGCGTTTTATATTTAGATAGCCTTGATTAAAAAAATCGGCATCTCATTACCTGCCCAGAACTACAAAATACAGTTTCACAAGAGATAACGCTTTTATCGATATGCGAGTGTTCTTTTAATCAGAAATCAACTCTGTAACTCAACAACATGAACCAAAACCGTAATGTTTACTGACTGTATTATATGAAATTATGAATATAAATCTGAATCCCAGATTTGAAAATGGTCCATCAACGTTTCGACAAAAAGCTGAGAAATAGAATACAAATTGGCTTAGCATAGGTAAATGTTTACATTGTTAAGTGGCTTTGCTCCATTAGTAAATTTCGCGGACCATATGGGTACTATGTTTAGCGTTTGTTAAAGCAGCTGTTTATGTGGTTCCATGGCCAAATTTGAACGGTTACATTCGAAATCAACTGTGTTGTACTGAATTAAAATTAAATACATATATGGAACGATGGCTTATTTAGACACATATCTAAACAGAGATCTCTCCATTTTACATTCAGCTGCATTCTAGCGGCCATATTCGCCTGATGCGCAACTAATTATAAAATATAAGGGAAAATCCATTTGCAGATGCTAAGCTGACTGACTTATCTTGGGTACTATTTGGGTTGAATGTGTCTAATCTGCTTGTGAAAAGTAATTAAGACGAACGTCCTATAAACACAAAAATATTTCACTGACTTACTGTGTCATTCAAGTCGCCGGTCTTCCAATACTGCAAAGGAGCAAGCCAAATCACTCGGTTTTTTATTTTCACTTAAAACACGGATTCAAGTATTGGATTATTTGCAAGATAAAAGTAACCGGCGAAACCCATTAATGAATGTTTTAAGTGCCATAACATAACAGCTTAATGCTTTATTTTGTAAATAACCATTGTGAGCAACCGTTCCAGTTATTTTCCGCCTCTGCATCCGTTTATTACTTTGTTTTTTTTTAACGCGGTGTCATGTAGTGTTTTACGTAGTATTGTGATAAAGCAAAAAAAGTTGCACGGTTTGATATGCGACAGATTTCGATAGTGTAACACTGTGTGAACCTGTGTAACATATAAAACCCTATACAATCCGATGAACAAGCGTTCGCGGTAGTTGAGAATCACTGTTCGGACCTGCAGTGAACACGAATTTTATCAAATGCAAAATTAGTTAATTTTTTTTGCTGACGTCATTCATCATCGTCATTGAGCTAAATAGATTAAAGTGCTATAGTTTGCTACTGGAGTGTTTGTTCTCGCTATTCCAGAATAACTGGTGAGGCCCTGTTAGGGGGGGGGGGGGGTCTTCATGTCCCCGTCCGAATTTCAAAGCTTTTTAATGTCGCAATTTCGAACGGATCATGGTACCATGTTGCCGTCGGAATGTCGTTGTCGTAATTTTGGAAACGTGAAATGTCTCTTTCGGAGCATGATCAATAACACATGCATTCTCATGAGTTCTTTGTAGACGAAATGTATTAGCCTGTGAACAGGCTACCTAATGGGAAACAGGGTGATAAAAAAAACACAGTGAGCTGAGCGAGCCGCATCTGCTCGCCGAGATCGGAAAAGCCGTGTGCGTTTCTTCGCCCAGCAAAGTTTCCATTAGGGAGTCAATTCGCAGGCTACACACCCTGTTATCTTTTTTATTTGCCAATCAAAGGGCCATCATGTGGTAGCGAAAAAGCGACGAGCTGCCTCGACGCCTTGTTTGTTTTAATAGAAGAAAGAAAGAAAAAACTGAACAACCTACTCAAAGTGCTTTAAAAATACGAAATGCGAACGGAAGTCATTCTCTAGCTCTGGTCGCCCGGGAAGTTTCATTTTTGATGATAATGCTATGTAAAACATTCAAATGTTAGTTTCATAAGATGTTAGTTTCATACGATTTTGAAGCGTTTTTGGTTTGCATGGAGGACGCTTGACTTGACAACATGCGATAAAGGCAAGAGTAATATATAGATTCAGCCAACTCCGTATTTTTGCTGGTTCTTAATAATTTCTCTGAAATAAATAAGAATAATTAAAAACGTCAACTCCAATTGCAGAATTTCCGCTGAGAATGACCATAAAAATTAAAAAAATGCTGCCACAAGAAAAAATGGGACCTGAGCCCGGGGTCAACTTAAAAAAACACGTTACCTCGATGACATCTAAATCTGAGCCGGCGATCTGGTCATGTGATACTGGTCAGCGGATACCTCGACAATAACATGGATGTCCAATTCTCTACTTGCACAATACCATAATACACCGCTTCTACCCCCCTTGGGACATCTTCATGTCATGTCCCAGGAGAGATTGCAAACAATCATTATGCAAAATTTCGGAGGGTAAAAGAGGTGAATTATGGGATTTGTGCAAGTGGCTACCCCAATGGCTGCCATTTTTGTGCAACTTCGTCGTCGTCGTCGTAGGGCGCACGCGCCCGCGATCCATGCCACTGGCCATGTCGACAATGAAAACTTGAATGCATGGTTATCCTATTTCCGATGCACGATTGTCCTTCTCCTATGGTTATGGGGCTCCGCTTTGCGCCCCTTCGTGCCCCTGGAGCTCCGCTATAAATTCGCATTTTGCGCCATATAGGTGTGAGATGGTGGAACGTCTTGTTTAAACTGAGGGACGACTCGCAAGATTTGAAAACGGATACAGTATTTATACTGTAGGAGCACCACTTTCCTGTCCATATAAATGGCATGTAAAAGAGTAATTGTTTGGAGTTCAGGGCGAAGCCTCCATATAAAGTCAAGTACTTTCACTTCCAGGATTGATTACATGCATGGCCTGCCGATGCGTTTTTTTATGGAAGAAAAGAAATCCCTAGCAAAGAACAAGACGTACGTTTGTGTTGTTTCTGTGGACTATTATGGAATATAAAACTTCTTTCCTGGATTCCGATTGGCTGTATTCACTATGGCATGGTATAAATCTTAGTTTAACTTGAACTATACGTCCGCCAAGGTGGTAATATTTATCAACAAATTTAATGTTTTAACAAATGTTTTATTTTATGCGATAGAGAATCTTTACTTAGTCCCCGAAAAGGTTATAACAGTTATCCAAGAACGGTAATTTTTAACAGCTGTCGTTAGTTTTGTATAATTACAGAATCTAAGTATGAAACTAATAAAATAGTTGCATGTTTGAACGACACAGTTGCTGGATCTGAGTTGTAATTGTCGAATATTTGGCTCGATCTAAAATCTAAACATTAGTTTTGTTTTTAACGTACCATCACCCAGATTGGTTTGTTGAGATAACAGTAGCCAGCGACGCACTTGGTGCCACGCGCCTTGCTGTCATCGGAAGTGACGTAGTCGTTTCCCGAGCCATCAACACTGTACCACATGTCGACCCATTTGTCAGTACCAGAGTGCAATTCCGAAATACCACGGTCTGAATAGAAGTACAATTTAGTGATCGTGACAAAACCATCAGAAGGACTTCTGTTGTTTGCTGAGTCATACTTGTAAAATCCATACACATTCTTCATGAATTGAGAAGATTTTCCTGTTAGGTAATCTTCAAACTCTTTCTTCTCGTTTTGTTGTGCGCCTGCCTTCCGGTTGTAAATAACCCGGATGGTGTTAACGTCAGCAAAGCGGAACATAACTTCTTCCCAGTTCCCCATGTCAGGGTGGATATGACTCGCAGCATCTGTGAACTTAGTTTTCGCGGCCGATGCTGAGAATTCAGTTTTGATGAAGAGGAAGTCTGGAGAAACTTTTGTGGCAACTAGGGTCCAGCCTCCACTCTCAGTCTCCATGTCGCAAAAAGCTTGGAACGAGTCATCCGTTGAGCCACCATTGGGATCGATCCAGTAGATTCCACTACCACGACTCTGACCTGAACAAAAAGAAAACGAACATTTTCGTAACAAAAGGAAGGTTATTGAGCAGTAACAAGTGCCCAAGTTAAAAGAACTGAAGTAAAAGTAAAATCTGCAAAGGGCCGCGAACGAATAATGCTGCTAGCTTCTATAGGATCTACAAGAGACTTAATCAACCAAGACAAACAAATCTGCAAGGCACAGTATTTATATGGCAGAGCGGCATTCCATTTTTAAACGGACCAACCCATGGATGACAAGATTTCGACACCCTCGTTTTTTTCTGCTTTCGGCACTCTGAAGTTTCCATCCGAGTGGTTCATATAAAGTTTCGTACTTTAAATGCTCTTGCTCCTGGAATCGATTTCTGATGTGTTGTTGTCTTGGAAAGTCGACCTTTTTATCTAGCAAGCAATCCAGAATATTTGTAAAATATGCCGATAAGCTTCATTTTAAACTCACCTGAATTTAAAATGTCCAGACAGTGACGGCCTGGGTTGTAGGCCAAGTGACCCTTCCCAGCAGTCAACACAGGCAGCCAAACACTGCCATCACAGAGTAGCAATGCATTCTGGGTAGTACTGTAACGAACTGTGCCAGCAATACCCATTGTACACTTGTCAGCGGTGTTGCTAAACTGGATGGCGCCATGGGGGGTTAGTCCCGGTGGGCCGCGTTCACCCTTTTGTCCCTACGTAAATGGAAAATACTTTGGTTTGAAGATAAATAAAAGTTTATTTGTTTTATGCATTGCTTCAGTTTAGGTGAGTCAAAATAATAATAGACCACTAGGAAGAGGGGAAGAAGGGAAAACTGTGGGTGTGAGAAAATGTCAATATGAGTCGATAAGCTGAATAGGGTGTCATATTGTAAAATTAATTTATATTTTTACGCTCCATTACTTATAGACATACCGCTTTCCCGGCATACCCCTGTGGCCCTCGCGCGCCCTGAATTATGGAAATCGTATAACAAATTAATAAATGAACGAAGATAACAAAATAATTTGAAAAGAAGACAGATAAGTATACAGACAGGCTGGTAGAAAGGAAAACAATTACATGGAATCCAGTGGCGGACTCAGACCTTTTTAAGGAGGGGGGAGGGGGTGGAGGGGACGGGTACCTCCCCTTGTCCCGCCACTGGAAAATCAATAAACACGCACATTGCTGTCTGACTCGTCCCCAGTTTCCTTCTATGCGAAAAGGGCAAGATGCGATGGATTTAGGGAAGGAGGAAAGAAGTCTTCCATCGTTCCTTGCGCCTGCTATTTTTTCTGATAAGAGACGACTGGGGACGAGTCAGTCGCTGTGTGCATGGAATAGAAAAGACTGGTTGCAGCAAATAGTTTTTTGATCAGTTATGAAACAGAAGTAATTTTTTAAAGCAACTTTCAAGAAATGTTGTTTCGTGCATTAAACAAAAGTTGTGCTTTTCAATTTTTGTCGCAATTTATTTCTGAAAGGTTATCGGATTAAGTCAGCTACCAAGCAAGATGTATGCGTCTTTGTCGACGCCATCGAATCGAAAGTCTACGTAGCCTTTGCATGATCTTTTTCCACGTCTTCGTTACAGTAATTAAGGATAATAAGTTATAATACTTGACCTTTGCACCATCTTTGCCATCTTTCCCGTCCCTCCCGTCCCTTCCAGGAGCCCCATTGTGTCCGTTTTGTCCATTACTGCACTGACAAGGGCAAGTCTGCAAGCAGATCAAATGAATTCAGTCGTTTCGTGGAACATAATTATTCCCATTATATTTCAAGTTATTTTCTTTCGCCCTGCTATTCCCATACAGACCTAATAACAAAGAAAAGCCCATGGAAGGATTTCGATCACTTCTTAACAAAATGAAACCCTCGAGACATAGGCCTACCAGCCGCGGGGTAGAGGGAGGCTGCAGCACCCCCCTCCCCAAAGTTTTGTAAATTGTTGACATTTTTTCGGGCAAAACGCTCAGAATTCGGGTAACAGCAGTTGGAAGAAAACTTACAAACAAAACCAACTGTCTGTGTCAAGCTGGCATTCAGATGAAATGATAGCTTTAGATTGTTTAATCGGATTTTCATTACGTGCTCTTCGTGTGCCACGAGGTCAACTGACCTTCAACGCACTTATAAGTTTGAGTCGGCGAACTACTTTTGAATTGTAAAAGTTTCAATAAGAGTGCGAATTGCGAGCGTCTTGCTTTTTAAATGCAATTTCTAGGCGTTTGTACATACCCGTTCAATGCTCACTCATTCCGGTTTCGGGTAGGAAAGTCCCAATCCCCCTAGTCCGAAGGTACCATCTGTGCCTCGAGATTAAAATTCCCTTTTTTTATCCCACTATATGGTTACCCAGTTCAAGTTCAAGAATCCCAAGAAAGCCTCGTGAGTACCGATAACTGCCAGAGATAAAATGATTCTCCTTGAGATCAAATTCCTTCCATGCAGTTTTTATAGAACAAGCACGGGCTAGTCTAATAAAATGCATGGAATGAGCAGAAAATTAAAGAAGATAGAGAGAGGAAAAAAGCAAATAATTACAATCAGCAACATTGCTGAGGTACGTGTCTTGGCGCCTTGAAAATGTGTTTCTGGGAGAGAGAAGAGGGTTTGATTTTATTGCTTCAGTAGTAAACGACGTTTAATACGTTACTGGAATTATGCTTGAAAGTAAGCAAAAGAACTTGCGTTTGGTCAGAAACAACGTTTTGCTGAGGGAGCAAAATTTTCAAAGCAGACATTGAGATATGACTCACTCACCTGGTCTATAGCTAAGTGATCTTTGTTCATTGATTTCTTTGACTCTGGTAGTTTTTGCGCCGTCCCCTCCTCAATCTCAAACGATAGCAAAACTAAAAGAAGACTCCACAAAAACGCTTTTGTCTTCATAATTTGAAACTTTTTCCGAGAACAATTTGAGAAATAACGGGCGATAATTCAAGAAAAAACTTTCAACCAGTCTTCACACGGAGCAGTGTCAATCAGTGACCGTAACTTAATAGCGCAGATGTGCAGTTACGCATGTAGCTACATCCTACATTTTATTGTGGCATTGTGCCAGATCTGCGAGAAACATTAACGTGGACAGCGGGGCTTCGCTCGCTAAAAGAGAAGGAAGGGGAAAAGGTAGATGCTAACGGGTCGCTAACATAGCATTGTCACTGTAGAGGCCATTTTGGAGCCCGGGGGGAGGGGTACTCCTTGTAATTTTTGGTAGGGGGGTGCCGCCCGGATCGCCAAATCCAGACACTATTTCAGACCAATGCATGCTATTCTCCACACCTATTTTCAGACCTGGCCTCAAAAATCCATACCCGTTTTCATACCCGACCTTGAGAATATACACCCGCTAGGTCAAATTTAGCTGGAATGATATATTTTATCTATTTCTCCTTCTCTCTCATCAGTTATTCGTCCCAGAAGTTACTGAGAAGAATAATATGTTTATAAGCTTTAGTAAATGTACCCCCAAAAACCATACCCAATTTCAGGCCATAAAAGCCAAAATCTATACCCGTTTTCAGACCAAAGCGGCTCAAAAACCATACCCTTTAGGGCGGCACATACCTATATACCTAATATAGGGGAGTAACCCCTCCCCCAGGGGTTTGGAGTGGCGCAGGGAGCTGGCCAATTGATAAACGGATACCACAGTCTGTAAACAGGCTCCCAGGTGGGCCTTTGGGAGGAACAATATAGTCGAGCGTGTCTTGGGGAAGAGGAAATTACAAGACTACACGCCGCGCGCTCGTTTCACTCCGCCTATTTTTTATTTGGCCAAGAGCCTGTTCACAGGCTACGGACACCACGGCATGAAAGATCACGTCGAGATTGGTTATATGAAAAATAGACAACAACAAAAGAAGCAAAAAGTCTCAAACACCAACCGCCACTCGTGCTAACGTACTCTTGGGAGAGGGGTAAAGTCATCCCTCGTTTCAGAAACCACGTGACTTCAAAAACTCAGGGATGACCCCTCTCCCCTTCTCCCAGCCCCTCTCCCAAGAGTGGATGTTAGTTTCCAGTTCGCACGTGGGCAATATGGCGGACGAAGTGCTTTACTGACGAGTAGATAAATCAACTTGGTGTTATTTCTAGCCTTTGGCGTTGCAATATATAGGAAACAACATTCAAGCTGTATCCCTTCTCAGCATGGCAAAGACAAGGAAAAGATCAGGACCAGAGAAATCGGCTAAGAAGTCAAATAGTAGCATGAATCCAGGTAAACAAGCTTAGTTTTAGTTTTACGAAATTTTATTAAAAATATAATAATGAAAGCTTTATACTTATACTTCCAGATATAGGAATTAGATCTTTCCATTTCATGGCAACACTGAAAAGTGAAAAATGACTTAATATTTTGTTAGCTGCCCCTTTCTAAAACTTGGAATTCTCAACTTCAGGTGTATGAACTTGTCAATTGCTCGTTTTTGGTTTAGGTAGTCATCTCTGTCACCATGCCACAATAACAGTAACTACTTCCATCGACAATTTATTGGACATGTAACTTCTGCAATAAATACATGAACATTTTTATCATGCATTATTTTCTTACTGAGTTCAGACCGTCCAAAACCAGCGGCTGGTTCAAACATGCGAGACAAGGCAACAGTCAATAGACTCAAGATGTACAAATCAGGTGGAAAAGCTGTGAGGTATGACTGTTAGTAATAATGGCCGTTTTCACACTAGAGACAAACAAATCGTCTGGACGGACAAATCGTCTCAGACGGACAAGTCGTCTTAGTGTGTAAACGGGACGAACAAATTTTAACACAAACAAAAAGTTTGAATTGTCCATCTGTTTGTCCGTCCATGAAGACGATTTTTAGAAGACGATTTGTCCATCCAGATGAACAGGTTGACTAAAGTACGACCTAAATTCACATCAGATGAACAAAGATGAACAAATCGTCAGACGATTTGTCCGTCCAGACGATTTGTTCGTCTCTAGTGTGAAAATGACCAATTATACATGACTGGAAAAAAAATGTCAGGAAAAAAAGCCTCAGCGATATGACCTTATAGATTTATGGGAACACCAAATTGGTGTATAGAATGTAATTATTGGACTTTACTACTTACTTTACTAAGGAAGAAAAACAACAAAGAGGTGATACTAAACCAAAAAGAAACAAGGATGGTTAAGGATGGAGAAGATCGAGACAGGTTATGAATGCCAGAATTGATGTAATTGATGAAATATTACCACAAGCGAATTAAGTTGATTGAGCATGGCAGGAAAGCCTATGGAATGAGAGCTTAAACTGTCCAAGTCTTAAGATTTTTTGTTTCCTGAATTACGTCTGATTTTCTTTTCTTTTCCTTTTATCCTTTCTCAGGAATAAGAAAGGGAAAATAGTGAAACCCGCTCCATTCCAGAAGTCTGTTGCCTCAGGAGAAATTGCCAGAGTTGCTCCAAACAGAAAATGGTTTGGTGAGAACCTCAAAATTTACTATCAAATTTTAAGGGCAGTGTTTCAAAGAAACCAACATGTTTGTGGAGCTGGGAAGGACTTGTTATCATGTTTTACAATATTAACTTATTTTCTTTTTTACATGTATTGTTTAAATTTAAGTTATTCATCGGGAGTCAGCCAGTCAAAAACCTAGACGTATATTAATGCATCTCAAAAGTTTTCAAAACTTTTTTGAACTAGTGCTAACAGAAATTGATTCAATAGATAACTGGTAGAAAGGCGTTTCTACAATAATTTATTATCATATTTTCTCTAAATGTAAACCAACAGGAAACACTAGGGTGATATCACAGAATGCTTTGCAATCATTTCAAGATGAGATGGGAAAAGTGCTCAATGATCCATATAAGGTATTATTAATTAATAATTACTTTTATTTTGTTGTTTACATATAAGACTATAATAATGAAACCGGGTAAATTAAAAATTGAGCCCTTTTGCACCACGTAATTAGTTAAGACTTTATTAAAAAATAATAACATTGAAGGGATGGAGAGAGAGCAGAGGAGAGAAAAGATGACAGTCATTGCTTTTGATGTCTGTCAATAATGTTGACTTTCTGGTGAGAAAACTGATGATAATTTCTAAAGACTGAGTTGTATTCAACTGTAGCCGACTGTTTTTTTTTTCTAAAGTTGGATAATTTAAAATTTGCAACTAGAATTGCGGAAAGAAAACATATATACTCTAATTTTTAAAGAAAGGATTTAAAAATTGTGCTAGCTTGTTCTTTCTGAGTTGTTCATGGCATCAAACATGTTACGACTGAAAGCCTTCGAATTCAAGTCACTGAAAGTGCGTCAGTTTTTAACAAGCATGCATGTCCCAATTGCCATATAATAAACTACTTACTAGCCTAGCTTGCTCGAGCCGAACTGGGGAATATTGGCTCTTGGGCGTTTTTGTACGGACCTCGCTATGCTCGATCTGTACTGTTACGACCTTGGCCAACACTCGCCAGTACGGCCCTAGCACTCAGTTAGTAAGAGGTTAGTATTAATTTGAGTATTATTTCCATCTCTAACAGGTTGTGATGAGACAAAGTAAACTGCCGTTGTCTCTTCTAAATGACAGGGCTCAGTCTGCCAGGGTGCACATTTTAGATACAGAAGGTTTTGAAACAACATTTGGACCCAAAGCTCAGCGCAAAAGACCTAACCTCAAGGCAGCAGATGTGAAGGTTTAAAATATATAATCAATTTTTTAAAATAAAATTTTCCTTAATAGGGCTCAGTCACGTCGATCGCTCATACCTTGGACAAGTTTGTCCAAGGGAAAAGGTGCAGTGGGGTTTTTGTAAAACAAGGCCAGACCACAACACTGGGAACCTAATTCCCTACTCTTTGTGAGAAGTACGTGGGTTCTTTGACGTCCCCTGCGTACTGTAACACTGAAGATGCAGGAGACAGGACCTACAGTTTTTCGTCCTGGTATGCCACAAATGACACCATCGTTGATAATGTGTAAAATTGCCTTCAAATCAAAGGAAACCTTGAAGTTAGTTTTCAAAGGTAGTCACACACCAAAGGAACTGAAAAGCAAGGATGGCTTTGAATGGGGAAGATTGGTGTTATCTGGAACAAAATGTCTTTAACCTAATGCACATCTGTACTCTGCAAACAAGATAGAAATCAGAAATGCATTCCTGGAGGGTTAAAATTTTGAGTAGTCATTGGAGGTTTATTGAGGAGCTCTACAGCACCATACAGACAAACATGGACAAACGCCTATTTTCGTGTGGAGTTTTTATTGACCTAAAGAAAGCTTTTGACACGGTAGATCATAAAATTCTATTACACAAGTTAGATCACTATGGTTTCCGTGGTGTCATCAATAAATGGTTTTCTTCTTATCTACAAGGCCGAACTCAAACAACTCAAATTGATTCATATATATCTGCTCGAAATGATATTACTTATGGAGTACCGCAAGGCTCCGTCTTAGGCCCACTACTTTTCCTAATCTATATTAACGATATTCAAGAATGCTCTGAAAAGCTTAAGTTTTTTTTTTGTTTGCTGACGACACGAATATCCTATATGCTGACAAAAATCTTAGGTCATTGGAGTTAATTGTAAACCAGGAGCTCTGCAAATTGTATGATTGGTTAACGGCAAATAAATTGACCCTGAATATAAAAAAATCAAACTTCGTCATATTTTCTCCTGCTCAAAGAAAATTTACCTATCGACCCAAAATTATGATCTTTGATAACGAGCGGAATAAAAATGTAGCGTTAGAATGTAAGGAATTTATAAAATATCTTGGGATACTAATCGATAGTCATTTAACTTGGAAACATCATATTGATCATATAGCAATTAAAATTAGTCGAACCATAGGTCTAATATCTAAACTACAGCATTTTGTTCCAAAACACACTCTTATAAATATCTATAGATCTCTTGTTGCGCCTTATTTGACCTATGGACTGATCGTTTGGGGCCAGGCGTGTAAATCATATCTTGATAAGCTTCTCAAGCTGCAAAAACGAGCTCTACGTTTTATTTATTTTTCTGACCGCAATCAGCATGCAATTCCTCTATTTTCCGATGCCGGTATTTTACCGCTACAATTTTCTTATTATGAACTTACAGCTAACCTGATGTTTGATATTAGACACAGAAATGCACCTAGAAATATTCGAGACCTGTTTCAAGACATATCTAATATTCACCCCTATAATACCCGATCCTCTGCTTCGCACAACTTTTACACACAAAGCTCTAGGCTCTCTATTCAACTGAACTCGTTTTCTAGAATTGGAACAAAAATTTGGAACGAGATGCCTCTCACATTAAGGAATCTTTCTAAACATGACTTTAAAAGAAAAATTAAAAGAGTACTTTTCAATATTCTGTCTTCTGAAGACTCCTATCTTGACATACGAAACGTTATTCAAAAGGTCAAATTTTCTTAAGGTTTTTATGCATTTTCAGAATAACAAGTATAGTCTTAATTGTAATATTGTTGTATTTTTGTTTCTATACCTACTCTTTTTAGTTAACTTCCAGATTTTTGATTTCTATAAACTTGTATACGTACTCTCTCTGGTTAATTTCCTGATTTCTGTTAACTTCTATACTTACCTTTTTCTTTTTAGTTAAGACATGACCCACCTAGATTAGCTAGCTACCTGTGGGCATGTCCAATTTGTTAAAATAATTATTAGAAAATAAAAGAAATAAAAGGAAAAAAAAAAATGCAGTAATAACTGTTTGCTTTTCAGGGTTTTATGGAAGCAGCTCAGTTGTCTTCAGGTAATATAGTCATTTTTTATCACACAACAAAGTTTCCTATAAATTCTGACTTCCATAAAAATTTAATTACCGTCCCTCATGGAAATATCCCTCCCTCCCCCCCATAGAGAATTCACCAATTTGATTGGCTAAAATCGATATTGACCACGGTCTAGATTTTCCCATCTAGACCGGCATCTTTACCAGTTGCATTTTGAGGTCAGAAAGTTACAAACAAAACAGGAAGCCATTGCCCCCTTTTTGTCTAGATGCGACCAAACTTTTACAAACTTAAGTTCAGCTCGCCGCCTCTCGCAAACAAAACGTCAGCGAGAACAAAGCAGTGCCATTAAGAAAATTTAAGTTTCCATTTGGCCATATAATAAACTTATTAACCAAGCTTAGTCGGTTTGTATGGGGAAATCTTGACCTCTGTCTTCCAGCTTATGATACATTTTTCATTACTTTCAACAATTTGAATATATTTATTGGGTATGAAGAAAATTAACCTAAGTTAGAAACAAATTTAACCTGAAAACAGGTTTGTCCTGCAACATCTATTATACCATCTGTTATGAGCAATTTTAGGATTTTATTTATAAATGTGTTTGAAAAAAAATTATAACCTTGCAGAAGTGTATGATGAAGAAAAAGACACAAATCTTGTGAGGGAAGATGATGGTGAAAAGTAAGTTAACTTATTAAAAAACCTAAGTAAGTAATATAGGGGGTTGTGGTTCCAGGATTTTCCTTAGGAGGGGTGCACCACTAAGGAATGATGAAAACAAACAGATATATTTTTGCAGGATACTAGTTATATTAGAGAGCCACAGGTCATCTCAGGGAAGGGGGGATATGTATCCCCTGTACCCCTCCCCTATATCCACTATTGTCTACATGCATTTGCACATGATCGTATTATTGGTCACTAAATTATCAAATGTTTCTTGCAGAGTGGAAGCAAAAGAATCGCTGTTTACAAAAGGTCAATCAAAGAGAATTTGGAATGAACTGTACAAGGTATGATAGCCATTGGTATGTTGATGTTATTACTTCTCATAAGGTTGTTAAGTTGCGTGCCACCAGTCCAAAATATGGCCCTAGTTATCAAGATCAGTTTAAGGCCCTTTCAGAAATGCTAGGCTTTGTATAATGCATCTGCAAGATCTCTGTGATCTGTCGCAGTACAGATTTAATTCATGTTTATTGTTTTACCTTTAGGTCATAGATTCTTCTGATGTTGTAATACAGGTATGAAACTTTATCAATAAAGCAGCAGTACTGAAATCTAATTGTAAAGGTTTTTTGGTAAAACGCTGTACCATTTGACTCTCATTGTAGATTGAAGTTGTCTAGTGCTAGTCCACTGTTTGTTATAGCTATTTTACAGCTATTTGACAGGTGTATTCAGTAGCCGAGGATGGACAGAAAAACCTGCTAACAGTTCATTTTACAATTGAATGTAAATAAAATTATGTATACAATGCCTGTCAATCTGCACTGTAATAACTGATTTTTATTAACCTATCATCATCATCATCATTGTTGTCATTGTTGTTGTCGTCATCATCATCATTTAGCATCATCATTATCACTATCATCTGGTTTTGATCCTAGGTGTTAGATGCTCGTGATCCAATGGGAACACGCTCCAGTCATATTGAATCTTTTATGAAGAAAGAGAAGCAACACAAACATCTGCTTTTTGTTCTCAATAAGTGTGACCTTGTACCAACCTGGGTAACGGTAAGAATTTGCCATATTTACCATCTACTGTAATTATATTGAAAGCAAACATTCGTAAACCAAGAACAAGCTAGCATCTGAGCCAGACTTTGGAAACTGCAACAGGGCCAGCACTTCCCTACACAATGATAAATTTTGACATTAATGATTGTTCACAAATCAAACAGGAGCAGAAACATGTGACAATTGTTGTTGTTGTCGTTTTCAAAATCATTATCATCCTCCTCCTCTGTGTTCACTACCTCATCGACCTCCATCTACTTCTCCCTCTCCTACATCAGGCAACATGGTGTTGACACCAATATCACATTACGTTTTTTTTCAAAATTAAGTTACTAACGTGTAGTCTTTCAAGTATGTTCACTGACAGGAAACTGAACTCCTTAAAGGAGCTCGGTCACGGATGACACAGTTTGAAAAGTTTAGCCTAAATTTTTCAAATTTGTGAATCACAATCCTTCTCAATCTTCCTCATTCAAAGCCATCCTTGATTCTTCCTAGTTTATTGGTGCATCATTGGTGTTTTTCTACTTTACTAAACTACTATTTCAATATTTCCTTTGATTTGAAGGCAATTTTATACACTGCCAAAGTTGACTTTGTTCATGTTGACTGTGCCCCTTTAATTTCTATTTCATTGTGTTAAGCTGTTAAGCATGCTTAAGCTTTATTGCACATGGGGTTTAACCTGAGCACTGATCTCTACTCTACAGCAAAGGTGGGTCACAGTTCTCTCAGCAGAGTATCCAACCCTCGCCTTCCATGCAAGTGTTACAAACCCATTTGGTAAAGGAGCTCTGATCAACTTACTCAGACAATTTGCAAAGGTACAGCGTATACTTCATTTGCTTTCAACTGGGAAGAGTGGTGCCATTAAGTTTCAAAAGTGACAATTCATCCCTTCCCCCAACTCTCTTCAGTGCTTGATAGGAGTGATGCAGTTTTGTCATTGTTAGTCAATCCTGGAAGTAGCCATGCTCCCTCCCCACTCCCCTCTGTATATAACTGTCTCTTTGCTACAATGGACCGTGAGCCTTCAAATTTTTATTCAAGACCAAAACACCTAATAAGTTAAGTTAGTAAGTACCTCTGCTTTATGTTTCCAAAATTATCATGATTTCACTAGGTTTAATGGGATTATTATTTTACATTTCCTGTAGCATGATCCTCCAAAATTAGTGATAGAAATAGGCTGCTAAAATATGAAAGTTACAAGGCACGTTACTTCTGGAACTGTATGGTAAACAGTGTCTTGTATTTATGTATGCTTATGCTGGGCACGATCAAAAATAATACCACAGTATAAGCATAAGGACACTTAACATTGACTCATCAATTTGACTTGTGCATGTTCTATCTCTTGTTTTTTCTTTCCCTTGTCTTTCATCCTGCATAGCTTCATGTGGACAAGAAGCAAATAAGGTAAGTTGCCCTTTTTAGGTTGATTTTCAATTTTGTTGTGTTGCAAATAAAATTCTTGAAGACTAAGGGTGTGTTCATTTGGGATATTCCGGAATAAGAACATATTCCGGCTATTCTGCTCCTAGCGGAATGGAAATCCAGGTATTTCAAAATGAGAATAGCTCCCAAACAAACGCTTACTCGCATTATTCCAATTATTCTTATTCCGGATTAATCCCAAACGAACGCGCCCTAAAATGTACATGTAGAATATGTTCTTTTGTTCTGGGAGTGACCTTTTCAGTTAAAGAGGGGGTGGTTCAGGGTGGTTTTACACTGCATCATCAGAAATCATATTTCAGTTCCATTTTATTTATCACTAAGTAGCCATATTTTTTTGCTTTTTCATTCTCTCTTGAAATAGTAATTCTCCCAAATGTTCCTTATGCGTTTCTTTTAATGTCACTGTATCAGTATTAATGTCACTGTATCAGTATTAATGTCACTGTATCAGTATTAATGTCACGTATCAGTATTAATGTCACTGTATCAGTATTAATGTCACGTATCAGCACTATATCCGAGTCCCAGCTGACGTTGTTTTGAAGTGATATTATAAAGAGGTTTTTTTTTTCTGACTGTGATTCTTTCAGTGTTGGTGTCATTGGTTACCCTAATGTTGGCAAGAGTTCAATCATCAATACTCTCAGAGCTAAAAAGGTTTGCAACGTAGCACCAATCGCTGGGGAAACAAAGGTTAGAAAACTTCCCTTGTTTGTGAGAGTTTGAGTTTATGTGAAAAACAGTGAAAGTACACAAAGTAGCGTCGTTCTTATTCCCTGTGGATCTTCACACAAGAAACAGCTAACGTGAACTGTGGAGGTCAGAAGCCCACGTTAACACTTGTTAGCTTGGAATACTGTAAAATTCCGAAATACCTCGGTAATACCCCGGTCCCTCTAGCCCCAACATTACAAGTTGTGTTATTTGCCAGATGACTAGATCAATTTGTTGTGACGTGTGTTGAAACTGGTAAAATTCTGTCAGTGATAAGACAGTATAGACTTTGTGTTTGCAGGTGTGGCAGTACGTAACTCTGATGAGGCGAATTTATTTAATTGATTGCCCTGGAGTGGTGTATCCCAGTAGTGATTCAGAAACGGATATCATACTCAAGGGCGTGGTAAGTGCGTTTAGTTTATAAGGAATTTTAAAACGTTGCTTTCTATTATTATCTGAGATCATAACCGCATCATTTTTGCTTCTGAGATGGCGTAGAGAGAACCTGAGTGCAATTCTCAGGCTAATCGCTTCAGACTTGAAATGTAATGGGGTATAATATAACCTGCAAAACAGCCTGACTGTATGTAAAGACAACATTGGTGTTAAGGTGTTCTGTTGATGTTAACGAAAAGTTGAGCCTAAATTGTGCATGTTTGTCAGTTAAAATCTTTGCCATTTTTCCTCTTTGGTGTTATCTACCTTGGTAAACTATCATTTCATGTCAGTTCTTGTTATTGAAAGCAGTCTTATTCATTAAGAAGTGGCTAAACACCTCGAATGTCCCAGCTCCGCTACTTCATTCCAAAAATCTTTGCAAACATCACTTAGGCCAAAATTGCTCCATAATAGCAGAATTACCTTTTAGTCAAATCTTAATGGTTTGTTGGACTTAGCAAGAAAATTAGTGCGGCAACAATGTCTTAGTGGCCGTGGGGAGAGACCCTGGGAACGAGGTTGTACCCGTTTTACTTTATTCCGTATTACAGCATGGTTTTATGTCCTTCTCGGCTTTTCTTTAATCTGCTTTAATTTTATGCCGTATGTGTCTCTATTTTATTTTGGTCGTCTTCTTCAAGGTTCGTGTTGAGAATGTCAAGGACGCAGCGTGTCATATACCCGCTGTCCTGGAACGCGTCAAGCAAGAATACATTGGTAAGACTTACAAGGTAACTTCATGGAACGACCCGACAGACTTTTTGGAACAAGTGGCTCAGAGGACTGGTAAACTACTCAAGGTATATAACGTGGCGTTATTTATTATTCCATATAACCTGTTCATTATACAGTCAATCCACGTCACTAGAGACCACAATTTGCCAGTTTGAAATTAACATTCGCATATTTCGCTTTCTGGTTTCCGACATTTGAACCCAATGTTGAAGGTTTTGCGGACCATCTCTCTGAAAGTTGCGAATTACAGCCCCCTCCGGGGGGGGGGGGAGAGGAGGGGATGGGCTACTTCCATATATGGGCTATGTTGGTATGTTCCGCGAGATAGGGTAGTGCGTAGGGTAGTGCGTAAACGGCTGGCAAAACAAAACAGGAAATATATCGCCAAAAGGATAAAACAATAACCTTAAGATACCCCATGTTTTACCTAAAATTGCTATTTTGGAGCTATTATCTCTGTTTAACCGACGAAGTTATCGTGACCTTTTGTTCAAAACTGTTGGCCAAACGACGAAGCCATCTTTCTGGTCATGCGGCCTTGTCCAAGTGTGTATTCTTTGTGATATTAAACGAGATGTATCCAAACCTTTTTCCCTCAGGGTGGTGAAGCGGACGTAAACACTGTTGGTAAAATGATATTGAACGATTTTCAACGAGGAAAGCTGCCATATTTCGTGGCACCTCCGTCCAAGGTAGAGTAATATTCAAGTTTATTGAGGTCACACTGTAACAGAGGAGAGAAAAAGAAAAAAAATTCACAAAAACAAACAAAACAACAATGAACGACTCTGGTGGGCGTGAACGGATTCATGCGGTCACCGCTGACTCTTCCTCCGTCGTCTCTTCCTTCCCATGATTCCCTGGGCCTCTTGCGTTTTCTCATAGGAGACGACTGGGCACGAGTCAGCGGTCACCGGGTCAAATAGTGAGCTCGCATTCAATGAGCGAATTCATAATGGTAATTGGACTGAGTGGACTCCAATTCGGCCTGTAATCATACAAGTGGTTATCAAAATCGGACGACCGCGAAGCGGGAGTCCGATTTGTTAATCACTAGTATGATTACAGACAGAATTGGACGACACTATGTCCTGTTATCAATTAATCATAACCATTACAATGTCCGAAAAACAAAAAGTTTTCCTTGAAAAAAGCTTTTAATAGCAATTCTTAAAATATGATAATTACAATTTCCGAAAAATGTACAGAGAATAGCTTGAGTCATTTTGGAAAAGCCCCAGCTGTGAGGGGTAAGTTTTTGTTTCTATAGTGATTGTAGTCAAAGTGGTAGTTGGTGGATGTAGCTGACAGGAATTAAAATGATTGGCTTATGTAACTGTCCGCTTACAGGTTTCCGATTACAGCCAACTGTCCGATTACACTGTCCGATTACAACTTTGCAGATTAATTAATGCAAAATACAGCAGTTTATGCACCAATCAGTTGTGAGGAAATTGTAATGGTTATGATTAAGGGTGTAATTGAGTTGTGTTTTTAGGCAGGACGCGTCGCTGTTATAGCGCTTCTTTCCGCCAAGATTGGATGTGTTCAACGAAAGATAAAGATAAAATTCCCGGTTACCCAGGATAAGTGTGAATTTTGATACCAGTTTTCTGACAATCTTTCTGTATATTTTTAGCAGTGGAAAAATAGTTTACGCAAGAGAAATTATAACTTGATTTACCTTTAATCCTGGACAAGCTTGCGGGACAACCTGGTCCTAAGCACCCGTGAATTGTTGGGAGATCCCGGAAAAATGCCGAGGGATTAGCTACAATTCCCCCTAGCCGCTTCATGCTACGACAACCGGGTTTAAGCGCAAGTTTATATTACGATCTACGCGATTTTATTATTGGAGTTTCGTGAAGTCGTGATTTGCTCTTTTACAGGAAGGAGAATCAAATACAGACGAAACTGGCGAAAAAACAAACAAACCGTCCCGGATTCCTCCGCTTGAGGAAAGTTTTGTTAAAGAAACAAAACCCGAAGCGGCTGAAGAAAAGTTAAAAATATCTAATGAAGAGAAAGTGAAGGAAAATGGCAATGTTGACGACAAGGCATCGCTTGAAAACAACAGCCACTCAGTTAACGAGGAAAGTAACTTTGTAAAAGACTCCAAACAGGAGACAAGTGGAAATACGAGCAACAAGAACAGCTCTCAAAACGACTCAACGAAGGAGTGCAGTCCAGGTGCGAAGGATGCAATTTCTGAAAATACCGAACATTTAGCTCAGACGTCAAATAATATAAATCTACATGTAAAACAGAACTTTGGCGCCATTAATGTGGGGCTTGAATACACGGGCGATGATGTGAAGCCTTTAGTGGAGGACATCGAAAGAGAAGGAGGTATATCTGTTGATAGCGATTCTGAATCTGAAGACGAGAGTGATGATAACGAAGAAGAGAACGAGAATGCGAACGATAATGAGCAGACAGATGACATAAGGGCGGCTTACGGGAAATCTGAGTAAGTGGTCAATTTTTCTGCACGAAATAACTGACAAGAGCTAAGGCGACAGTGCCAAATTTTGATTTCGCGTCTCGTCCCAGCCCACTCCACGTATTCCAACCCTCCCCAGATCTCTCCCGGGCTTACGCAATAAGAGGTCATCATGTAAAGGACAAAATTTAGTTTAATCTTACACCGTTTACTTGGGTCCGTAATCGATTTCGATGCAGGCTTATTCGGTGCCATCTCATTCGAGTCATCGCGCCTTATATATAAACCTTTTTGATTATTTATAATTTGAAACAGACAAAAAGTAGCTTCAATTTATTTATTCCTTTGGCTCCAATTCTTTTGGCTTTCTGCTCAAATCCTATTCTCAAATCTTTAGCTGGTTATGTTGGATTTTTGGCAATTCAATTCATCGGCAGCAATCTTAAAATGCGCAGAAATGGTAATTCCGATTGAGCAGTTGATTATTTTCTTCGTTTTCAGAGACGAGGAGCTTGAAAGTGAAGAAGATTCGGTTACGGACGAAGAAGAAGAGGAGGAGGAGGAGGAGGAGGAAGGAGAAAAAGACGAGGAGAACCAGTTGTGTGATGCAGGTGTAAATACAAACGAAAGTGAGTGCGATAGCGATAGCGAAGATGATGACGAAATGGCAGATGAAGCTTTGGAAAGTCATGAATCTCAAAACGATTCCTCGGGCAAGTTAAACAACGATGGGTCGGACGATGAGCCGAAGAAGCAGGCACTCGACAAATGCGAAAATGTACCAGGTAAAGGGCCATTAATCAAGTGTTACAAGTTAAATGAGGCTGTATTTTAACCGAGTTAACCAATATCTAGGCTTTCCGCCGCCCTCTCGAGTCCGGTCTTCTTTCCTTCAGGAGCGCGGTTCTTGAACAGCGGCTGGTAATCGAGCCCAGCCAATATCAGGTGTGCAGCCAGCTGTCTTAGTGGTCAGCAGTTCCAAGCTCTTGCCAGGCTCAGAATCCTACGTTCCCGGATATCATTAATAGATGTCTATGGTGGGGTATTTTCAGTGATGTTTAGCTAGTTCGTCCCCCTTCTTCCTTTTCACTGACCTACTCAGTGTGATGGGTGCCTTCGCGTGGGAACTCTTGGCTGCTTTGCGGGGATTATCAGCCATTGGACCTTTCATTCCAATCAGTGGGTAGGGAGGGGGTGGTACGTGGCTAAGGCTGGCTGACCACGGAAGAGGTTCTCCACATATCCCAAGCAGTGTGATGTGATCGGATGGATCTTATTCCCCTCAAACTATAGTGGTATAAAAAATGAAAACAACAACAACAAAAACTTTATTATGAATATTTGATTTCATTAATTACACTGCCCCGCGGGTAGCAAAAGCTAATCTAGGCGGGACAGAAGAAAAACTGAGGGTTAGGTCTTATATAAGTACTATTACATAGATAAATTTTAAATTAATATTATTACACAATGACAAAATTATGCAGACGATAAAGTTAGAATTTTGAGAGGAAAAATCAGTTGAAACTTAAAATACATAAAAATTCTATTTAGCCAGCCCAACTTTTAATCCAACTTTTAAAACATATAATTAAGATTAGGGAGCGTTATTTGCAGGATCGTACAAGAACTGCGAGTCGTTCGTCGAATTTTTCTGTTCGCTCAGTACTTTTTTATTTGATCGAAAGATTGGCCGAATTGAAGAAAATAATTCACGAGGTATTGCCTTGATGTATCTCTAAATTCTCAGAAGGAAATGTAAAGAAATTTATTTCCATCAGTAGGTGGAGTTTACACTGATTTTCAAGGGATTTGATGTTAGCCGAATCATGAACGTTATCAGTACGGATGAATGCCATTCGTGTGATTTTTCTGTCAGGTGCTCATAGATTGGCTTCTCGCCATGTGCACGAGTGGACCACGACCACAGAAAAGCGATTCTCAGTTTCCGTGAGCCCTTACATCGCATGCGTGGAAGCGGAAGGAAGCGAAGAAGAAGAAGAGGACAAATCGACTCGCAACGACACAAATGTAAATAGGACACCAAAAGCACGCCCTGGGAGATTAAAGACCACAAAAAGAGAACCTCCCATTTTCGAAAAGAGATCAAAGATTGGTAAGTGGAGATGAGCTTTTGTACTCATGTTTAAGTCCTGTGATCAAATATTCAGTGTTAAGCCAGTATACTTCCGTCATGCCCCGTTACTTCCGAAACGTTCAGTGACGCCAAAGGAGAGGAGGGCCTGGGACTATGCGAGGGACCGATTGCCCTTTTGACAAAGCCTCGTTTTTCAATGCAAGCACTCTGTCTTTGGTCAGTTGCTTGTCCCTATTGATCTAATCTTTAGTGTTTGCTTTTTATAGATGATAGAAGTACTGACAGAAGACGTGGCAAACGGAAGAGTGACGACGAAATCGAAGATGGCTCACCGAAATCCAAGGTAAACATTCTTGTCCCCAGAGGCCGCGATTCGTTTGGTCAGCGCCAAGGAATCGAGACCTCTGGCCGCAACCATATTGTGAGCATGCGTAGAGAGCTCGTTTTGTAGTTTTCAGCCAATCAGATTTGATTTTGTGCATGCGCAGAGTGACAGAAGTCCGTGAATAGCGGACTTCCGGTGTTGGTTTTTCTCAGAGGTCGCGATTCTTGGTGCTGACCAAAAGCACTGCGGCCACTGGGGTCGAGAATGCAAGGTAATGTCAACCAATTTTATTTTTCTTTTGCTTTCTTGTAAGTTGGGGTAATGAAACATATCGCAATAAAGGCAAAGGTGACGAGACAGTGAGCAGTCGGTATTTGTTCGTGAAAATGCTACGCGCGACGGGAAAAGTTTTACATTTTACAAGTGAGGAGGGAATGAGGCGAGGCAGCTTGGCCCTCAATCGATCCCGATTCGCATTCGTGTTTTCGCGTCACACGCCAGGAGAGTCGCAAGCTCTCCGCTGACAGAGAAGCGGCAACCAAGGGCTCGCTTTATTTTCTGAGCACGGAAGTAACACGATCACAGTCGTAGCAGAAGTGCATAATTTTTCACTTCTGGTAGTAGTCATTAGCAATTCCATTACCTCTAATCAATAACTATGGGTAATCGCATGGGGCCGAGTAAAATTAAGGATTAATATCACGCGTGTTTTCAGTGTTTTCACCACCAGCGCCCTGACCACTAGGCCACGCTCGCCTCCAGATCTCCACATCTCAATTTCCAGTTTAACTGTTTACTGATACAAACAAACTTTAAAATTTTAAGATACTGCTACACTTGGAGACATTGCTGAAAAATAGCCTTGCATAGAATTCCCTTGCAATGTTTACGTTTCAGCAAGCGTTGCACGAGGCAGAATAAAGTCAGTCAGACTTTTCGAATTTAACGAATGTTTTTTGTTCAGTAAGGGTGTTGTATCTCGCAGAGGCGAGACAAAATTGCAAAAAAAGTCAAACGAAACATTTCGTATAATTTGGTTTTATCAACTGGGTTGATGTCAATTGGCCACCGTAAAGAGATTCAAGAGCTGACGTTTCGAGCGTTAGCCCTTCGTCGGAGCGACGTCCGACGAAGGGCTAACGCTCGAAACGTCAGCTCTTGAATCTCTTTACGGTGGCCAATTGACATTATCAACCCAGTTGATAAAACCAAATTATATTGTTATACTTCCCACCGACTCAGCACCACAGTTTCTTTAGAAACTTACCCCCTCGAAACATTTCGTAGATTGGTAAGGGCCCAAGTCAGACACGCCTTTTTGTTTGCATGTGAAAGTTTCAGTATTATATTTTACAGCAATGCAATAAGATTACACTTCAGCATAAAATTACCATCATTTCGATGGCATCTAAAATGGCGGAGGCTGACGGAACTGTTTATTATGCTCCACAAGGTCAAATGAAACATTTCCTAGATTACCTAAGGAATTTTTCTCGTTTTCTTTCAGCAACCGCGATTGAAGACGAACAAGCAGAAAATTGGTGTTCGGTATTACGAGGCGGTGAACGTGAAAAACAAGAATCGAAACAAGAAAGCGAAAAGACAAGACGGACAGACAGGAAGGAAGGGAAGAAATAGAAAGTAACTGAATGAAATCTGAAGTGGAAGAACTTAAATAACTTAAATTAATGAAAAAACGAGTGGTATCTTGGCTGTAGGAAAACATATCGTATTTGTATTGTCCAGCAGAGGGTCTGGATATGGAGGACTGGAACATCCGTCTACCAGTTATAACTAAATTTGCGGTGATTTTTTAGATTAATACAATTTTGGCCCATTTCTCATCTATCGGTAAATTCCAGATCTTTGCTATCTGTTAGACATCATAGAGCCCCTCCCAGCTTTCTATTTAATAAAGATCTGTTTGAAAGGACTGTAGTTGTGTTTATTATTCTAGTATAATAGTCCTCTCTTTGCAGATTAGAAAACGCACCTTCGTAAAAAAATCTTCCCACATTCGTGAACATTTTAATTGGGTCTATCGGGTTTACAAACACTTCACCAGTCGAGAACACAGACCTCGGGTCACGTGAACTGGAAAACGTATGAATTATGGACTAGTAAAAACCCAAGAATGCACTAGGCCCCTGTCTCACCTTGACACATTTTCCAGTGCGTTACATTTGGACTTCAGTTCACGGCGCGGTGAAATATTTATTCCGCTCTGAGTTATTTTAGTGACCACAAATGGGGTCAGTTCCACACCAATTTCCATTCTGCAACCTTCGCAAATTTATAAATATTTACAATATTTAGGTCGTTGCCGAAAGCGATGAACCTTCGTACTGACGACGCGTAGCAACCCATTTCCTTGTCGTCTTTCCATATCCACGCTCTCGTTTCCCAGCGGTCGTGATTTCGATATCTCGTTGATGATGCTGTTCAATACAGTACTTCCTCATTTCGTATCTATAGAAGGATCTTGTACTTTTCCGCTCTGGGGACTCTATTTATCACCAGTCGTCCATCGTAAGACAGCGATGCAAAGACCCAGGGGTCAGCGGTAGACCACTCCACAGCATACACGCTGTCTTCGTGTTCATCAAATGTTGCTATGACTCCATCTTTTGTGGGCTCTCGGGACCTGGAAACAAGAATTAAGCGAACAGATATGGAAGATTACATTCTCGTCCCCAGAGGCCGCGATTCTTTTGCTCAGCACCAAGAATCGCGGAAGTCCGCGAATCACGGACTTCCGTTAATCTGCGCATACACAAAGTCAAATATGACAAATCTGATTGGCTGAAAGGTACAAAACGTGTTTTCTGCGCATGTTCACAATTTGGTTACGGCCAGAGGTCGAAGAGGTCTCGATTCCTTGGTGCTGACCAAACGAATCGCGGCCTCGGCGGACGAGAATGAGAAGATTACCGTTTAGTTATAAAATTAGGGAGCTTAAGCAAACCACGACGACAACGTCAACGAGAACGTCGCTAAACAAAAGATTTAATGAGCAGTACAATAGCTCTGCACGTGCGTTATCATTTTTGTACATTTCTCTGCCGTCCTCTGCAAAACAACAACGTGAAATGAGCAATTTCCGAGTACTTTGGAAAACGTGAACCTCGACGGCTAAATTTTCGTTTTTCTGTTTGAAAATAAACGCCGTCCTTATATTTTCTACAAGAACTGCGTTTGAAAGCGAGAGATGCACCGAATACATCGAGGCAATTGCGAGATATGAGCGTAAAATATAATTTCATTTTTAAGCAGGCGTCGTCCTAGCCGTCGCTGTCGTCATTGCTTAAGCTCCCTATTACTGCGCGCAACTCGGAACGAATGAATGTCAACCAGCGAAGCACAAGGCCCAGTTGTCTGTGATTCGTTCCCAAACTTCCACTCTGATGACGCAGCTCTACAGAGAAACGTGTAGTGACTCTGATTGGTTGTTGCTTTGTTTTGAATTTTCCCGCGCAAGTAACAACCAATCACAGACACTAACACAGTCATCTACGTAGAACGGCGTCTTCAGTAAGAAGATATCTCTTCCGCGCTGCTTTGAAATTCACGGAACTGCCTGGAAGATAAGTGTTTCCTGTTATTACGTCAAGGTCAAAATTTCCACATTCAATATAATGCGGGTTAATCTTGTATACGTGAAAACTGCAAAGGACCGCGAAACGATAATGCTGCTAGTAGACGTAGGATCTGCAAGAGACCTAATCAGCCAAAAATAAACTGAATAGAGGGGGTAAGTTTCTAACGAAACTGTGGTGCTGCGTCGGTGGGAAGTATAACAATATAATTTGGTTTTATCAACTGGGTTGATAATGTCAATTGGCCACCGTAAAGAGATTCAATTGACATTATCAACCCAGTTGATAAAACCAAATTACAAAAATAAACTGCATCGGTTTCTGTCAAATTGTTGTCTCGCAAAGTAGACTTTTTCAAGTAGTATCAGCCTTGCGGTGATGTTTGTATTAATCTTGTACCCAGATCCCAATCTATCTTGCGCTGAAAAGTGTCTGGGTACGATGCCACTTGCTACACCAATCAGGAGTAAAACTAAAACCAAAAGTAACTCGCTCAAACGTTTTACCAAGCTTCGTACCAGCTACTGGTTAAATGTATTCTGTATCAAATTACTTTGGTTTTGCGACAGTCAATCGAAATTCGTTTTGCGAAGGAGACTTGTGATTCGCGTATTACAGACTTCAGACATTCCAACTCACCCCTTGTCTTGCATTCCATCATCTTCATCTTCCTCGTCCAGGTGGCCAAACGGCTCAGATGATAAGGACACGATGTTATTTAGAATAACCCGACTGTCACTGCTTGATGTCAACAGAAGTTGATCGTGGAAATGATTATATCGTACACTCCACACCCTGAAATCAAATACGTCAGTTAGATGAGAACTAGTCAGTGCATTGGAGAAGCATGTCAGGTCAAGATTGTCAATCTGCTGCTGGAGGCGCGATGGAATCAAGCCCTGGCCGGGGCACTGCGTTGTGTTCTTGAACAGGACAATTTTCTCTCACAGTGCCTCTCTTTCCCAGGAGTAAAAGGGATGTCGGGAGTGCTGTGACTGGATCCGCAGGCTAGAGGCGCTATGAGCCGCAGTAAGGCAATTTTTGTTTTAAAAATGTCAAACCAGGACTGCATATCGAAAACGGAGTTAGTATATAAGTGGGAAAACTGTGAAGTGTTTACCAGTGTGAGTGATCTTGCAGCGCCATGAGGGGATCTGTGATGTTCCTCGTGTCCCAGAATCGCATCTTACAATCATCACCACAGCTGACCAGCACATACTGCTTGTTCGGATTAAAGTCCAGGTCCCGCACGAGCTGGTTATGAGCATTCTCGATTGTGTACACAGGCCTAAGAAAGCGGGGAAAATTCATGAACATACATCTCAGTGGTAGTGTCCAACCGGTGTTGTGAAACGTGCCAGATCGTGTTCGAAAAACTCTGAAAAATTAATGTACTTTTCCAGTAGCTTGTCTCATAACTTTCTCAACTTTGTGGCCAGTTTGGAGAAAACTATTGAGCAACTTCCCTGTCAAAACCAATTGGCCGGCAAATTTACGAAGGTTGTTAATTTTGGATTCATGGTAGCACGGACAAAGTGGATTTTTCAACCATAACAGTAAACTCTGCCCAGGACTCTTACCTCATTGTCCTAACATCCCAGCCTCTGATGGTTGTGTCATTTGCTGTGGCAATCTGGGAACCACTGTGATGAGGGTTCCAACGGCCTGTTGTGAACTTGGGTTGACCTTTGCCCTCTAGCAGAGCTGAGTCAATTGACTGTGTAATCAAACAATCAGTTATTCTCTGGTACACGTTTATTAGGGGCTGGGAACAATGGCGGGGAGGGGGGTTGCTCATCCTCCCTTCAAGGATCCCCTTAGGCCCCCATTTTTGTTCCCTCCCCCTTTTGGGATCCAGCCTTGTCAGAATTTGTAAGCAAAAATCTCCCTTGAAGTTTTTTTGATCCCATGGATATTTTAGGAGCCAGTGGGTTGTTAAGCCATCGATTACCCATGGGTATTTTAAGAAAAACAATACAAGGAAGTGTGAATGAATCCGGAACACCAGAACACCACAAAACACAGAACACTGGAACACCCCAGGAACACCAAAAATTTATTGGCATTTTATTGTATTTCTGGTGTTCCGGTGTTCCATGTTTTGTGGTGTTCCGGTGTTCCTGGATTTAGTACATGCCCTATGATTTCATGCCGGAAAAGAGTTTAAAGTGGAACTTTCAGAGGTATACTGTCTAGGCAAATGACAGGTGTATGATCAAAATTCTTGCCGTACGAACAGAGGACTCTCTTGCTGCTTTACACACTACAAAAGAGGCCAAATATACGTGCACATTTTCTTTTAAAGCAGAATTTGATACCTTGAGTTCTCCCTCTCTCCTGTTGTAGAGGATGTATGTACCATATTTTAAAATGGCTACTCACCTCAGCAGTTGAAGCAGTTGTGTCCAGATCCCAGAGTTCAAGATGCTGCTCACAAACAGACACAATTTGACTTCCATCACCAGCTGGGTTCCACAGTACACTGTCAAAATATATTCAAATAAATCACCCCCACTTTCTTCCGTACTTAAAACAAGTGAAACTGAAAACTCCTTTTATTTCTCTACACTAAGCTATGCAAGAAAAAGTTAAACTCAATGATTTCTGCAGATGCTGTATCATCGGTACCAGAGGAAGTATTTGTTGTGATTGGTGTGCAGTGATGCTATTAAACTGTGATCTGCGAGTGGTGATGCCGCAATCATGGTGAATTTAAAAATTGTTGTATTCTGTTCTTGTCAAACTTTCACAGGCTAACCACTGGTGACCTTTCAAAGAAAAACTGAATCCTCTGGCCCTTTAGTGCATGGGCCCTGATGCAGCTACAGGGTCTGAAATTAACTTTTTTATGCAGGTGCCAAGTGGCGACTGAATCTTTATTTTCAGTCGACAAATGAAAAAATCTGGTCGCCAACACTCAATTTTCAGTCGCATTGGCGACCAGCTGGTCACAATTTCAGACCCTGAGATAAATTTATAGACTATTAGCAAACTCTTTGTCAATGTTACTAGTCCTCTTTGCATACAATGCTTCAAAAGAATCATGTAAAAACTTACATACTGGTTACTTACAAATTATCAAATCGGTTAATAATGAAAGACTATAATGTATGTACACCGACCTTCGCATATTCTCGTGTTTGTTATCAAAGTGACAGATGAGCTGTAACGATCGGGAATGTCCACTTCCTGGGGAAATCCCAGGGGAGTCTAAAGGGGGTTCGGTGTCATCCACTGGAGGTATTCTCCACAGAGCTCCTTGCATTTCAGCCTTGGACTCAGACACTGCATCAATAATAAATTTAAACAATTTTTATTAGTTAGAACTACCCTTGGAAGCCCAAAAGTATACAAAAAGCATAATTTCCAGAGGGACGTGTGGCAGCCTAATAGCAAGTAGGCTGGACTCTGGATGGAGTTATCAGGGTTTGTGCCCTATCCAGGGAACTACATAGGCCTTATCACAGTTTTCGGCTCCATCTTGATGGGTAGACAAAGTGGTCAGAAATTACAGTGCTTGTATGGGAATCTGATGGGAAATAACTTTTTAAAAATGTAAGTTTGCATGATTTATGAATCGCAAATATAAAATACTATGCAGAAGATAAGACCTGCATACTTCACCTTTATTGTAACATGTTGTCAACATGGTTTTGTCCGTTGGACTCGTGTTCATGGACCTAGAAAAACGAGAGCGATTATTACTTTTTCCTTATTACTTTTTCTTGTCAGTAACTGTGCTTACATCATAGGTAGCCCCACTTGAAGTGTTCTGCAATTGGTATAGGGTTTAATGGAGCCGAAACCAATTGTGGAATTACAAACATCTTAGTCATCCTACTGATGAACAGTTATGGCAATTAGATATTTTAACAGTAGCCAACACTGAGATTGTGTGTCCCCTTTGAATTACAAATGAAAAATTTCGTAGTTTGTAACAAATGTAAGCTCAAGACCAACAGACTGACACTCCAGTTAGCCTGGTAAATTTGTCCACTGCTTGTCTCTGTCTTTGCTTATTAGAAGGTTTTGCCTCATTGCTAATATAAAGATTTAGCCAAGCCTAAAAGTGGAGCTCCATAGTTTTTGCTGATTCCTAACAATTTGATAAAATGATCTACATCAGTGAAAATTCTAGCGTACGCAACTCCTCAAGAAAGATTTCGTTACCGAAAAAAATCAGAATTGTCAACTCCAATCACATAAATTCTGTTGAGGATGGCCATGAAAAGCTACAAAATCAACCAAAAATCGGACCTGAACCCATGATACCCCAGCGGGGGTACTCAGGATTTCAAGTGACGGGGTATGAGCGAAGGATTTTTTCGGGTTTGAGATTTTCGATTCCGGGTTTTTTGGGGTACGAAAATTTGGCAAGTATTTTTTTGGGTAGTTTGATTTGAGTAGGGATTTTTTTGAGGTATTTAAAAGAATCGGTAGTGCCCTGGCTGCGTAGTTCTATGAATAAAGTACAAACAAACATGTTTTGCTGTTGTTTAATAGTTAACTATGGTGTCGCTTTACATTGCACGTTTTAAGGGCCACAAAATCAGCATGGGATTTTTTGGGGGTTAATTTTTGGTCCAGGGATTTTTTTGGGTTTTGCTGGAAGCCCTAGGGATTTTTTTGGGTCTTGACTTTTGGCTCCATTCGATCATCCCCATCACTTGAAGTCCCGAGAACCCCCCTGGGCATGATACAATGGGAAACCATTACCTGGTCAACTTCAAAAAACGTGATCTCAACGAGTCCTAACCTGAGCCCGTGACATGGTCATGTGATACTGGTCAGCAGATACCTTGTTTTGACAGCTGTCAATCGATCATACAAAAGTCATTTTGAAAGTTCTTTATGGCAGCAGACCTGGGTAATGCTATTTCCCGCCACAAAACATGGGTTGCCACTGGCACCTCGTTCCCAGGCCTAATCTGTGCATATGTACGCTGAAGTTTTTCTTGGCTTCATGGGTTTACTAATTTCTATAGGTATGGATGCTCCGCTGGTGTGTGCCTTGCAGGAGCTCAGCTATGAACCACATTTATTCAAACTGAATCCTACGCATGGTGTACACATGTTGGGTCATTGCTTTGCTTCCAAAAAGGCAGCACCCCTTAAATTGTGAAACTCTTTATTTTAATATTTTCCGTGTTAGAAATAAAGAGATTCTGATCACTGGTTTAATTACCTTTAGCATACTCACCAAATTTCTCCAGCAGGATGCATAAACACATTTTTATTTATAACATTGCTTTCATCATCAAAGTCTATCAGATGGACCTGAAATTTGCAAAATTTAGAATTTTTTGACAAATTATTTCCTTATTGTGAATTGCATCATTTGGTTTAATTGAACATGTTAAAATGGCAAGAATAAGGTACTCTATTTGAGGAAGCACAGCTCATAATTACTTCTGGATTTACCTGGTTTTCAAATTTTAATGACTGAGTGCCAACGACAAATCTTATCACATCTGTCTCTGCATGTTGAGGGACTAAAGCTCTAGCCTGAACAAATCAACAGCTAAGTTAGTATTAATCATGTTGATTAAAAACCAAAGCAATGGATAATGCAATTCATGGGTTTTTCATGGCTTATCTAGTATCATGGTATATATAAACAATAGCCTCCATTTGGCACAGAAATATGTGGGGAGTTCAAATATTGCAACTCTGTGGTTAAAGCCAACTCAGTCTTCTCATATCCCACACACACTTCGAAAATAGTATATTTGTTAATTACCACCATCAGCATTACCATCATCAATCATTATTATATAATAACCATCTTTATCACCATAATCATCAGCATTATCACTATTGCTGTCGTCATCATCATTGTCAACATCCTCATCATGATCACCAAACCATTTAAATCACCAAGGTTGGTATGCAATGCAACTGTGATGTTTCTTGAACAATAATTTAATCTGAGGGGTTACTTATAATTCATGAAGATAATCTGGGGAGCTAAATTGATGTGTGATGGATTAGCATCCCAACCAAGTCAGGCAGAAATACTAGTATACTCCCAGTTACAGACAGCTGGCAATAAAAAGAATTATTGTATATACCTCAGACTTGTACACACCTTGTACAGGAATAACCAAATGAACAGGTACGTAAATAATGAAAAGGACCAACTCCTTCTATTATGCACAAATCTAGCTATTACTTCCTGTAATAACTTGCATGCTATAGGATGTTCCGTTTTTTATCCGCACCCCAATCTATCTGAAACCTTAAATGTTTTGTCAGCGGCCTTTGAAAACTGAAATCCAAAGGGTTTACTTTTTGTCAGCACCTTTGACAAAATATCCAAAAGGGTCCAATATTGTCAGCTTCTTTGAAGAAAAAATCCATACCCCCTTTTCCAAAAAGCTGCCATCCTTAAGTAGCCTCAAAACAGCCTTCCCAGTGAGCCTAGCGCAGCCTTAGAAGAGGGAAATGCACGGGGGCCTGTGGACACTCTTTTGATGCCTCCATGATCCAATTGGTCAGATTGCTTACTGTTGACAACTGAGTGGTCTACGAAGCGGATATTTTTTATATGGCTGCCTGTTTCAGTCCAGCGGCCCCCGCCATTCTGCGACTGTTTGTTTTATATCTGCGCATAATGGAACTCATCTGTATGCATACCTCAATTAGTAATTTACCTGCCCAGTTTTCACGACACAAAACTTTGCGGTTTTCTCATGAGACAACTGTTGTGTGAATTTTTAGGATGAGATCAAGCGACAATATTATGCCGTGGCGTTAGATCACCTCACTGACAGGTATGTCACAGGCTAATGCACAGTGGGCGTATAAGTGAAATCAAAGAAAGTCTACAGGCCCTACCTCAGATCACGCTCGCAAATTCGGCTTACTTTGCTTGCCGAAATTTTCCCCACTGGGGAGTCTGTTCACAGGATATCCTGAGGAGCATATAAACGTACAGGCAATTTTTTGCCAGGGGATGGGGGCGGTGAACCATTTGCCCAAAAAATTCCCCCAAGTTGCCCAAATTTCTCTTGCTGCCGAAAAAATCAGAGTTCAGTTCAGTTCTATTCAAACAAACACTTAACTCGGGTTGAAAACTAAATGTGTGAAAATAAATCTCAAATTTCAAAACCTGGGGAATATCACTTGGGTATATTTATCCTACAAAATTGCGCGGAATATCGCCTGATATTGATGTCGAGTTGGGTAAAATCGGGCGACATTCCGCAAGATTGAGCAGGATAATTGTTTTATCATTCAACAAATTGTCAACGAAGGGCTTTTTACAGTGAGAAAAGTTGCCATTATGCAGCGCTTTGCAAGACTTCGACCGAATTACTTCGCGCGCGCGAAAAATATTTGATGGATTATAAGTGTATTTAGGCCCGAACTTTCTAACCTGTTGTTACCACTAGTAAATAAAAATAAGCTAACTACTTACATTTAATTCTAAGCCGTAAATGACCGGGGAATCGTCCTCCATTTTGAATTTTGGAGACAACCGCTGAAAGTCTGTGGAGTCACTAGATTCCAGTCTCTGCTCTACTCATCTCGTCTAGGTCGATAACGCCTGTCACAAAACAAGCTGAACATCACGCGCGACATCTCCAACATCCACAGGTTTCCTTCGTGGACAATCTTCGTCTCCTTTCTTGTTAATTGTCATGTCGTCTTTTGCACCACCGAGTAAGAAAGCCAGACGATCGCGCAGCAATGGCACAGCAGTTGAAAACGATGGTGACTTTTTTCCAGGTTGCGTGCACATCGAACATTTTTTTTCTTGCATGGTGATAATTTGCTGTCTAAAAGTGCAGCATTGAAAAACCACCAGGGCGTGTCATTTGTCCGAATCTCGGACGTTTGCTTCTTCTTGTAGGAATAAGCAAGATCGAATACAAGCCTGATGCAGAACCTGGAGATAATCTCTGCTTCAAACACTACAACTCCCAAGAGGTAAGCTTGATACAAATTCAGTTATCATTCATGAATGGACATTATTCGACACTTATGAACGCCCTGTGTGTAGATTGTGAAACCCAAAATGAATTATAAAATTAAGTGAGGATAGATATGATGAGGTTAATTTTTAAGAGGTAGTATATACTGATTCCTTAAATTGAGCCCCTAACTTCAATTTAATTACCCAACCATCTGTACCTGTTCAAATAACTCATAGCTAGTGATACCAGATGGTGTGACGATGGAGGAGATAACATTATCCTGATGCAAGGCACTTAGAAATCATGATATGTTGATTTTACAAAAGCTAACAATTGGGATTAAAATAAATGTGACTGATTCCTTATATTTGTGGAAATTGTTTACTTGAATTATCAAGTAAATTAAGCAACCAAGGAGAACATGTTTTGGTATCACTTTATCTAATCAACAGGTGGTTATGGGAAAAACAATGGAAGACTGGTGTCGATTTTCAGTCTGTTTCTGGCACACATTTAGGGGAACAGGTGTGATTTTACTTTGTGTTTAAAATTTATTTTTTGAAATTTCCATGCTATCCCCTTCCCGTGTTATATTCAATACTCTACATGAGAGGCACATAGATATTGTTTTTTTGCAATGAAACTATATAATATCTGAAGGGACTTTTCCTGGGGTTGGGAGTATACTCCCCTATATGGCCTATATGTGGATGTGCTGCTGGATAGTGTATAGTTTTTAGCCCCACAGCCTTATAATTTCAAGCGAGTCTGTCCTAAATATCAGGGTCTGGACCTGTCCTAGACAGGGTATGGCTTCAAGACTTTTGTCAAGGGTGGGTGTTTAACAATATTTTTGTCCTAGACAAGGTCAGGGTTTCAAACCCCCAGCGGGTCAAGAGCCCTGATTTTCACTGATTTCACTTGATTCTCATGATATTATTGACACAACCTTCCTCTCTCTCAATCTCTACATCTTCCACAAGAGAAAATATAATTGAAGTCTGACTCATCATTCCCAACCAACTGTAATGTTAAACAAAGATGACTATATTGTCATGCACACAGCTGAGAGCATTTTTTGTAAACAATGGCTGTTTTGTAATAAATTGGCTCTGTAATTGATATTTTTCCCGATATATTTAGGAGCTGATCCATTCGGTTTTCCTACAATTTCAAGACACTGGGATGATGGGAGCAACAGCTTGGAAAATGCAAAACGAAGGCTGAGGGCAGCATTTGAATTTTTTGAGAAACTTGGTGTGAAATATTACACTTTCCACGACAGGTATTATGCATGCAATAAATTATAGGACAACCTGGAAAATCATCATAATTAACACCTCGCAAAGGTTTGTTTATTTTGAGACAGCCTGAGTCTGATGGCGATTGGTGCAAATTATCACCTAATGAACAATGCCTTTTACTCTTGACAGTCATTTTCAAGTGCTGAGTAAGACTAGCTCACAGCCAGGTATTCCTGACTTTGCACCTAATATTTAAGCCTGGAGGGGCACTTGGGAAGGAGGGGATGTCTGTGTTTTTTTTTTTTTTGGGGGGGGGGGGGGGAAGGGGGGATGACTGGGGAGGCATGTGTTTTGGTTTTCCGTATCCTGACAATATTCCAGACCAAAATTGATCATTTTCCTTTCTTGTTAAATTCAGAACTTTTCAGACCTGGTCCTTTTTTGTGTTTAAAAGCGAAGAGCCAAAAAAAAAAGAGATAGCTAACTATATTAACTATCTTTTATGTTTAGGGACATTTCCCCAGAAGGTGATAACTTGCAAGAGACGAATGCTAATCTGGATCAGCTCGTTGATCTTGCAGTGGAGCTACAGGACAAGACTGGTGTCAAACTACTTTGGGCAACATGCAACCTTTTTGCCAATCCAAGGTATTTAGCAATTTTCAATTTATTTTTATTACGCCACTGGCTGAGGAATGAAATAAGCTGAAAATGTTTTTCTCACACACAGTTTTCGTGTTGCTGTTTGCCATTGCTTGACCTTTCAGTACCTGTGTTCTCTGAATTTTGTCGCATATTTTTTTATTTACGTTCAAGCATTGGCTTGGCATGGCTCTCAGTTGTGTGTGAGAATTGATATTTGTGCATTTCACATTTGTAATGTGTGGAATGCTTTTATCAACAGGTACATGAATGGAGCAGCTTCCAACCCAGATGCCCATGCATTTGCTCATGCTGCTGCACAAGTCAAGAAGGGGCTGGAGATTGCCAAGAAACTAGGAGCAGAAAACTTTGGTAAGAACTATGAATCAAGTCTAAAGTTTACAGAAATGAAGTTGAATTTTTGATTGAACACCCAAGCACTTCTTGAGTACTATTTCCAGATTGCCTTTTGTTTACAGTTGATCAGCACAGCAATCTATCAATAAATAAATTTACTGGTAGCCTGAGTTTTAGGATTTTGTCTTCTTTTTTGGAGGGGGGTCCATCTTTCCCCGTCCCCTTAGGAAGGCCTGATAGTCAGGTTAATATTAAATTAGATACTTAAATAATAAATTCCCTATTCAAAATAATGCCATGTGGAATAATGCTCTGATATTTCATGTTCAGATTATAAATAGTATACCAAATGAGTAATACATTGGCTTAAGAGTAATACACTGGCTTAAGAGATGTTGGACTTTAAGGCTTGGGTGTGTTTTAAAATTAATTATGAGACACTTACTCTCACTGTGCCTGTCCCTAGTTTATGTTGGCAGAGAAAGCTGATTAAATGCTTGGGTGGGAAGGTGAATGCGGTTGACCTGCAGTGGACTTTACTATTCAAAATAATAATAAAACGTGTGTCAAAAGCTGGCAGCGGCTCATTGGGCGCAACTCTTCAAATTTAAACCACTGGCTAAACTAATAAGCTGAATAATCTTCACATATGTTAAACTTTGCAGTTTTCTGGGGTGGACGAGAAGGGTACCACACCCTACTTAACACTGATGTCAGGAGGGAGCTCGACCACATGGGCAGGTTTTTCCAAATGGTCGTAGGTGAGTATAATTACAGTGACTGATCAAAATATAAAATAATATCCATGATAATTATCTTGAACACACTGTTCCTTCTGATCAATAATTATTTTCAGACAGCTCTTTTGTGTCATTGTGCATTGTCCAGTAGCTCTACTTTTAATTATCAATTGTGCAAAGGAAGTCAGACCTTTTGAGTCTGGAACAACATTGTTCCTAGGGCTTCAGTTGGTAATTTATCAAAGGCACAGCCCTGGGAAAGAAGTTCAGTCCGGGGATGGTAGATTTTTTGATGGACCAGGGTTGTCATTAGATTTTTGAGTAGCAGGTTCCATCCAAAAAGTAGGTGGCTATTTCCATTTTATTTCTCCAATTTCACGCTCAGAACTGACCTACTAACATTTGGAGTAGCCGGCGCAGTATTTGGAATAACCGGTGAAATGTGCCGGTTGTCGGCTTATTTTGACAACCCTGGTGGACTAGTTTAATGCATAACATGCCTAATAAACAAGTAATTAATATATGTTTTGAACTTTTCTTGGTTGGCATACCAGGAGCAGGGGGTCTCAAAATGTTTTGAAGTATGTGTTAGAAACTGGAAGAGTGGGCCACTGTGACAGCTGAGCTTGTGTGCTGCTAGTTTTTTTCTATGACCAGAGCTACTTGGGTGACATACTATCAAGTAACCAGAAATACTTAAGCAAGCAGTTGCCGGTTTATTTTGAAACTCCTGCAGTAGTCTTCTTCACTGTGAAAGAGCCTAACAATGTAAGGCCTCTGAGGCAATTGAGCTTTCATAGAATGGCTCCACCTTGCCTGAAGAGCAACATGGAAAATCCATCTCATTAACCTGATGAACATTGTCATTATGTATCAGACTACAAAGAGAAGATTGGATTCACAGGCCAGTTGCTTATTGAACCTAAACCAAAGGAACCAACTAAACATCAGTATGACTATGGTAAGTGAATAAAACATGAGGGAAATTCTCTTATGATAAATAGATTGAGTAGAACCAGACAACCTTACTTAACGAGGAAACAGACTTGATTTACATACTGTATGTGTACATGACTCCCAGCTTCACTATATGTTACTCCCCCTTTTCATTTGTCTGTGGTGTGACAGTCAGCAGACCATAACCTCTCTGCATTTTTTGGTCTTATCTCTTAGAAGTATTCAGAAAGCTATTTAGACTGTAACAGGGGCAGATCCAAGATTTTTCTCAGGAAGGGTGCATCTCAGGGAGAGGGGGTGCACACCCCCTGTACCCTCCCCCTAGATCTGCCCCTGTGTAAGCAGATCCTGAAATTAAAAAGGAGTGCCAGTTGAAAAATGGCTGTGGAAAATTTGTGTTTGAGATGTTTCACACCTTTCTATTTCCCACGGCCATATTTTTTACCTAGTATCTCTTTTTTAGTTTTATGCCCAATGGACTAAGTAAAAAATTAATACTGATAGTCAAAGGGCTCATATAGTCTACTGACCTTTTTCAACAAACTGTCACATTGTACATGTATTATTATTCCAGCAGTGGGACGGCCAAACAAAGTGACTTCATCCAGTCAAGCTTGACTTTTCTTTGTTTTGGATGTTGCAGTGCAGGAATAATAATAAAAAGCTTGCCCTCCAGCATGGCAGATTTTGTACCATGTGATCGTTTGTTGAGAATGTGCCTTCTACTGCACCCTTCTTTCCATTTTAGATGCTCAGACAGTGATCGCTTTTCTGAAGACGTATGGATTGGAGGATAATTTTAAGGTCAGTTTGTCCATAGAAGTGTTTACTTGCTTTAACATATTTCTTTTCATGTACTATACAAAGCCTTTTAGTCAGGCATTCTTCTGCCTTGCCATAGAAAGTAGTCACTTGACAGGAGAAAGACTGCGGCATTACAAGCTTTAGGACTGTTTTAGGCCAACAGTGACACAAGTCCTATTTACTATTAGAAAATAGCATCACATAATCTCTCCATCTCTTGACAGCTTAACATTGAACCGAATCACACCACCCTGGCTGGGCACTGCTATGAACACGACGTTGTGGTAGCATCCAAGTAAGTACAGACCACTTGATTGGCAGATAAGATGGCATCACTGTTCTGATTGGTCAAAGCATAATGCACACATTTTTTTCTAATCTTGGAAAGCTGCTTCACATGGAGTATGGATCACTATAATAGGGCAAAGGTGGAACTGCTCTAGATCTCGGCTATGCCTCAAGCAACTCTATGCTTCTTTTGTGCACTCCAAACTCCCCCCCCCCCCCCCCCGTGCTTCCATAAATTAATAATTACACACATGCTAGGCATGAACCAGTTCTTAAATGCAATCGGTTTAGTGTGAACTCACCTTCAGTTTTCACTCGACAGCTGGCTTGATTTTCAGCCGTATGTTATTTTCTATTGCCCTTGGTAGGTTTGGTTTCCTTGGTTCAATTGATTCCAACACAGGGTCACCTGATCTGGGCTGGGACACTGATCAATTCCCCATGGACATTAAGAATTGCACATTTGTTATGAAGGTTGGTAACTAAACAAAACTTTTGTCAAGTCCTCCGTCAGGGTGTTTTATAAAGCCTGGTTCACACTAGCGACATAAGGTCGACATAACAGCAAGGTCATGCAAATACAAAAAAGACCTTACACTTCTGTTTTAATGTGTGACATAAAGCTACATGAACATAATGACATAACGAAAAAATGATCTTTCCTTTATGTTATGTCCATGCCGTTATGTTGCTAGTTTGAACCAGGCTTAACCAATGTCATCCCCAGAACCCACATTTCTTTAGGTCGGCACCAAGAACACAGACTCATACTATGGCCAGACCCGATTCCAAAAGTCCAGGATTCACAGACTTCCAATTTGTTTTGCACTGGGAGACAAATGTTCATTTTCCTGATCAGTTTATTACAAGATATGCATTGTTTCTTGCTTCCATTTGATTTAACAGCTTTGTCTGGGTCCAGGTTTACCCCTTCCATTTCACTCAATGCATAAACGAAATACAAGTTACTGATTTATTGCAGGCGATTATTAAACAAGGAGGTCTGGCACCAGGTGGTCTTAACTTTGATTGTAAAATACGCCGTGAATCCACTGACCTAGAAGACATGTTTATCGCTCACATTGGTAAGATTGGTACATACAGGTACTATCCGAACACTCATTAAACAATAGAGAACTTTTTCCGTGTTTACATGGCCTCATCTAAGCACAAGTCGGTTTGGAAGAATTCAAGACGGTTATGCAAACCCAAGATTCTCAGGAGTGTTTAGATGAGGCTTTGTAAACACTGCAAAAGTCCTCTATCGCTTTTGTAAAATATTATTGTAAAAGTACATGCAAATCTAAAACTTTACAACCATGTTTACATACTCTCATCTAAACACACCTGATCAGCCATTGAGGGTACTTATAGTAACTCAATTATTGTACATTGTTAAATTATTGTACTGTATAACAAATGATACCATACAATTGTAGTTTGCACGAAATTGACATGAAACAACATACCAAAAGCATTTGAAAAGCTTTTCTTGTGTGCTGTTTTTGCAACTTGATATTGCAGCGGTTTTGAGCATAAATGAAAAAGGAAAGGGTGTTGGTTTTTAAACCCGAGTTACAGCTAATGACAAGCGAGCATTGACTGGCAGATAGCGAGCGTCAGTTACAACCAGACATGTTCACAGCTTTGAAGCATGCATCAGCTAATTAGTTACTTCTAATCTGCGCAATCCACTTTCTTTTTCATGAAATGAATATTCTCAGTATCGAGGAATGGAATAAATTATTCTTTTTAAAGATCATAAACAATAACGAACTCTTTTATGTTCTTAGGTGCTATGGATTCATTTGCTCGCGGGCTTAAAAATGCCGCCAAACTCATAGAAGATGGAACCTTGGACTCCCTTGTCAAAGTCAGTTTCGAGTTTGTCTGTTTGTTTCCCTGTCTGTTTGGTCTGTCAGTTCTAACTGGTTTATGTTATTTAACGTGATTTATACCTTGCACCTTGTTGTTGCCACCTAGGAAAGCAGTGGCAGATCTAGGGGAGGGGCCTGGGGGGTCTGGGCTCCCCCCCCCCCACCCTTAGAAAGAAGTCTGGATCTGCCACTGGAAAGTTTATGATTAGCTTCTGACAAGTTTTTGACAACATTTGTTTGGCTTCCACTATAGCCAGTCAAAATGCGACAACTTGCCATTCATGTAGACACAGTACAATTAACTTTCTTTTCTCGCAGCGGAACGAAAGTCGCACTGGTATCATGTAAACATCCCCTTAGGATTTGAACCATGTAAAAGAAACATGTCCCCAAACCCCCTTAGTTTCCGTATACGGCAATGCCACCCGTCCCTCGCCACATTTTTTCTCTCGTTTGTAATTGCTATTTTTGTTCATGTCAGGAGCGTTACAGTAGTTTTGATAAAGGCATTGGAGCAAAAATTGAGGAAGGAACCACATCTTTAGAAGAACTTGAGGTATGCGGACTAATCTTTGATTCAATATGGATGAATTTATTAATTTTTCAGGACATTTTCCAGCAATTCTGTTGATTACTAATGGTGAGGGTGTTAGGCTCTGAATCAATGCTGAACGGGTCATTCTGTTGTAGGGCACGACACTTGACTCTAACAAATGGGTGCCGGTGAAGCACGTGACCGTTTTATAAACGGTCGATGCCATTTTTTCGACGCTTAGAATTTTTTCGGCTATCACCGAATTTTTTTGCCACAAAAAAGGAAAGAAAAATTGTTCGTCAATGACCAGAATCGAGCCCTGAACCTCTGGCATGCCAACATCCCTATCTCACTACTACAGGCCAAATCCCCCAAATCATTATAAAATATGACTTTCTTAGTCTATTTTACTGCTCAACAAATAAAGCTTACCGCAAGCAAACAATTTTGAAATTGAACAATTAAGCATTTGGTAAGTGTGTATTAGTCTGTCACCAAATTATAACCAGTTTCTACCAAGTCCAGGCCTAAACTAGAGCAGATATAGCATCGTCCATTCGGAAAAGCTTGGTTACCAATTATGGCATTGACGGTTTAAAATGACATCGACCGTTACGGAACAGAAATCAGTGTGTTGTCACACATTGTTTTATCAGTTTATTAACTCCATTTTGAAATCACTGGTTATCCTTGCAATGTGATTGGCTCTCAGCAGTGCGATTTATTCCCAAATCGCACTATCTTTTGCTCTAAATCGCATCTTTTTCTCAACCAATGAGAATGAAACAGTAAAACAAAACAACCAATCAGAAAAAAAATCAAAAAAAAAATCAAAAATCAAAATCAAAATCAAAATCAAAATCAAAAAAAAAAAAAAAAATCAAAAAAAAAAAATCAAAATCAAAATCAAATTGTGCGATTTCAAAATGGATTTAATAAAGTGGTAATTGAACTTCGGGTCGTGCAATTTTGGTCTGAAATCATACTTGTGATTTCAAATCGAACTCGCGCTGCGCGCTCGTTCGATTTTGAAATCACGCGTATGATTTCAGACCAAATTGCACTCCACTCAGTTCAATTTCCATTATTTATCAGTCATTAAGTTGTTGGTTTTCTTATTTACTTGTTATTGCAGGCTTTTATTATGGAACATGGAGAGCCTAAAATGATATCAGGAAAACAGGAGAAATGCGAAGCGATCGTCAATTATTTTGTGTAGATTAAGTAAGGCTTTACAAATTAATATGAAACTAGAATTCTTACGTTATTTTTTAGACAAATTATCGTGCTGGGACAAACGAGAATATACGAGCGAGGCAGTTTTTCTCCACTTGCACCCTTTACGCTTACGAACTAAGGAAGATCGATGAGCTGATAACATCGAGAATAACTGATAACAAAGGGGACAAAATGCGTACGCGCCCACAAGCAATACCGCTAGCCATGATAACCATGAGAAAAGCAACTCATGGGTTTCGGTTTTTTTCTCATATGAGTATGGGGCTCCGCTCGGGCGGCCGGAGCTCCGCTATTATTGTACCGGAAATAAAATTGACAAGAAATATGAGTCTCAAGCGTGTGTCCGTGGTTGTCTTCCTCTTTTTGGTTTACTCTACAGAAAGGATATATTAAAAGCAGTGTGATCAATAAGAGAGCGAGTTTCAATTGAGTATAGTAAAAACAAAACCAAAGTAATTACTGTGGCCAATCACAAAGGACGGAGACAATCCAGTGAACCAATCAAAACTCAAAGTAATTTATACACGTAGCCGACACAGCGCGGGAAAACATCCACGCGTGAGTCAGGATTGATTTTGGCTTTCCTTCTGATTGGTTGAAAAGTGGCGCGAGAAAATTCCTGGACCCGCCTCTGGTGTATTCGCATAGGCCATTTCCGAGTTCCCTTTTCCCTCAGTTTCAAACCGAGTCTAAGTGCGAAACTATTCATATGGAAAAAAGCTTGTTTTGCATGAGAATAAAGATGCAGGCAAAATACATTTTCATATGAATGGTTTCGCACTTAGACTCGCTTCGACGCCGAGGCAAAAGAGAACTCGGAAATGACCTATTGGGTGGCGACAAGGATGTTATCAAAACAAAATAACAGCCAGCCTTCTAGGCTGTAATTTAGGATTGAATTGGCTATGTAATTTACAGACCCTAACATTGTACAAGTAAGAATACCTAAGAATAACGAATTGAAGGCACTCGACTATCTAGTATGTATTAATTGTAATTTTGATTACTCAATGTATTATTTAAGTACAAATACAAATCATTAAATTTTATTTTTTACTGAGAACCACAACATGGGTGGGGCAGTTGACTTTATCGATCTCATACCCAGACTGTCGCACCGTCCGGAAAAAGTGAATAGTGAAAAGATCTGGGTACAAGATTAGCAGCCAGGTAACGTATGAGACAACACCTAAAAGATTACGATTTCTCATTAAAAAGACTCACTCGGCTGATTACAAGATTTCCCCTGGGAGATGACTTAAAACTTAAAAACATGGTAATGAATTACTGAACGGACGAAGAAAACTTTCGTCACAACTCTGCCTCGTACCCAGGCGCCTCAAGGTCAACTATAAACGGCAGACTGATCCTGACGGCGAAAGCGTTGAAAAATAGACAAGATAGATAAAACAACTAATATATAAGAAAATTGCCCGATATTTCGGTTTGCAAGACAAACCTTCCTCAGGGGCTGAGCGAACAAAAAAATGTGAAGAAAAGGTCGTTACAAATAATGTTTGAAATTAAAATATAGGCATTGATTGGTTGTTTTTGACTTGTGTAAACAAGCGTTGATGTGTCATTAGCGTGCTTCATCACGTCTATTTATTCCTAAAATTTTAAGTGTTTTGGCTTTGTTGATTAAATAGGCCTTTCGCAAAGAGTCACGCTTGTTACGCATGAGTTCAAGCGGGATAAGACGAACGTCGTTGATTGAGTGGCCAGGTTGGTTGAAATGTATGGATACTGGGGTAGGGTGGTCTTGCAGATTTCTATTACATTTATGCCTGAAGGTCACGCGCGCAAGGAACTTGGGAAGGTTTCTTGTAAAAGCAAAAAGCCATGGGTGGGCTCGTTCGTTCTCAAGCCTTTGCCCCAAAAGATTAAGGACTCGCCTGGTTACGAGGCAGTTACATTTTGGTATTTAGATCTACATGAAGATTCGTTGTATTACACTACTACTTTACAGGCTACGCATCATTTAACATAAAATGAACTCAATGGCGCCGCTTCAAGTCTTCAGTTTTATAATAACTTTACCGTCGCCTTTATTAACACCCGCCGTGTTCTCTTGATTCGTTCCGCTATTATATGAGCCCCCTCCCCCTGCCACACCGCTGATAAAATTCCCTAAAACTCCCCCACCAGAATACCCACCCCCTCCACCACCGATGTCAAAGGCGAATCCACCCCCACCGAAGCCCCCATTTGATACGGGGCATGTTCCTCCTGTCCCGCCATTAATAAAACGTGTGGAACTTTGTGCAAATCTGGGCCCCCCTTTTCCGTCTCCCTTAAGTCCCGCCCCTCCCCCCGCCAGTATAATAGAATCAAAGTTGCCCGTATCAGCGTCACAGACTTGTCCCCCAGTCCCTCCCGTCCCGCCACACCTTGTACCCTTTTCTGTCGCCTGACCTGGGTCACCGTCTTGATATTGACCGTGCGATGAGCCACCACCCCCACCCCCACCGGCAATTATTAGCGGGGTGTTAGCTAACAAAGTCACAAAACTGCCACCTCCCCCACCCCCTGGCTGATCACCGGCATTCGTAATACGATGACCCTCTTGACCAACAAGGATTTTCAGCTTTACTCCTTGATTAAGTGTGAAAGTTCCTTTGATTTTTGCTCCTAAGCCCCCCACCTTCCATGATCTAGGATACAGCATTCCATACGTGCCATTAGCCCCCGAACCACCTAATGCTTCAATGACGTAACTTCCGGTCACGGGTACAGTCCAAATTTGGATGCCTTTGTCTAATGTGACTTTACCTTCCAGTGGTGTTCTTGCATACCCGGATGTATCAGTCGGCCCAGTTTCTCCTCTGGCACCCAGGGTAGTGAAGACAAAGGCTTGTTCTACGAAAACAGCGTACGTAATAGACGAATTTAGATATTTTACAATTCAGCCTAAAACAGAAGACCTCAGCACGAGGCTCTTGGCAATAAACTTTTGAGTTTGTGGGGTTTATTCCCCACCGCCTCGTAGTGATGTCTATTGTTTTAGGCTGAATTTCAAAATATTACACAACAAGACCGAAAGGCTAAAAGAGCTAATTCACGGGCAACGTACGTTTCTTAAAAAAAATATCAATTAATTATTGTTTTGTTTGTCCTTCGTAATCCATCTTAATTCTCGTCATTCGAAATCATCCTTCAGGGTTTTCTTAATATTTTGGCGATTTTCTGCGTCATCAAGTTTGAGGTTTCATTAACAGTATGACAGAGTTCCTTTCAGTTATGAACGAATGACCTATACATTCATTGCTTAATTGATACAACATTTCGCCTGTGTAACTTTGATCAAAAGATCAATAGCACTGAGAAAAAAATCGATCGAACGAGGACATTAGAGCGTTTAAATCTTCTGAACTGCTGTACAAAGTGAGTTTTACCTTTATTTCCGTTCTCCAAAGACTCGTTATTAGTTTCATTATTGTTTGTGCTGGTGTTGTGCTGTTGCTAAGAAGAAAGGAAAGTATATCAGTGGCTAGAGGAGTTCCATAAATGGCAACTTTGACTTCAAAGTAAAATACTGGCGCGAGGTGTGATTGGGTGAAATCAAATTAATATTTTTGACCGGAAACAGATCGATCAAAAAACTCCGTTTTTGAGTCCAAGATGGAATGATAGTCCAAACCCTGAACTCTCCTTTAAGAGCCTCCTTTTACCTTATAGGGCTCAACAAGTTCTCCTGGACTCTTTCATCTACACCCTGGGCCGAAACCGAAAATCATGCATGAAAAGCCCCTTGTATCTAGCCTCTACTCGCACTAAGGTTCAGCCCCTGTAAGATCTATAAGGAGGCCTTTCCCGATTGCGCTGGTAAAATCCTAAAAAAGTGCTGGCAAAAATGGCTAAAAAGTGCTCAAAAAGTGCTCAAAATCTCAAAATAGTGCTCAAAAAGTGCTAAAAGCTGTGAACAGTTACCTCTAAGCTTTTCGTAAATATGTCAATTTTTACTGAAGTAATTAACAATCTATTTTGCGTAGTGTTATTCAACAGGTTGTTACGAAAGGTTGATCGAATATAGAACAATAATATTTTTAAAGTTACTATAATTCCACGTGCCTTTCCATGACAACGGTCTTTTATTCTTGACAAACATCATTAGTTATTCAAATTCTCAAATGATTCTCGTTGCGAGCGACACACAGTTTTGGCTTTAAAATGTTTTAGAAGACATATGTTGCTCGAAATTTGTTCGAAATGTGAAATATTGCTCAAATGTTGCCAAAATGCAAAATATATAGTGCTCCAAACTCAAAAAGGTGCTCAGCGCAATTGGGAAAGGCCTATCTTTAAGGGACGCGCGGAACGGAGGCTTCAGGCACTGGGCTAAGATGGAAGAGAATGACAGCAGCTGCCTTAAGGATTACCCCGCTATAGAAAACGCAGATTCTGAGGCCTTGAAAGTATGAAGCAATAAAAGTTTCAGAAAGGTGTGTTCCACGGATTGCAAAAATGACACCCTATTCAAAGAAAAAACTAGCTATAGTAATGGTATAAGCGGGTCAACGATATTTCGTTTCTGTAACGTCAGTACTTTAAAATTTCAATTCCTGCTCTAAAATTTTAGCTAGGTACAAGGACTGAGAACTTTAGAAAAGCATAAAGAAATGAATAATAACTTTGTCAGTTTGAACGACGGTAGCACTAACAGTCTACGACTGACAAACCTGTAGCCCTCGAATTCCCGATCGAATTGGAATTTAAAAGTGCTAGTTTTTTTGGAGGGATGAAAACTGGAGTACCCGGAGAAAAACCCTCGGAGCAAGGACGAGAACCAACAACAAACTCAACCCACATATGACACCGGGTCCGGGAATCGAACCCGGGCCACATCGGTGGGACTGAGGCGAGCGCTCTCATCACTGCGCAAATACTGCTCCCATCCCTCATATCCTATCCGGCGACATATAGCTATATTAAAGCCCATATATGGGAGTACCCTCCCCAGGACAAACGTAATACTATTGTTTTAGAATGACTTCGTGTTTTACTAACTGTAAGGTCAAGTAGTTGCCCGAAGATGAATCCACTCATAGGTACAAGGGAGTTGGCTTTAGTCTTAGCAATGTCTATTCCTTTGCCGTTCAACTCACAAACCATGGTTCCGTCTTTGTTGCCGTAATTTAATGAGCGGCAAACAGGGCGACTTCTCAAGCAGAGTTGCGCGCACGATACTTTACTGGCAGCCTCCTGATGTTGACTTATGTGCCCTTCCAGATAAAAGTTTTCCACGATATGAAGAAAGGATGAGCGGCTGTCGTCATCAGAGGCACTGGATGAATATGAAACAGACGTCGTGATGGTCAGCAGTGTTATGACGAGATGCATGCTTGGGCCTACACAAGAACAACAATGATCACCAAAATGTTTCAAGAATTTATTTTAACACATGCATAACCAAAACGGAAACATGAATATAGATGGTAACAAGGGACGTTCACTTTAGAGGAGAAGGAGACGGAGAGAAAAGAATAGGGAAAAAATCACTCATTCACAACAAACGCAAAATGACCTACATCTGCGTAAAAGCGCCTAACGGCAAAAGGCAGAAGTTGAACGAACGTAATGCTTTCTATTCAGTGCGACATTGGGTTTGACGAAGGATCGTCTAGGTTTTCAATTAGAGGTATCCAATTTGAACAACTTGAAATTGGATACTTGTGATGGACGACACCTACGGCTGATTTGCACGTCCATCACGAGCTTTTTTAAAATGGTTCGTTCTTACCGTCTCGTTATTTTTTTGCGAAACATTTTGAAAAGGGGGAAATGCTGGCATTTTCACTAAAAGGTTTTTCACAGACTTCCTAACCTCAACTTTTGTTATCGATAGGATATATTCTAAGGTATAATTTGACAATTCAGGAAGTGATCATATAATTCCAAAATTGGCCCCACACTGCTCGCTCGGCTGATTTTGAGATTGTTCACCCGATTACCTCCTGAATTGTACTTTACTTATTCGATTGCATTTATTTATACACGTCTAAAAATTTATCAGGTAAATAAAATCTTACGGCTAAAATTGTTAATCCTAAAACGTTCTGGAGTCTATTTTATAGTTTCCTTTCAAGCAAGACTATTTAACTAATGCTTCGGCGATTTTTCACGCCATCTCGATCACACTTTTGTCTGTGCACCTAGATGAGGTAAGCTTCAACAAAAATTCGCTGTGCTTGATCTGTAAACAATGCATCAACATTCATTGCTATGATACTGCAATGTGCGTGAGACTTTCTCGTTTTAAGGTTTGCTACACTGTGCTACACCACTACTTAGCAATTTTTTTCGTTCAATTCAGTTTGCATGTGTTTCAACAAATTTGTTCGGTAAATATTGGTTTATGATAAAGCACCTTTGAGTAAACTTAAGCGAATAACAGTTGTTGTTTTGCTTATACATGAACTAACCTACAATAACCAAAGTTTTCTTCTTGCCTCTCTATAATCAGCAACGAACTTCCAGACCCCTGTCAGAAATAAAGAAATACAACAACGATGATGAACTGTTTCAACATTTCGGGATGGTAAAAGTTGCTCATGTTTTGGTAAGGTTTGGTACATGATATTTCGTAAAAGGTGCCGTGGACTCGACTTTTTATGCTAAGCTTCGGTCGGAAATGTTCTTACCTCCAGACTTGCATAGTTCCCCTACTGACGCAGATCTACCAGTGAGCTATACGAGTTGTCAAATAAAATGTTGGCAAAAACTGAAAAATTCTGTGTATATAACCTATGATGGTGTAGTTGGTTTCTGTTATGAAATCCAGAGTTAATACAGCGATAATGTTGGCCAAGTCTGCTGTGAAAATAACATTAAATAAGATGTAGTGTTAGGGCTGGTTTTCACTAGCGCACGAGCATAGGCATAACGACAAAAGCAAGAGCATAAAGAACAACAAACACACTTGTTTTTCTCATAGTTTTCACTAGGAATCACCACGACATAAGGCGACATAAGCATAAACATAAGCACGAGAAGGACGGACAGTGTTCGTTCTTCTTGTGCTTATAGTTATGCGCTAGTGGAAACCAGCCTTTAAAGGTAGAACAACTATATGCTACTGAGCTAGCATGTGAGTTACCTGAAAGTTGCTTATCTAAAAGTGTGTTGTTTTCAGTACGTCCTGCTCGAATAACCAAGTCACAGCTGAGAGCAAAAGCACGAAAGAATTAAATGATTCAAATATATACAGCAGGATGTTTTACTAACGCCCTACAGCTGCTCCTTCTAATTAGCTTCAAACGTAAACGAGCTTAGTCACAATGTATTTAGTCATCTTTGTTAAAATTGCCTTCAAATCAAAGGAAATTAAACTTTGAAAAGCAGTTAACCAAGGTAGAAAAACATCAAAGTGGTACAATTAAGCTGTGAAGAAACTAGGATGGATTCCAGTGAGTAGGATTGAAAAGGTTGTGATTAACAAACGTGAAAAATTTAGGCTATTAAACCTTTTCGAGATATGTCACCCGTGATTGAGCTCTTAAAGGACTGACAGAGAACAGAGTGATCCATCCGCAAACATGATGCGTGTGATATTTGACTTATAGGAGAGTAAATAAATCATCATATTTGAAAAACGAACTGAAAAAGAACTGGTAAGACGAGCGGTGCTTACTCCGCTCGGCACCAGGGGAAGGAAAACTGAAACGAGATGCAACAAAATTCATTTGAGCGATATTTCTGTTTACAGGCGCTGTACACGAGGAAAATGAGAAAAATAAAAAAGACTACAAGCAACCTTTTACAAAGTTCATCGAGCGTGAAGCGAAGAGTGGGATTAAAAAATCGCTGCTCTCTGTTTTCTACTCGTTATTTTTTTTTTTTGCTTCCCGCTCGACGGACTCTGCAGAGAAATAGCGTCAAATGATCTTAAATATCTGTCGACCTGTCGAAAAAAAACCCTCTACACTCAGTAGACTTGTAATGACATCTTTTTGCAGGCTGTGCATCGAGGAGAGGTGGAGAAAGACCAGTGAGGATCATTTCGCGATAGCAGATACCAAAATGGCTTCCCTTTCTTGGATTCTTATCGAAATTAAAATTTATTCTCACGGTTGTGAAGAATTGAACTATTGCGCGTTAATGATCCTAAATTTCAATTTTGTTTTCAGTTTGGACACCCAAACATCTGTCGATCACAATAACAAGTGGCCACACGTTTGGCTGGTGTTTACGGTTTATATTCTTATAGTCGGGTTATTTATTTTAGCTATCAAAATAACTAAATAAACCGCCTGTTCTGCAGATTAATATTCTGAAACTCCTGAAGAATACGAAGGGGCGTAGAACATGCCGATTGGTGAACAATGTTTAATTACAGTTTACCGCGATTCCGGCACGCGTCTAGCTGCATGTAGAAAACGACTCGTATATGTCCAGTGCCATCATTCTCGGGTTAGAAATATTTTTTATTTATTGTATCTTTGTCGGCGCTTTATTCATACCATAATCTATGTTTGTAATTCACTTGAGAATTAAGCAAATGTTAGATTATAGGCGTCTTAGTCCCTTGCCGGTGGATTCATTTTATAGATGATGTTTCTGCGCTGGCTCTGATTTGTCCATTATACCGCCTAAGCAAATAGGAATTTTAATATTCAAAAGTTATTCCCCAACATAGCATTGTAACGTGCTCAGCAGTAAGCTTTAATGGTACAATGGTCGTATTCCTCTCGAAACTTGGTCGCTTGCTCCTAATTTTGACATTACGCAAACAAAACAGCCCTGCACGCGTAGATTGTCTCCTGAAGGTCATTTGATCCAACCAAGAGGCGCGGTGGCTTAGTGGTTAGTGCTGGACTGCGGATCATGAAGCAGCCCCGTCGATCAGGCCCCCATATTCACGCGCCTCGGTTCATTCTCGTTCCCAGAGCTTTTGTCCGTTTTGCTCTGGGACAAGAATGGTCTCGATTCGATCAAGACGTTATTTGAATTTGGCTTCGAGTTGCCGCTTTTTCAGTTTCCTTTGCCTATATAAATAAGTTTTAGACGTTGAATAAATCGGGATTGACCATGAGTGCAATGAGCATATTATACAAGGCTGTGTCAACGAGGAATTTCTGAGGAATTTGAATCACCTGTTATGTTAAACCCTTTGTCTATATCTATTCACAAATCAGGTAAAAAGAGGTTATATCGGTTAATAAACCTGGCTTAAAATGTAAACATAAAATCTCCTTAGCAACAGACAAATTTTTACTCCTGAATTTTCTTTTGTTAAAACGTGGGGAGGGACTATCGCGAGGTGGATATATTCCCGGAATACAGAAAGTCTCAATCATTTGTGTAGGCATCTGTTCGCCATATCCCTGATAATTTTAAAAGTTATACTTAACAAACTGAATGATGCTATATATATCTTCTGAAAGTCAACTGTTTACCTGCGTTATTCCCCTCACGGCTCCATTCGTGGCCCTTTCTTTTTTCCTTTTACATTTAAATTATCTTTCGGAACTCAAAGGCAGGCTACTCCTCGAATATTTGCAGATGATACAAATCTTATGGCATCCGACGATACGTAGAGGGAGCTGAATTGGCTACGAAAAGCGACCATGACAGTGTAAAAAGTAGGTTAGGAGTGGCTCTTGGCAAACAGACTAAGTTTCAATGTAGCAAAAACCAATAGTTTGTTTATTGGCTCATACCAAAACTGAGCTGGGATCTTTCCAAGGTCAAGCTTACATTGCAATTGATGACAAAAACCGCGAACAGGTTTATCATGGTAGGGTTCTTGGCGTTCTATATACCCAGGCTTCGAAGCCATGAAAGCCGTAAAACAACAACTATACGTACGTCCCGAACCTGCTATTCAGCTTTCGACACACGTCTCAAATGAAAGAAAAACTATTTTGCCCCGAGCCGGAATAGAACTGACGTTCCCCTGGGTAAGAGTTGGCCGTGATACAGTGGTCATCACGCCTGACTATAGTAACTGACCAAGGAAACGATAGCCTATCTTTAAAACAGGAATAACTAAATTAGATAACAAATGTCGTTTGAAGAGGATAGATGACCACGAACTAACTTGGGAACATGGATTTTCAATGGAACTACTAGTATAATCCAATTATATCAATTAAGTACTGGCCCTGAAGCAGACTAAGTGCCAGTCTTGCAATCAATCTTCCAAGCAGATTTATTCTTTTTTTATTGACTTTTACTTGTGGCCCAATAATATTTTGCAATATAACTCTGTTTAAGACCAAGAAAGGACGTGATGCGAATTACGTCATAACTAAAAAAGCCTAATTACAAGGTATAAGCAAACATTTCTAAAACTCTGTGGGATAGAACAGAATCTAAGCTTTGCAAATTTAATTATTTTCAAAATAATACAGGTAGAGAACAGTTAAGCAGTTTTATTCGCCTTTGCGTGGTCTCCTGCATCCAAACGTACAAATTTTTATTGTACTTCGATTTCATTGCAAGCTACCTTTTATCGTAAGAGTTCACAAAGGCAACTTACTACAGTTTTCAGCACAGTTTTGGTGAGTGTATCTTCAAGTCTTCAATTTGATAATGACTTTACCGTCTCCTTCATTAACACCCGCCATGTTCTCTTGATTTGTTCCGCTATTATACGATCCCCCTCCCCCTGCAACACCACTCGACGAAGTTCCTACAACTCCCCCACCGGAATACCCACCCCCTCCACCTCCAATGTGAAAGGCAAATCCGCCCCCACCGAAGCCCCCGTGTGATTCCGGACATGTTCCTCCTGTTCCTCCATTTATAAAACTTGAAGACATATGTACAATTCCTTTAGGCCCCCCTCCCCCGTTTTCTACAAGCCCCGCTCCCCCTCCTGCTACCACACTAGAATCAACGTTGCCTGTAACAGCGTTGCAGACCTTTCCTCCAGTCCCTCCCGTCCCGCCACACCTGGTACCATTTTCTGTCGCCTGACCTGGGTCACCGTCTTTAAATTTCGCTGAGCCTCCACCCCCTCCCCCACCGGCAACAATTAGCGGGGTGTCATTGTACAAAGCCACAAAGCTGCCACCTCCCCCACCCCCTGGTGCATCACCCAAGTTGATACGGTGACCCTCTTGACCCACGAGGATTTTAATCTTTGCTCCTTGATGAAGTTTGAAAGTTCCTTTAATCTTTGCTCCCAAGCCCCCCAACCTCCAAGATCCGGGATCCGAGCCATTAGCACCTGAACCACCTGATGCTTGAATGACGTAAATTCCGGTCACGGGAACAGTCCAAATTTGGATGCCATGGTCTAATGCGACTTTACCTTCCAGCGGTGTTCCTGCATACCCGGATGTATTAGTCGGCCCAGTTTCTCCTCTGGCCCCCAGAGTCGTAAAGACAAAGTATTCAGCTGAAACGATAAATACCCAAAAATATTTCAGTAAATTTATCTAAGCAAAGTTACATCATCACATTAGTAACTAACTCACCTTTGTGTCTTCCACTATTTGGAAAAACTGGAGCCTATGAAAGTAATGACAAAGTAGACCTTACTGTGGAAAATACAAAATGGTTTATTTAATGCTAAAATACTGAGCTGCCCCGACCTCAAAATAAACCCCACGTGCGAATGTGCTTGGGGCAGGGGGGACTAAGTGGAACTTTAAGGATATTTTATCTCCGTCGTGCGATTCCCACGTGTTAAGGATTCGCTCTTTTATCACATCCCCGTATCAAACTTTGCTTATTGTTATGGTTTGAATTTTTTAAGACAAAAGGCCTTTGTTGTCCGTCCCAAGGGATTTTTATATCCGCTATCGCGAAATTGCTCTCGGCTTGAATCGGATCCAATCGTCAAATTGTCGTTGATGACATTTTTTTCCCAACGGTAGCTTGGTTGGGAAAACTTGAATCACGTGGACGGGTGAATGTTTTTGATTTAAGCAAGCGACCTTTTCTCTTGACCTAAACTCATTTCGATTTTTCAGGAGCAAGATAAGCCCCTAGTTAAGAACAGTTCTTAGAATCCAGCTTGCGGCGTTCTCATGAGTCTCACGTGTCTTATCTTTATGGAAACCTGAAGTATTTTCTTTCCCGGAAACTCCGTGCCCCATTACTCTTTGTGAGATGTCTGTGGGATCTTTAACGTCCCCTCTGCCAGCCTGTGACACCGAAGATACAAGAGACGGGGTCCATGGTTTATCGTCCTTGTCCGAAAAGACTTGAACGTCTAACCATTTGCAGATGTCATTGCAAAGGCAGTACGTTCTCCTCAGTTATTTTAAGACCCTGAATGTTGGTCCAGTCAGGGGACTCGAACCCTCGACCTCCCGCACCGCAGTCTGGCGCTTCAACCAACTGACGGTGGTTGGACTTACTTTACTGCAAGCGTCACACTAGACTGCGAGCAGTCTCTATTTTGCTCCAAAATCCTAAACGAAAGCGAAAACTTGCGAGCGCTTCCTTTCGAGTGGCAAAGCCCGCGCGTGCCGCGAGTTTTTTGTTACTTCTTCTGGCGCCCACACAACTAGCAGCTCGCGGATTTTCCACTCGCCCCTCGAAAATAGCGCTCGCAAATTTTCGCTTTCGTTACGGACTTTGGAACAAAATAGAGACTGCTAGTAGTCTAGTGTCACACTGAAAACAGGCAATACTTACAGTGATGTTAACCAGCTGGCTAAATAAATACCCTCTCTTAACAGAAAGCCATTTCTTTTCCATAACCATGTTGCGATCAAGTACTTTTCTGTTCAACTCACAAATTCCATTTCGGGTGTTTTCGTAATTAAATGACATGCAGTCTGGGCGCGCCAGGCATAGTTGCGCGCATATGAAAATATCAGAAGTCCGCTGTTTGTGGATGACATATCCAGTGAGCACGTGGCCTTCTGTAGTGCTGATAGTGGAGGAACGACTTCCATCTGTTCTTATGAGTACCAGCCTGGCAGGGGTGGTGCAAGTCATGAACATGAACAGAACAATTAGCAACCACCTCGTCTTATTTGACGCCATGGAAATCCTGTCATTTATAGAGAATCAAAACATTTATTGTTTTCTGGAAAGATACCGAAAAAATTGAAGAATGATTTGAGTAAGTGAGCTACGGTAAACAGAGATTTAGGAAGCCCAATCCATATGTCTTAAACTTTGTTTGACAAACAGACTGAAGATGCGCTGACAGTGAGGCAAGGTAGAACGCGTAGGGACTAGGCTGGTCACACCCTAGGGTTTCATCCACAGACCTAAAGTGAGAACCTTGTACAGCATAATAAACAGTACCACATGAAAGTACTGCTCAATCAGCTTTCATTTGAATGGTCACAAACTAGGGTTTAATCCACAGTCTTAAAGTGAGAACCACCTTACACAACATTATCATCAACAGTACCACGACAGTACTTTTCAAGAAATAGCTGCTTTATTTGAACGACTATACACGATTCAGTGTGACAGTTTGATTCCACAGACTACTCCATAAATTTTTGTAACAATTAACCGCATTCAAGTTTATGGCTGGCTTGACATATTTCGAACTTAAGAGCAGTCGGATAAGTTTGTGAACTAGCTTCGTGATCTCTCTAATTGTATAAACGAGAGATTGTTGATATTTCTGAGAGACCATAAATGATCGATGGTTTTTAGCAATAAACGCGAAATCGTTAAAATACAATTCAAATCCCTGAAGCTAGATTACAGGTGATATATTAAACCGAAGCGATAAAATATGACTATTTGCATATCTTACCCGTACTCGAGGTCCAATTTCATAGCACAGCTGCGTTTCAACCCTAACAAAATAATTAGGACTGTATTAAGCCTTCAGAGTGACTTAAAATTCGAGAGGGCAGTTCATTTTTTTTACCATACCTTCAAATGCGAAATGCTCGTCCTTTTCAGTTCTTTCCCTCCATCAAATGTCAAAAACGCTTTAGCTCTTTTTGGTCGGGAAAAACTTAGGATTTAATATTCGACACAACAAGGAACGCTTCCAAAAACTAGGCAAAGTCATCTCTTATTTTTCGTCAGCAGTAATCTTGATCCAAATTGTGATGACACTTTTTCTTTTGTTCTGAAAATATAATTTTCAACAGCCTATGAGAACTACAATTCTTTTCTGAAGCTTGGAAACACTGACCTCTCCAAAAAAATTTTGTTTGTTTTAAGTGTTGATCAGTAGAAGTTTATGTTTTGAAATATTTTCTTAACAACTCATATTTTTGCTTGGCGAAACCTGAGATTTCGTCATCTTTTACTAGATTTATAGATGTTTTCTGCCTCACAGATTTAGCCTGCGCGCGAGTAGTAACAGAAAATTAAAAAATAATTTGCAAACAAAGGGATAATGCATAGTATACCGGTAGTATTAGCGCTTTTTCGTCCTGGTAAGAAAACTTTGAAATAAATACTCCTGCTTGATTTTATATTTATGTGTTTTGTAGTCACTAAGGTCATCCCCTTTTTTGGTTGATTGTCGAATGCGTTTCGTTTCGGTCGGACGGCAAAATAGCCCCAAGGCAGGGGACAACAATGAAAACAGTTTGTGTTTACACATTTAAGTTAAAACTGAACACTGGTCCGTGTGGGCAAAGCAATGTCTATATTTCATAGTAAAAGGTCAAATTACTTTCCTCGTAAGTCGTAACCTTTTCTTTTTTTGAAAACGAGAAATTTAGGTTTGGAAAAGGAGTGAGTTGTCACAGTTGTAGTGTTCTTAATTTGTGCAGTGAATTCTACGCCGGTATAAGAATGATTACTTCTTTAGTTCTGACTGGGCTCTTGCTTGAGGCAAAATAAGTATTTTACAAACGATAACCAAGAAAAATTATATTATTTGCGCAGCAAACGAATGTATATATGAGCTTCCTGAAGAAATAAACATATTGATCTGCCCACCCCCACCCCTAACATAATATAAAAGCAGGATAAAAGATAAAGTCGCAGCCTATTACCAGTTATAAACAGTCGTTACTAACGTAGTCCAAATATCTGGACTCAAAACAGTCCTTTGTCCAGTCTATCCTGCGTTTTCCCTCCCGCCCTCTCTTCTTTTTAGATCCGCCACGCAGGCTAGTCCAGTCCAGTCCAACTTTTATTTTGTTGAAGGATGTAACCATGCAACGCGCTGATCTCGCTGTTGAACCCAGTCCCCATTGCTTGCTGTTGACCTTTGTGTGGCGTTCGTTCAAGAACATGAATTTGGGCACAATTTTGTTCGAAAAGACGGGACAAGCTCCATCGCCGAGCAAAGACTTCCACCAACTGCTAGTAACCGAGAATCAAGTGATTCTAAGAACTTGGAGAATCTCAGTAAGGAAAGACCAACGTTACATTCCACCGAGCCAGCGTAAGATCCCAACCGAAGAGTTCGACGAAGACTCTCTCTTACAAACAGACATCAGCCGTATTTTTGGCGAAGATACATTGCGTCTTGTACACGGCATAGTATGCAAAGACTGGCTAGCTCGTCTTCCTAAAAACATTCTTATCCACATCGCTTCATTCCTCGATCTGGTCGACATTGCAAGGCTTGGATCGGTATGCAGGTCTCTTCATAAAGTTTGTTTGAGCGACGAGTTGTGGGAGAAGATTTTTCTCACGCACTGCGATACGATCAGTGAAGAAACTCGAGCGCTTGCACAAGAAGTTGGCTGGAGAAGAGTGTTTTTCACTAATAAGTTGCAGTTGCGGGTTCAAATGCGACGCCGTAAGGAGAGGCACAGCGCTGAGCTGCGAAGAAAAACAACCCCAGACGAAGAGAAGATTCCACAAACATTTGTCACGCAAACAAATGGCAGTCATGACCACTAATTCGACAAGTGTTAACTTTATTATCATCTTGTTAATTATAGCGTTCATCCAGATGTGTGTCACTACAAAAAGAGAGGGTTGGATTTTGGAGCTGGTTTGTCGTTGTCTTCTTTTTGTGCGGACTTTTCACCCATAGATTACCTTCGTAGAGTCTCTTCACTGTCAGACTAATGCATGGTTCAATTCTATATGCATGTTACCATCCCCCTGGGCATTTGCCTTTTTTTCTTATTTTGCGGTCTATTCCCCACCCCGGGGACACAGAAAAAGACAATTCCCCACCCCCAGGAATCCTCGTCGACTACAAGTACAAGGTAAAAATACTGATTTCTGTAAAAATAGCAAAAGAAGACATTTTTCAAGACCTACACTTTTCTGAAAGCAAGTACAAAGTCCCTGGTCCCTCGCTTCTCACAACTTGGCCACTTGTTATCGCGACGTCGTCCTTAATAAAATTCTAAGGGCTGACTTGCATTTGTCGCATGTCGTTCTAGACTGTAGATATATCGTGAATCAGAGACTACATATATAGCATAAGAAATCATGAACCCATACATCTTGCCACTTTCTCGAAAGAATAGGAGCTTGCAACCACACAATAAACAATAAAGGGAAAACAAAAAACCTTCAAAAAGCATGTTTAAATTTTAAAAGATTTTTCTTCCCTAACCAGATGGCTACAATTTTTTACAGATTATCCCTGGAAATAGGCAGTCTCCTTCGCGCAGTACAGCACAATTGTGTCAACCAATAAGTGAAGTACTGGAAGAACATATAGAAAGTACTTTAGATTCCCCCCCCCCCCCCCCCCCGGACAAGACCGGTTAAAATAATTCCCCACCCCCTGGCCTGGACTTGTCCTGGGGGTGGCACAGGGCGGATGGTTACAGGTAGAATTGAACCACACATAATATATAGGAACCAGTAATGCGTTCTCTAATATATCGCCTTGAATACAAGTGTAATTAAAAAAGCAAAAGTAAGAATTTAATATTTGCATGTACACAGATTCCAGAGGTTCAGGAGCATATCCGGGGCATGTCCCCCTTACATTTTAAAAATAGAGGCCTCTAAAGTGTCATTTCCTGCATTTTGAGATCATATTCAGTGGCAAGCCCAAAACCCCAAAACTGCACTCTAACGTTAGCAGGGGGACCAAAATACCACAGAAAATGACAAAAGGTCAAGCTAAAAGACCAGTGAAGCTGGTGAAACATAACCTCTCTTTAGTTTGCCTTTGGATGATGGGCACAAATGGGAAACCAGAAACGATTGCTAAATGTGCAAGGCCTCATGTTACATAACAAAAATATTCCCATACTATAACTTCTGATAGAGGCATATACCACTGGAGTACAAATATCATTGCATGTAATAGATACAACGAGTATCCTTGAGAGTGCTCTTGCAGGGGAGTCAACTGTCTGTTGGTGTTCCAAAAGTAATTGTTCGTTCATTAAACTTTTGTTTAAACCTACAGTAAGTTAAGTAGTGATGTTTGTTATAAAGTACTAATATTGGTTGTTATGTATTAGTTCCATCAGTATTATAAGCAATAACATACATATTATTTTTTCAGAACATAGATATAAAAGTTAACTGTTGTGTACAAATTAGGATTAAGAATGTACTGTTGAACATGTTTACCGTGTGGTTAATAAAAAAAATAACCTTTTTAGTGCTAAAATTGTCATACCACTATCAGGGGTACGACAAGGTCACTGACTACTCTTGGAACAAGTCAGGTCATTGGTTCTCAAACCAACAGGTCCCAACAATGCCACTAGCCCTAGAAAACAATGGAAGAATCCTGCTCAATAACACAATACAGTTACTCCAGTGCATCAAGGCTTGAACCTGCAGTGCATGATCCAGAATCCAGGGCATTAACCATTAGACCACCATGTGAGTACTCCCCTGTATGGGCTATATGGTGACATGCTGCTTCACGCTTCGCACTCGGGCCGCAAATGACACTACGCGGGCACCAAGAAACAATAATCCCTCAAAAAGTCATGTTAATACCCTATTATTAAATTAGAGCATTTCCAGGAATAGATAGCCCGAAGGGTTGCCAAGAGGAGCACCAGTTACTCATAGAGACCCATGCAGTCCATTATTTTTTTATTTTTTTGAATGCAGGTATTGTTCAATTACTACATCATTTTTGACTGGGTTATTTTCAATTTTCATTTTATTGCATGGCAGCATTACAGCGTGACGCGCCTTAATGTGCCCACCCTACAAACTTTTTTGACAAGTTAGCCAATCAGAGAGCGCGAATTTGTTTTAGTTTCCCGTCTCCTTGTCAAAATAACAATTGCGATTGGACAAGTTTCGTGACAACAGCTTTTAAGATTCCTCGGCCAAGATCCCCCCATACTAGAATGTCCCGTCCTCGTATCTTAGTACCCTATTGTTCACTTGTAGCTATTTAAAAGTGATAGAGACATTTGGCAGTCGTATTAAAGTGCAAGAAACGTCTTGCTTTTCTCTTTGGCTAATTAGCCTCGAACTTTGATTTTACTCGAGGGTTTGCTTAGCTTGTCAACTGTAAAATTTTAACAAAGACAGTTGACAAGCTAAGCAATTCGTGGGGCTCTTTTGGGCGGCAGCTGCGATTTTGGAAGATGTGTCAAGGTCCGCGCAGCAAGATTTTTAGTGGGGGGGAGGGCTGAAACGCGTGAGCCATTAAGTTGCGGAGTGGGGAGGGATGATGGAGAGAAAGCTCCGTGCTTTTCCTTTCCGCATGAAAATAATTAACGAAAAAATTCCTTAAAGACAAATTGATATAAACGTTTAACGCCTCAAACGCAACTGATGATTTTAAAGTACCTAACAGATCTTATATATTATATAGTATATATAGTATATTCTTATAGTCTCTCTGACAATAGTAAACCAAACAATATTCCATATGGATAGAGGGGGTAAGTTTCTAAAGAAACTGTGGTGCTGCGTCGGTGGGAAGTATAACAATATAATTTGGTTTTATCAACTGGGTTGATAATGTCAATTGGCCACCGTAAAGAGATTCAAGAGCTGACGTTTCGAGCGTTAGCCCTTCGTCGGAGCGAATCGACGATTCGCTCCGACGAAAGGGCTAACGCTCGAAACGTCAATTGACATTATCAACCCAGTTGATAAAACCAAATTATATTATTAATATTCCATATGGGCTTCTTTGTTGGTTATTACCGCAGGATTGAATGTCAATGAATGACCACTGCCATACGTAATCAGGTACGTAGCGTGTTTTTTCCGTCTAGGACACACGGAAGGAGAAGGCAATAGAGCGCCGAAGGAGCGAGTCACTGAGGGGGTGTGGGGGCATGCATGCGCCCAAAGAAAAGTTTTATTTTAGGCCGAGGTACGCATTTGCGTACGTGCGTATATGGTCGCTACGCCCCTAACTAATTCTTCGTTTTAGGTCAGTTTAAGACAACGAATTGAAATGCTGCAGAAGAGAAACGCTTGTTGCACAAAACTTTTCATAAACGGTTCCTGACACAAACTTTCCTCACTATGCTGAAGAAAATAAGGTGAAACAGACAAGGAAAAATTTCACTTTCATTGTTATGTAAAAAGAACGTACAGTAATCAATCACTCGACAATGAGTGGTACGTTTTTCGCGGAGTAACGCCTTATGAACATTCATGTGTTCGGATTGAAACGTAATATGGGTCTTTTCCTAAGAGGTCCGCTTTTGTGAAGTAATGGCTGATAATTGAAAACCTTTTAGACATTACCTGTTCACGTCGTCTCCTCAGTAAATAGTAATTCTCGACAGTTTTGTCCTTTTCAAATCTTAACAGAACTTATTATTGGCGCTCACAAACAAAATGTGTCATGTTTTCAGTAATTTCGTTTCTTATTTTTCGTTTATTCTGCTTCACATGACCTCACCGGCCGAGTGTTCGGGAGCTGAGCCTGTCCACAGGCTAAGTTAGGCATAACATTTTGTAAGCCAAGGTGCGGGGTTTTAAGTGCGGTAGAGTTTTCTTGAACAGTAAAGGTCCTGTCGCATACATTAAAGAAATTTATCACATATCAAGGAATACCACAATCACTGGCTGCAGAAACGTTTATTGCTTATATGACGGTGATTGCTATAACATTGACCTCAACTCTACTGATTATTTTCCTGATGTTCAGCAGTTTAATACATTGGCTCTTTGTTTTACAGCTCCAACTTGCAGCATCGGTAAAGGAAACGAATTCGTGGCCCGAGATGGTTCGGCCCTCTATTAAGTCGGAACCTGGTAAGAAAGTATGGTTGGGGGCATACGACGTTATGCCTGTCCAACCACACGATGGTTCTCTCGGCTCCATCATTAAAACTGGTTGCTTTTTCTTCACAAGAGATTTTAGGATTTTTCATTCTGTGCTCCAGGTCCTGTGTAAATTAGCAATGAAAAAAAAACTAGTTTTTTTACTCGAAAAAGCTGTGTAAACACTCGCCTGCGGCTCGTGTTCCCACAGCAGTTTCTCGTTCTCCCAAACTTCCACTCGTGTTTCTATAACTCGATAGAAACACGGTACATGTTTTCTATTTCTTAAATAAAGAAGCCTAGGCCATGTATAAAACTGTCATAAAACACGACGGCCATTTGAGAACACCTGAGGAAAACGTAGAAAAGACGAGCTAACTATTTAGAACGATAAAGGTTTCTTAATTTTTACCAAGGAATTATTATAGGGCTGAAACTGCTGAGCAATAAGTGGATTTGCAAACTGACTTCATAAGGATACTTCACTAATTAAGATCGAGAGGAAATCGTAGTTATGAGTAAATTTGAGTAAATTCTTAAAGGACAAGTTCGGTTTGCTAATAATGCTGGATAGCTCTATATGTATGACCACTGAACATGGGTATATGGATATGTACTGAACTGATGAAAGTGCACATTAGCTTAAAGGAGCACTGTCACAGGGGTTTTGCTGTTTCCAGCTTCATTTGTTGCTAAAATCATTACCTGGTACCTTTACTCATCCCCAAAATACACCTGATGGACTAACAGGAGGGTATAAAACGAATTGTGTCTCAGAGAGCAAACCATAATGAATTTCTGGTGATATTTTCAAGGACTGGCTCTAGGACTGGCAAGTTTTTTCAATCCACTTCCATCCTTGCCATCCTAAGTGATGGGTGGCAATAAACGCTTTCAGTGTACAGATATAGTTCTAGGTAACAAAAATACACCATTATTTTTGGGTTTCCATTGATGCAAGAACATATTTCAGCATTTTTAAAATGATGCCAAAATACCGTGACAGTGCTCCTTTAATTTTCTGTATCTAGTCTGACACTTTGAGAGAGCGAACTTTCTGTTTCAGAGCCCACAAAGACAACAAACGTACGACATGTTTTCAGTTTTATGGATTGCGGACAAATTGCTACTTTTTTTCAAAAGTCGGATAACGTTATCATGATGAGGATATTATCTGACTTGTTCACCGGCTAAGTAAGGCTATGTCTCTATTCTTTGATTTCGGAACAACTGGGGCCACATAACTGAAGAAGAATTTGTATTTAAAAAACAGCTTTACATCCATGTTAAAATTACTTAATGTTTCCTTTAGTTCCTATCCGAAAGATGAAGGGGAATGGAGTAGATAAGAATGATTCCACTCAGTCCTCCTTTTAAAGAATCATATGCCCTTTTGTTTGGAACCTTTTCTCACCTTGATTGACTTTTCCAAAGCGCTGACTCTTCCGGCAAGTCGTTTCAGAGGCTGAAAAGAAAACGAATGTATGACTGAGTGAAAAACGATTCAATTTGGGGATAGTCATCATTCAATTTGGGGATAATCAAGGGAGCATGGATCCAGTATGAGAAGCGCTTGCGTTGCTTGCTTTTGAAGTTCGCTAACTTAACACTAATTGTTAGTAAATTCAATATGCTAAGAAGCGATAAATCAATTTTTACCTTTCTTTTCTGACCATAACAAGGACTGGATAGGAAAAGGAAGCCAAAAGTCAGGATGGTCAACAAGCCAAACATTTTGAAGCATTACTCTTACGCTCAGAGAGTGATCTAGATCTCTGCAAGAGAAGCAATCGAAATTAATTTTACTGTATACTAACATACCACACAAGCCCAAAAATTCCACCGCGTGTGGTGAGACAGAATAGCAAACAGAAAATGCCTTCATTACTGGCTATGACTTCAAGATTGCAGTTGACCTGATTATTGTTAACACATATTCTTACAATTGTTTTCATTGATTGTTTTCATTCATTTGGTCGCTCGGAATATTCGCAGATTTTGCGAAAAAGAAAAAACTAAATAAAAAGAATAAGAGAAATAAAATAGAAAAAATAATAATAATAAGTTACTGAGGCGAAAGGCAATAGGACCGCCGCTACTCTGACTAGCGTGCCGATAATGTATTATTCACGTGGGCGGCCTCCTTTTGCTATCACCTCTGTTTGCACAGTTATTCACTTTAAATTGCTTTTGGATTTTCATTCGCTAGGGAATATTCAGCCGCTGTTTTGTGTCTATTGTGTGCGGAAACGTTTAAGGGAAACGATACGATTTATACATTGGGATCATACATAGATAATATAAAATTTTCTTGGCTGAGGGTCAGCCATCCAATGTACGCCTATCGGTATCCATGGTGAGAAGGATACTTGCTCGTTGCAAGGCAGACCACTGGTATAATTTGACCCCTTTGATCTACAATCGGATTGTTTTCCTTGCGTTAATTTCCTGTATTGATATTTTCGGGATTATATAGGGGTAAAGCAAATATATCTTAGGTTAATTCCGTGAGGCTTATGAGCCATCACTCGCACGTAAGGACTCTTTCCATTAGCAACTGTGTGTCGACTTCACGAATAAAACAGACTACCGACTGTTTGGTTCCAAGGGCGGAAGAAAGCCAACCCTGAACACGAGCAATAGAGGGAGTCCTTATATTAATTATTATATTCGCTACACACAAAAATAAATAAATAGTTGCGGTTTTAACTGTAGGCGAAGAAAAGTAGAGTTTTAAAACAGGTTCTGTAGCTTAAAGAAATGGTTGCCTTAGCGATCTCAGTTTGCCGGAAAACTGCTTACTTTCTCAAAAGTGTTTTCCGCCGTCAATTAGGAAAATAAGTAATTTCCAAAACGAACCTTGTTTATTTAAGGCGCACTACCGCTCACACCTTCGCAGCAGAACTCGCATACTAATCGGTTCTGTTTGCCTCATTAAAATCTAGCACGTATCCTAACACCTTCTGAGTTCTTTGTTCTCAGCTGAACCATTTACAGCTAAATTTTACTTACTTTTTCAACTTTAAACTAAAATCTGTTTCGACAGAATCCTAGTAAAATTTGATTACTCTCAGACTAGCGATTTCAATTGTTGTATAAGAATTCAGCCTTCAATATATTTTAAGTTTTGCAAATTTTTGCACGGGCAGTTGAACTCAGCGTAATTTCAATTCTTTTAATTTTCCGACTTTGATCACCTGGAAACACCTACTTTCTAGACATGAATGCTATTTACCTTTGTAAAAATCAATTAACTTAATAGCTTAGCATAAATAGACCCTGCTCTGTAAGCTTAGGATCGAGTTGTAAGGAGTTGAGTCAGTGGTGCTATCACTCTCGACAAGCGAGTTGCTCCAGAATAAAGCCGTGAACTACCAAATCCTGCGGTGTGCCTGATAACCAAAATCTGTCCCGTAACATTATTACTAAACCCACTTGTGTTTAGAAACTGACAACTCATCAAGGCCATTTACTTCGCGGAATTCTGCTTACGCTTTTGATATCCCCAGTTTGTATTGTTTCCTCCGAGAAAACATTGTCTAGGCGGCCGTTTTTACACCCCTCTGTAACAGATCCACTGAAACCCTACCCAGCGGATTATTTTCCCCTACCCAGCGGAAATTTAGTCTCCCCAGTACCCAGTGAATATTTTGATTTTACCCAGTGACTGTGCGGTGTGACCCAGCGTATTTTGTTTGCAAAATAATAATAAAAATAAATAAGCCCAATAAAGCAGAAAACGAGCGGACCCAGTGGGAAATTAGCCAACCCGGTGACTTTTTTCCCGAAAACCCAGTGAGGATAAAGATTCCACTGGGTCTGTTACAGAGGGGTGTAAATATCACAAGTAGAACGATGTAAAAATTACAACCAAAAACTATTTTACGAGCAATAGATTCAGTATCAGAAGATCGAATTTTCAATCTTTTCGTGATGATTTTTAAGAAAGCACGCAATTAAATTGAGAAATAGTTTGTTCAGAAAGCTAGTATCAATATGGATTTGGTAGCCTGGAAAACCGACGTGAAACATTTAGGTTCGAACATTCGTTTGCTCGAAATGAAAACCAACACTTCAGATGCAGAATGCAGAGATGCGGAGAGCTATTATTCTTGAACTTCACGCTAACAGCGTTACAAACGTCAAACATTCTGGTGCGTTCTTCTCCTGCTTTAGTTCCTTGTGAATTGTTAACCGTCCTCAGTCTTCTTAAAGACCTCGCACAAGGGCGTGGAGATCCCTGTTTATAATTTATGCGTCCACCCAAGTCTCGAGGGACCAGTCGAAGTCCTTTGCTACATCCTCGGAGACCCAGGGGCATATACATGTAGTCGGGACAGGAAGAATAATTTACCGGCAAATTCGGGATTAGCGAAAGTTTACAAGACAAGCAGAAGAGCCTCTGGGGACATGCCTTTGTCAGACTAGTTCTAGAAGCTATTGAAATCCAGTGTTCTGATTGGGCGGAAATTTTCTGCCCAATCGGCGATCAGCTAAAATGACTTCTTACACCAACAAGTGAATGGTCAATCTACTGTCGACCATATTTTTGATCGTTCTCCTTGTCTCGCCCGTTCGACAAAGTATTCTACGAGGAATTAACGTTTTGGTGGCAAGAGTCTGACAAAACCCAGCAATCGACAAATTTAACTTGAACTCAACCAAAAATCACTTGTAAGGAACTAGAAAAATCAAGATGAAGATCGATCGCAGATATTATAAACTTAACACGAGAATGCGTGGGGATTTAATTGCGGGGTCACCTAGAGAAATGAATTACAGTGGGATGTTTTAAATAGTATTCAAAAAGCTACCGTGTTGTGAGTAGATATTTGGTAAATAATTTTTGCACTTATTGCTCGAACTCGAGTTACAGCACCACTGTTTCAGTTATGCATTTCAAAATGGCCGCTTTCTGTTAAAAACCATGCAGCTTATCCGAGCAGAATTATTCTAAGCAAATGTTATTAATCTACTAAGTTTGTGAACAATTGTGTTCAAGAGCACTGAGATCTTACCTTGTATGTTGTATAAACACATTTGTCCGAGGGCGTCCTTCCTTGAGTAACGAAGCCTTGCAGCATATGAATCAACGGCCCCCAAAAAGATCAATTTCAACGAGAGAAATAGTTATTTTTAAGTCTACATTTATCATTTCTGACGTCGATTTGTGATGATTTGACTCGTTCCCATTTATAGAGTCTGGACGTATTGAAATGGTAACGTATGATTTATGGACTGAATGACTAAAAAGTTATAAAGTTTTAATTTAATATCCTTTTGTCGGGCGGCGAATTGTGATTATCCTCCTCATCTTGTCTCATCTTCCATGTCTATTTTAAAGCATTTGATATATAACAAAATAATTAAAGGCAAATGTCCATAATTATAAGGGAATAATTGCTTATAAGAAAACAGATCTCCTCGCAGTTAAATGTAAAGAATCATGCTATATTTCGTAGAGGCTACAAGGCATCAAGTCAGACCATTAAGCCATTCAATTCTAGACTACGAGCAGTCATTTTTTTTTTCTTAGTCCGTCGAGTGCGAAGCGAAAAAAAAAAGTCCGCGCGAAACCTGGGAGACGAGCCCACGCGGCGAGGCACGTGTGGGCGTGTATCCCAGGTTTCGTGCGGCCATTGGGCCTTTCCCGTTGCGCTGAGCACCTTTTGAGTTTGGAGCACTATTTTGCATTTTGAGCACCCTTAAAAACCTTTTCGCACTTTGGGCAACATTTGAGCAATATTTCACATTTCGAGCAAATTTCGAGCAATATATGTCTTCTAAAACATTTTAAAGCCAAAACTGTGTGTCGCTCGCAACGAGAATCGTGTTCCAGGTCATAAATTTGAAAAACTAATGATGTTGTCAAGAATAAATAGACAGAAGAGCCTTCAAATTTTATTATGCACGTGATACTGAGCATTGTTACGTTCGTCGTTCCATGTGAAGTAACTTGAAAAATATTGCTGTTCTATATTCTATCAACCTTTCGTAACAACCTGTCGAATAAAACTGCGCAAAATAGATTGTTAATTACTTCAGTAAAAATTGACATATTTACGAAAAGCTTATTGGTAACTGTTCACAACTTTTAGCACTTTTTGAGCACTATTTCCACTGAATCGCTTAAAGACGATTTTACAAAATGGCTACACGTTAGATTTTTCCTACAGTTTGTGATCTTTCAAATTCATTTTCTCGGGCTCTGATAAGAAATTGTTGTTGCTATCACAAATAATTACTTACATCTTTACCTTTTATTAAGGGTAAAAAATAATGCAATGTGATTTAAATTATTCTGGTACTCGATTTTTACTCAACTTCCTGATGGATTCCGTCTTAATACCGTTCTGAACTGAATAGACTACGAGCAGTCCCTTTTTTCTTAGTCCGTCGAGCGCGAAGCGAAAAAATGACCTCTAGGCATTTCTCGATTGCACTGGTAAAATCCTAAAAAGTGCTGGCAAAAATGGCTAAAAAGTGCTCAAAAAGAGCTCAAAATCTCAAATTATACTGCAACTTCGAAATTTGTTTTCGATGTTTGGTGTTGTTAGAAAAGATTTCTTTTGATAAGATATTTGAAGTAGTAACACAAAAGCTTGCAATAAGGTTCATTTCAACAGAGACACGCACAGGAATACCGTTCAATTCGTACGCGTTTAGCGCGGTCGTTCCCACTAGCATATAAGAGCTTATTTTTATGTTTATGATTATGATTATGATCCTTATATCGGCTAGTGGGAAGCTTTTAAAAAGTGATCTTAAGATCGGATGGATTAGTAGTTCTAACAGCGCCTTTTAATTTGCTTTCAATTTTTGTCCACTCGCGCTTTGGCAATACTTATGATTTAACTGGTCGGCGTACTTCAATCCTAAAAGGTTTGAAAATATAGTTTAAGCAGATATTTCTTTTCAGCGTTAGCAACTGCCTTTCAGAAATTTATTCCAATTTGGGACTGTTTGCAGTTCCTTGTTCGTTCGAGGTTCGCTTGCAAGATTGAGATGCAAATTCAAACATTACTAAAATTGGGCAACCAATATTCTAGGCAAAAAATTTATCTTAAAGGTCTAACTCATATTGTTTTCTTCCTATTGAACCTGAAACCAATTAATCAGCTTTTTTATATTTTTGTCTGTGATCTAATCAAAGGTTTTCTATGGGTTTTTCTCAGCTTTCGCAAAAGCAGAGCCTCTTGTATGTTAAGAGCGGTTTTTGCTTCCCGTTGTTTCTGTGGTCGGTACTCGCCTTTCTATCAATAACAAATTTTTACATTATGGCTATCTAAATCACTGACAAGAATCAACCAGCAAGCCCTACAGGATATATGGACATGCAGGCCAAAATTAAATTGAAAATAAACAAAGAACATTTTACGAATTAAGTGACCTTAACCCTTTCCTGCCCAAGCGTGACTTATAGATTTTACTCTGTCTAACGCCAGACGATTTTACTCGTCAAAGGGAGACCCCTTGGGCAGTAAAGGGTTAAAAAACTATCTCCCTTAACCCTTTCCTGCCCAAGCGTGACTTATAGATTTTACTCTGTCTAACGCCAGACGATTTTACTCGTCAAAGGGAGACCCCTTGGGCAGTAAAGGGTTAAGGGGAATTAACAAATACTAACTGTCCCTTTGCATCCAATATTTGTTCACGCGCACTTTGGTAATAATTGTTTGTTTAGCGTCTTTTTTGTTCGACGTTCTGCAAACTAAAAGGTTGACTTAAAATTATAGTTTAAACAGATATTTCTCTTTAGCGTTATTCAACTGGTGTTCAGAAATTTATATTAAGTTGCGGACAGTTTGCAGTTCCTTGTTCCGTCGAGGTTCAAAGAGCAGTTTGAATGTACGTGCTAGGCGAAATTCGTGAAATTTTTATATTTTTCCCAAAAAAGCGAGCATTATGGAGTTCTGCGCCCTCCCAAAATGTTCGCTTTCTGTAGCTATCTGAGAAGCAAACTTCTCAGAATGTGCTAGATTTGTAAATAATTGTAAGTTAAAAATTGACCTTGTACAATGGTCTTTGTGTTACTTATTGAGACTACCGAGATCTTACTTTGTATATTTCATTAACGTTTTTCTTGGAGTAATGAAAACTTGCAGCATATGAATCAACGACCCACAAAAATATCAATTTTAGCAAAAGAAATATCCATTTTTAGTATTAATTTTTTTTACGTCGATTGGCGATGGGATTTATAGCCTTGAAATGGCGACGTCTGATTTATGGATTATGACTAAGAAGTCGTTAAATTTTAATTATCTCTTCGTTGGCGCCGAATTGTGATCACTCGCCTCATTTTGTTCCATCTTTCATTTCTATTTTATCACAGTTGATATATAACAAAGTAATTAAAACCAAATGCCCATAAGCGAGTGCTTTGTAAGAAAACGTATTTCTCGCATTTAAGTCTAATTATAATATTTATATTTTTGTCCTTGTAAGGTATCAAGACAGGAATTTTGATAACATTGCAAAAAGGGTTGTAGCATGTATCGTTATTGTAAGTTGTATTTAGTGGCCCATGATGATTGGGTATTTTTAAATTTGTCCAGAGCTCCTAAAGCAATTCTATTATCTTGTGAGATTGAGATACAAAAATTACTAAAGTGAAGCAACCAATATCCTTTATAAGCAATTATATCAAAAGGTCTCACTCATACTATTTTTCTTACATTGAGCGTAAAATGAATTCATCAAATTTTATCTTTGCCTATGTGATATAATCTCAGCTTTTGTATGTTTTTTTTTTCTCGGCTTTCGCCAAAAGCAGAGGCCCTTGCCCGTTGAAGAGCGGTTTTTGTTTGCCATTGCTCTTTGCAGTCGGTACTCGCCTTTTTATCCGTGAAAATGTTTATATTACATAAGATTATATGAAATACTGATGAGAATCAACCATCGCGCGCTTTGGCAGTAAGTGTTAATCGTTTTTTATTTTTGTTCGACGTTATTGAAACTAACAGGTTTAAAATTGAAGCGGAGCCCCACAGCCATAGAAATTTTGTAAAAGAACTATGCATTTCAATTTTCATGGTCAAAACGGCCAGCGACATGGTTCGCGGGCGCGTGCGCTCTACATGCGACGACGGCTTATATCAATAAACTAGTGTAGGCGGGGCTATGAAAGTGCTGCGGAAATTTGGATGTAGTTTGGAATTGGAGAAGGATTGTATAGATCTGATGCAGTAGTGGTCGTTGTTCATTTACTGATACCCGAAAGCATGTCGAAGTCACCAAGGTGTGAATAAACCAAAGCACAAATTATCCAGAGAAGCACATGGCAGCTGCTGTTAAGTGTAAAACAACAAACATTCGAAGCAAACTTCAAAAATTAGCTGCCCGGCCAGGTGGAAACGACAAACCATCTAGGTAAGTTTTAAAAATTATTGAACGTTGTGCGAATACGTACATGAGCTGAGTGCGAACACATGAAAGGCTTGTCAAAGTAGCCGAGGCGCGAAATTCGCACCAAGGCGCGGGATTGCAGAAAACTGTCTTCAATGCCTATTTATGAAAATAATTATGAAGCACATTGATCTCATTCCTCGTTCTTTTATAGCGTGGCAGGCGTCCGAAGGGGAGGCCTCGCGCGCTGGTTTTTCCCCCATCTCCCTTCCCTTCGGACGCCTGCCACGCAGGATATTCATGCAGTCTATTCATGCAGTAGATTTGTGGCTAATGACATTGGCGATACTCGCTTACTAGGAATGTCCGAGGATCACTTGCACTATCACGAGAGTGTATATATAATAACGCAAAGCTGTAATCGTCGACCATCTGACGATACCTCACAATTTAAATTGCACGTACTTGAGCACAAGGAAATTGCGGTTGCGTTGTCTAATTTGGATTCTAACAAGAGCACTGGCCATGACCTCATACCTCCTAAGATCTTGACAGCGAGTAGGGAGCTTTCTCACCCCCTGGCTGACTTATACAACCGCTGCATTGAATCCAAGAAAGAGCGTTACGCGCTGTCTACTGTGATAATGTATCATCGTATGAAGAACTCTTGCAAAGAGCGAGCCTGCCTACACTATATACTCGAAGACTACAGGACATAGCAATTATGATGTTTAAAGTCAAAAACGGGTTGGCGCCCCCGTACATCACGGACTTATTCGTTGTCTCAAGTACTCATTATAATTTAAGAAATTCAGACTTCATAATACCAAGATTCAGGACAGTTGCATACGGTAACCACAGCCTGTCGTACCTGGGCCCTGTCCTATGGTCAAAACTCGAAAAATCTATTCGGCTGTCTGACTAGGCTCGATTACCAGCCGCTGTTCGGGAACCGGAGCCCGCGCTCCTCCCCGGGGAGGAACGAAGACCGAACTCGAGAGAGCGGCGGAAATAGAGCCTACTGTCTGACTCACTGGAAATTTTTAAAAAACGTATAAAACAAGTTAATTTTAATAGCCTACTGGACATTGAATGTAGACTGCTTCTTATGTAATAATTAACCAATCATTTTAAACATGTAAATATTCATACATACATATAAATTTCATATTTTGTAATTCTTAAAGTAATTTTAGCACTAGGTAATTAGGTGTCCCCAATTAGCGTACGTTCTACGCTAGAGATTTTGACACGGTAATAAAGTTCTTGACTTGATGACTGAATTAATTTTTATGCAATCCCGCACCTCACTTTACGAAAATAGAGTATTACTAAAGTTTTTTCTTTCTTGCAAGACCTGCCCATCCGCCAGAGATCCAAGCCGCCATGGTACTGTTATAACAGACGCCAACCGCCAAAGATATTTTTTAGCGTGATGACAGACGACAGTACTATCGGAAAGCTGTGGCGTCGAGTCTTTGGCGTAGGGCTAGTGGAAATGATCTCCGGACTAGTACATCCTGGCTACAGCTTGCCCAAAGGGGCAAATTGGAAATTGAACTTCTTTGTACCCCATAACCATGTAATGCAAGCAAACATCTTGTTTTTCTTTTTTAACAAAATTTACTTTTATTACAAGTTTATTAATTCATCGTAGAACAGTTGATATTTTTAACTGATACTGGCTGAAAAAAATTATTATCAAGCTTCATCTTGACCACACATGCTCTAACTACCAGAAGATAAGACTATCAGTATTCATTTAATAAACAGCATAAAGACAGCCACGAATTACTGCGCTTTTCAACAATATACAGACTCTGAAAGTTCAATACCTAATCAACAATTGCGCTTTTCACTGTCATCAATCATACTTATGGTGACATGAGCAGAGTTTGCGTGTTATTGAAGGCGCCAGAATAATAAATTAACATTTCAACACAACCACGCAAGTTGAAATCATTGAAACCACTCTCCACTCAATTGCTTGTTATGTAATAAAATTAAAAATATTGATGAGCACTCACAAACTAGCCTGTGGGCATGCTCCAACTAGACAGGGGTGGGGGTGGCTGGGCATTGTCCCCATCTGTCCCCGACCCATCCCCGGAGCTTGTTCAAAGGCTATCACAAACATGTTCATCTGTGTGAAGGGAAACGAAATTAAAAAAATAATAATGATATACAAAAGAACATTAACCTACTTGGCTAGCAGAATCTTTTTTTGTAGTACATATCACTTATACTTAAGTACGAAAAACAATACTCAAAATAAATGCTGCTTTGCCTTTTAATAATATAAGTAACTTAGAATTTTAAATAAATATTTTTATAAAATCACTTTACAAATCAATTTGCAGTCTAGAATAAAATATGTTCTTGAGAATGATAAAAAGATACCATCTCTGTTTTATAGGTTTACTTGAATAAAATATGTTCTTCCCCTTTTTAAAACAATTAAATATTATTAAATAAATCTTGCTGTTTTTATCTGTTTTGACTCGCTCCCTTGGCATCAACTGACTGACGTGTTTGCCCAGAATGTCAGGGTATTTGTGGCACTGCCGCTTTGTGGTGTATGAGGCAACTCTTTAATGTCCACAACTTCACATGACACCATGCTGCAGCTTATCTGCCGTCAAATATACATTTAAAAAATTATGAATGATGCAAGCCTCTTTCCAGGGCTGCAAGAATTTTTTCCCTGACTAAGGCTGTGTTCACCCTTGATGCCCCAGCACTGGTACCTGGGCACTGGGAAAAAGTGTGCCGTGTTCAGACACTGAAAGCCGAAGTACCAAGTAAGCACTGTTGCATGCCCGAGTACAAGGTCTTGGACTACTCGAATTCTGGTATGGGTACTTGAAAAACGGTGTGCTCACATTGGTGCCCAGCTGAGAATCGTATTCGGGTACCTTACCCTGACACCAAGAGTGAACTGCCGTTTAGCCTTCATTTTGACTGGACAAAAATATGTAAGTGACGTTGGCCACCATATTATAGTACTGCTCAATAACGCATTGTCAAGGCTTCTGAGCAAAACATTGGTGTTTGCACTGGACGGCAAAAGCCTGGAGATCCTGCCTGACAACATTATTTTGGGATGTCAGACTATTATTTGCAGCCTTACCTTCCATAACATGCAGGCATTGAAAACAAGTTTAAATCCCTACACCCCTGCCCCTGACTTGAGAGGGCATGGAGTTATAACATTCATTTGGTCTTCCCTTATATAGGTAGCCTTATGGGGCACTGCGTTGTGTTCTTTGGCAAGACACTTTTATCTCAGAGTGCCTCTCTCCACCCAGGGGTATAAATGGGTCCTGGCGACATAATGTTGGGGGGTGACCCTGCGATGGACTAGCATCCCATCCAGAGGGGAGTAGATTGAAATACCCTCTGTCGCTTCATGCTAAGGAAACCGGGATACGGTAACCTCCAGCCTGGTGGGCCACTGGGCTTGTATGCAGACGTTACCAAGAAAACGACAAACACATTTGTGTAAAAGACATTGTGAACCACACATCTCAGAATTCTTTTGGAGTGGCCACAGCAATACCCTGTGAATACAGTGACCCTTGTCATGTTTCGCCCCATGGGCCAGAAGCAAAGAAGGACAGCTGTATTCACAGGCTACTACAGCACATAACAGTACTGCACTAAAACTGATCTTACTATAAATTACAACAATTGTCTATCACTTTAAAAAGAGCAAGCTGCACACTGCCAGGCTCCAGGCTCCAGTGAGTGTTATGCACTTTAATTAACATACTTGTAATAATTTCTATATATTAATATATTTATTTATCAATTTCATCTTGCAACACACACACCAAATTCTTGGAACTGTTTCTTCTTGTCACCTGAGTGCCCTTAGATTTCCCTTCCTCCTCTTTGAGTGCTGTATTCACCTCAATATTCTCCTCTTCAGGAGGTCTAAAAATATCAATAATATACATGTACACATATGTTAACACGTGCAGGCTATTTTTTGATCTAATTATTTTGAATACCCCTAACATCCTTCTACATCTGTATCATATATAAATTAGAATTTTTTACAAGAGCCAACATTGAGGTCATGGTCTGTCCCCTTTTATCTGAATAATTACGATTGCAATTATTATACATGTAACATTACTGAGTGCCGCCACACAAGCACTTTAGGTAATCTAAGGACTGCAGACTGTTAAACACTGTTTTAGCTGATCAGCCTGAAATATCTGTACCTTGGCAAATAAATTTGTGTTGGCTGTATCTCATCCCTGACTGCTGCTTCACTTGCTTTTTCTATAATGTACAAATATCATACTTTATTATTAATAACAAACTGTAACAAGTTTGTCCAAATATGCTCATTATGCTCTCAATATCTGTCAACTGCAGCTGACAGATATTCTGTGGTATATGTTAAGTAATGGTAATTCGGTAGAAGTTATCTCAAAGCGCCGCATAACGGCAACTTTTCTAGCTGTAAAATGCTCTTTGTTGACAATTTGTTGAATAATACAACAATTATCCTGCTCGATCTGGCGGAATATCGTCTGATTTTAGCCAACTCAACCTACGGCCTTGTCAGCTAAGTATCAGCCGATATTCTGCGCGATTTCGCAGGATAATTGTTAATTATAGCTGGCACTAAAACAAATTTAATGAGGCTAAAATAATGTAATTGAGGCTAAGTTAAAATTGAGCCAATAATGCTGGTCAGCAGCAATCTTGGGACTACGCAATGTGAAGCAACACATGGGTTCTTTAGCGCTCACGTGTTTTCATGTTTTATCTTTGCGAGGTTGTGCGGTTGTTTTGTGCTTAGCTTTAAAACATGCTGATTCTTTCAGTGTGACCTGGTTACCTTCATGTCATGCTCTCGTACTTCACCTGGTACCACCACCCATTTCATAGTCACCTTCCCGAAGTTCATCTATTGGCAATGAGTTTAATACAATTCGAAAAGCCCCATTACAGCATCCTAAACAGAAAAGGTTTTCCTTTCGTATACCACTGGTATACAAAAGAGCAGAGCCTCTCAGTATAGTCGTTCACTACATGGAGAACACCACAAAACATCAATCTCACAACAAAGAAGCCCCCTTTTTTTGACTAGAATCAAGACCAGATATACTGTCAATTGATGCTCAACTGATTCAAGAAAAGTAGCATAATTTAATCCATGAAACAAAATTACCCTTCTTTCTTCCAATTTTTCTCCTCTGCCTAGCAACAATTTTCTTTTTCTTCTCCTCATCACTGTGACTGTGGCCATTTTTCAGTGGACCTGGTTTGCCTCTGTGAAAGCCAACGAATTGCTTCTGGACATCAACAGTGCTGAGGAAACGAAACACCAGTGAGTTTCCCAGACTATAACAAATTTTAAGCCCATACTAGTAGCCTGCAAAACAGGTTATTCCTGTCCAAGTGTGCAGAACAAACAAAGGAAGTTGAGAGCTAACCAGCTCCTTCATCTGTTCAGCATGCTTCAGGGCTCGACACTAACGGTAGCCAACTAGCCACAGACTAGTAGAAATTTAGTGTTGGTTAGTAGGTTTTCAATTTCCACAAGCCAATTTGGCTGGCTAGTAAACAAAATGAAATTGGCCGAAGCAGTTTGCTCGGAAACTGAAGATCAGAATTTCATCATGGACATCTCAAGCTAGCAGACTATGTTCCACAAAAATTGTTTCATTATTGGAACTGATTTCAGAACAATGCAATTACCAAGATTATGAAATCAAAGAAAGTCGCTTGCTTTGTCCTTCCAAGTCTTGTTAGGGATCAACTGTTATCAGACCTAGCCAACACCAACGCCGGGCTAGTAAATTTTTTTTGGGCTAGTAAGATCTAAGTTGTCACTGGCCACGAGGCTGAAAAGTTAGTGTCGAGAACTGATGCTTGGAAATGAATTAAGCTTAGTGCTTAGGACGCTACAGTCACGTTCGAGTGGCTTGTGGAAACTTTTAACTGGGTAGAAATATATGGCTAATGAAAATGAACTTTCTTGACCAGGACACGAACGACTGAACAATGAAAAATTATTTAAGTTTGAATGACACACAAAAGATTTAATTTGAACAGGTTTCATTGCCAGAATGTTTGAACGGCAAAGGAAATGGGAAGACAAAATAACAAGAAATGACACCCCCAGAAAATAAAATTATAGCAAGCCCATAAATTAAAGTATCATGATCATAAAGCACAAAAATCATTGCCACCACTGTCTTTTATTATATGGCGTATTTAAGTTGGATAGTTGGACTTGCAACAGCTTTTCTTGAAAATGAAAATTTGCTTGCCCAGTAGGAGATCAATATAATTATACTTGTCCTGGACAACAAGGTGACACTTTATTCAAGCCCCGAGATATAATTGCTTTTACCTCATTTTGACCTCAACAGGAGATGACAAAGATTTGCTGGAAGGTGACAGGTGTGGAACATGAACTGGAGGATGATGACGGAAGTTATGCACGAGTTTCAATGTTGGACCCTGCCATGGTATGAAAACATATTACATAAGTAAGGCTACTGTTGTCTACAATATAGAACATGTTATAGGATCTTTTTTTTAAAATGCCTACCACAAAATTTCATGTCCTGTTACCAAGTATGCACCTAGTTTCCAGAATCTTTCTTCTTGGTAGAAAGAGAAAGACAGTGAGACACGATACTATCAATGATGTTTTGATGTGCACTTACTGTTTTAGGTAGTTCAAGAGACACTCTTGCTTGCTCTTTTGGTTTATACACCTAGTAACCAAACATGCAGGAAAAATGATAAAGATGAAATTATTGATTATGGCATGATTACGGGGCAACAAACAATCTGAGCCCTCCGGCAGGAATCAAACCCATGACCTCCAAGATACCGATTGGGCACTCCAACCAACTGAACTATGAGCTGAGCTAAAGCCATTTACTATGTTCATGTATGACAGGAACCCTGCATACTGCTAGGATCAGCAATGTCGAAACAACACGAGTGTAGTAAATATGAGTTTAAATAAATTAAGTTACAAGTTTAACTAAGTTCAATCAAAATTTTCCCTCCTAGCAGGGGCCGAGGTGAAGAGGAGCTTAAATGATGACTGACCTGTGACCTCGTAGGACCTGGTCCAGGTAAATGGTCCCTATTAGATCCTCCTGGAATTGTTCCAGGTGAAGAAGAGGATGCATCTTGATTTTTTCCAGCTAAGGTCCCTATTGTTTGAAGAGACGACTTTCGTGTACTTGCCAGGTTAAACGGCCGCTTCGCCAGGATAGTATCTGCACGTGCCTTTTGGCCTAAAAGTTAAACATCAAATTATGTACAATTATTATTATCATTATCATTAAATCACTATCATTAAACCATTACCATTACCATTATCATTATTATTACCATTATTGTTATCATTATTGTTAAATACAATTAACAACAGGTTTATGCTTAATAGCATGCACCATCGAGAATTATAACTTGATGGTAGACCAAAATATTAAAATGTACATCAAAAAACCAGCACCAGCAAAAATTATGGTGAAGCAGTTTGCTCGCGTCATCACTAATCAGCGTTCTCCATCGGATTATAGAGTACGCTTACATCTACCAAATTTGATTACACAACTCTGCTAGCTAAGTATGTTATAAAATAATGTAAAATAACATGAAGCTAGTAAAAAATAATTCTTACTAAATAGAACGAGAACGAGCTCTTTACTCATAGAACAAAAAAGGGGGGACTGGTTCATATTCCTACCAGCTTTGTTAGAGGTATTCATCAGGTAAAAAGTGGAATGACTCTCAAGGATTTTGTTAAGGATTCTCTGGAGTCCCCTAAGTACATTTTTTTTTTGTGTTAAGGACCTCTTTAATGTGAACACCCCCACCCCATAAAAACAGCCAGATTTTTGTGACCCTTCAATCGGAGACCGAATTAATGGGATTACATTGTAAGCATGTCTGCAAATAATTGTTTTTTCCTGTGAAAGGGCAGGTGTCCAATTAAGTTGCCATTTCGATTAGACAAAACAGTTGTGATGTTGGACATCATATCACAGAACTCCTCAATAAAGCATTGTCGATGCAAAACATTAGCGTCTGCTTAGGAAACAGTAAAAAATTGTCCTGACATTCTGTCCGACTATAGTTGGAATATGATTGGACATAAGCAAATTTCAGTCGCCCATTGTCCAACGACCGACTCTTATTTGCAGCCCTGGTAAATGGTGTTAATTACCAGTTTCCTTGATAGCACTTGCTCCATTCTGACCGGGGTCGTCTGTTATTCTGTGTCCTGCAGTGGCAATGTTATCAGAGGACATGTCGCTTGAAGAACTTGTCAGTACTGACAATTTCTGACGAGTACTTGCTGTTGCACCTGCCACCATGCTGTGAGTTGTTAAACAATAAAAAACAAACAGTTGGAGTATTACAAGTTGAAGCTTAAATTGTTAATTTTAGAAAGAGTCATTTAAGAGTAGTCCAGCTAGAATAACATGCATGTACTGTACCTGGAGGTTTTAGTAATGACTCGCGAGAGTTTTTTTGGTACTGAGGGTGCATTCTTGGAACTCTTCACAAATCTTCTGACCCAGTTCTTCACCCCTTCCAAAGATGTGAACTCACTGAGTGGAAGACGTGACCAAGGATTGGAATTATTCATGTCAAGCACAGCAATTGCCATTGCACGTCCAACCTTAAAACAGCAGCACAATCTAAAGTTAAAAATTGTGCGGCCCATTGTCAACTGGAAAAATTACTTAGTAATATTTTTGGAATTGTCAGTAACTTATGTTAAGGGGTGCACATGCACGTGATTATATCCGAATGGTCTTCAGAGTAGCAGTCGGGCTGATTAATTAAAAATTATTCCATGAGATGGTAGATAACAAATGTGATGTATAATAGGTCCCAGTTGGCTATGATCATCTCTTATCCAGGGTGAGGGAAATAATTGTTTTAAAAGGTTTAGAACAGAGACAAAATTAAAAGGATTTCTATGGAGTCACTGAAGCATGAAAGGGCCAATATCTCACCCCCAAATTGAAATAAGATGCTGATTTTTGGCAAGTAGACTTTCTCAAGATCTTAATGAATGCTATAATTTATGTCTGCATACAAGCCTAGTGGCCCATCAGGCCAGAGCTTATCCCGGTTTTTGTAGCATGAAGTGACAGAGAGTATTTCTACTCTCCCCCTGGATAGGATGCTAGTCCATCGCAGGGTTACCCCCAGCAGTAAATTCGCCAGTACCTATTTATATACCTGGATTAACATAGGCACAGTGAGGGTAAAGTTTCTTGCCCAAGAATACAATGCAGTGTCCAGGCCAGCGGCTCGAACCGCGGTCGTCCGATCCGGAGTCCAGCGCACTAACCATTAGGCCACTTAATCACATATACATACCATGATAATGGCTTAGCCAATGAAAACTCTTGAACTACGTACATTATCCAGTGATCCAGTTTTAATAATCACTCAACTTACTTTCTGGGTTCACAATGTTAAACATAATAAGCACGTACATGTTACATAGGGGAATTGTGAATCAATAATTATGTAACTCAACAGTGCACAAGAGCATGGTCACTGCACTATTGCCTTTAAATGTTTATTAACAAATAGCATGTGCTCAACTCATGATATCCAGTAAGCCATGTTCATTACATACAACACTGCCATAAAGCATGCACGTGACGTTCGGTACAAGCTTTATGGAGACTGTTGATGAACTAGAACTGTTAGACCAATTATAGCATGTACAATTTCTTGACTTGGATATTAGTTTTATACAAACTATGGTTTTTACCTCTTCATAAATCTCTGGTGAGTATTTAGGTGGAAAACCCGGAATGGGAGGTGGCGTGGCACATCCACTGTCACAAGTGGCAGGTGGCACACTGTTCACCATCCGTCCACAGTTGTAGTTGCATTCTAGTGTGTAGCTGAGAGAACAGCCAGATTATTACACAATCAAATTATTAAAACCCAATCTCAAACCATTAACTTGACGTCTCGATTATTTTACTTCGTGTTTTCTTGCCTACCTGTGAGTGATTCCTGTGGCTTTATAAATGGCAACCCTACCACTACCTTCTTTGGACATGCCATCTCGTTTGTCCTTGCTGTACATATTCTTCTCAGTAAAATTACAGGCAGCAAAGTCAAAGTTAGCTGAATTCAAAGAAATGAGTTTTGGAAACAAAATGGAGCTGACATAGCGGTCTTCATTCTCCAGGTAGTTTGCATACACAAAGCATCCACGTTTCGAGGCATGGCCATGTAGATCAACATAGTATGCAACACCACTGTTGCTTTCTGCTGAAGATTTTGACAAACAGTCACTGCAGTTTAGAGAACCATTCTTCTTATTTGGTGCCTTTTTTAATTGAATTTGTTTAAGCGTGGTGGTATTTGACTGTTTCTCGGAATGACATTCACTTGACATACTACTTGTGCTTTCATTTGAAAGTAGGTTTTTTACTGAAATGTCTTTTTGAGCATCAATACTTGATAAGTCAGTCTGAGTAATGCCAGGTGACAGAACTTTATCTTCCAAAGCCAGAGAGTCCAAGTTTGCCAATAGTGTTTCTGTGTTGCTGTTATTGTTATCATCTTTTTCCAACACTGTATTACTTGCCACGCTTTGTAATTCCATTTTAACAGACTCAGAATCAGGTGAACCGGGTTTTAACTCTGCAGGAATTAAACCAGAATCCAAAATATTACTCTTGACCACAGATTCCAGACTGTCGTCTAGAACCGCGCTGCTGAAGTTAACAGCCCTCTCATTGGACTTGTCAGTATCATATTCACACACTTCACTGAGATCCGAATTTGTGAGATGTAAATTTCCTTTAAAGTTATGGTAAGTGACAACACTTTTAGCAGCAAATATTGAAGGGTGAAGAAAAGGATCCGGATCAATGTACACACGGTTCAAGTTTACACCTCTTGGGTCAGTACGGTAATGACCACGTTTGACACCATCAGGATTTAACATCGGTATCATCTTGAAGACATATTGGCTCCGTAATGCTGCAGCCCTGGGATCCTCTTTTCGTAAAATAAAATCCAGAAATCCATTGAACACAAAACTTGATGGGGTTTCTCCTGGATGTACTCTAGCACTCAAGAAAAACACCTGCAAGAGTATCAGGTTGGCCATTAAAATTTGACTGAGACATTAACATCTACAAAGACCAACAGAAGGTAAGGTAAGTCTGCATTTGGGCCTAGTGGCCCATCAGGCTGGAGCTTATCCCGGTTTCTGCAGCATGAAGCAAAAGAGAGTATTTCTACTCCTCCCTAGATGGGATGCTAGTCCATCACATGGTTACCCCCCATAATCATATTCGCCAGTACCCATTTTTACACCTGGATGAAGAGAGGCACTGTGAGGGTAAAGTGTCTTGCCCAAGAACACAATGCAGTGCCCGTTCCGATCCGGAGTCCAGTGCATTAACCATTAGGCCACTGTGCCTCCCACGAAGGCCGACAGAGGCAAATAATAATTACTTGACAGGAAATCACACTCCACCAAATGTAATTTTAATTACAGTTGAAATCATAATATGAGCCATTTGTCATTATGCTCACTATGGAAAGAATAACTGCAAGGGCTCCAAATAACAAGAATGAAAGGGTGGAAAAGCATAATTATGGTTTAGAAAACTCTTCACTCTAGCTATTGTGGAGTTGGAGCATTTAGAAGGTGGTCATTCTGACTTAAAAATTCATTCTGTACTTCCTGTAACAAGATAGAAATGGCATCAAAGGAAACTTGGAAAAAATGTGAGTGCCAGATCAGATTTTTTCTGAGTTTCCTTTGATGTCATTTCTAACTTGTTTTTTATTACTCATCTGTATTTCAAAAACCTATAATTTTAGGTATTTTGTTCATTTTATTTAACTTGATACACATGGACTAAGGATTCTCACTGGCACTCACTGTGGCCATAAATATCATTATTTCATAGTTACCTTTTTTCCTTCAAACCTTCTTGCTCTCGGGACAGTTTTATCAGGAAAGAGATGTGGCAGGCATTCCTCTGTGCTATCCATCATGCCTTTAACAGAAGTTATTGTCAAAAGATCTACTCTAAGATTGTCCAATGAGTTACACAGCAGTTCTCGATGAAAATAAATATCATCTTTTAGCGAAGAGGGTGTCATTTGCTGGCAAATAATGAAGCTTCTGTCCAGCTCTTCCAGCTTTGCTTGGCAATCAGAGTAAGAGTATGGATAGCAAAAAGCAAAGTAGTGCACTCCATTACGTTGATCAGGAAACCGGTAGGTGAATGATAGTCTAAACTGTCCGTCAACTGTCTGAAATTAACAATACATGTAGATTTACAACATGGTCAAACATTAGATTCAGACATAAGGGCACGCCAAGTGCTCTTCCCACAACCCCACCCCCACCCTCTCCACAGAAAAGCCAATGAGCCTGCCTGGGGTAGATATGGACCACACAACAGAATATAGTCAAAATAGGCTTGCGTGAGTCAGTGATGCACAATGTACAATGTAGTTTGCTGACTAGCATCAGCGTTTTTGTATGCTTTTCAGCCAAAATATGCAACTACTATGCAACTAACTTACATCTCTTACCCTTGTCAAGATGCCGTGACTATTAACTAAAGATAGCCAAACAATTTAATAGACCACACCTAAAACGTACGTATTAATGGAGTGGTAAAGTGATGACGTCACAAAAACCCAATTTATGAAATTATGGGATTTGCCGAGATATTCTGAAAGTACACAATAAAGAATGCTTACTTGCCAAAAATGAGCATCTTATTTCAATTTGGGGGTGAGATATTGGCCCTTTCATGCTTCAGTGACTCCATACAAATCCTTGTAATTTTGTCTTGGTTCTAAACCGTTTAGAACAGAGACAAAATTACAAGGATTTGTATGGAGTCACTGAAGCATGAAAGGGCCAATATCTCGCCCCCAAATTGAAATAAGATGCTGATTTTTGGCAATTGGGCATTCTTCATCATGTACTTTCCGAAGATCTTAATGAATCCCATAATTTCAAAAATTTAAATATTTGTGACGTCACACTTTACCACTCTATTGCAGAGTGTGTTTAATCAACAATCTTCTCAATTCAACAATAGACGTTTGTAATTTATAAAGCTCATCGATTACGCAGGATTTCTCGCGACTTTACCACGCTTTAATCGAATCAAAACCGATCGCAACAACACGCAAACGAAGCTTACCTCATATCTAGGCTTGTCTCGGAGTCTTTCCCATTTATTCTTTGTTGGGACAACTTTTACCAGCGGGGCCATCCCTTGACTGTACAACTTCCCTTGTCGGTTTAAATTCATAATATTTATCCGCAAAAGTTTCCCTGCTTGGCCTCCTTTGACACCAAAATAGAACCATGTTCTGTTTTGATTTTCACACTCCATCCCAGCGCAGTCAGGAGCCGTCCAAACATTGTAATCATAGTCTGGATTAATCACGACCGTACCATCAACATCTTCAGGACTTGACGAATTGTTTTCCTCAAATTTCACCCTTTCGACTCGGGCCAAATTTCCCGAATCAAAGTTGGAAATAAAAGTCAAAGGTCCTATTCTTTCCTCCATAACACATTCCTTTCCATTTCGCTAAGGCTCCATGCTAAAAATACAGCATTGTTTTGGTAAATATTGCTTTTCCGACGCTATCTTTCCGCCATTTTCACCCATGTTTCATCAGGTTTCCAACTGACCGCCGTTACCTCGCAACCATGCTTAGAACCCAGTACTCCACGTCCATGAGTAACACAAGTAACTCGTTCGTTTCTCATTTCCGGTTTGCTCGTGCTCCCTGGGCTCGTTCGATTGGGTGCGACTATATCACGGGCGATGAGCCGGGATGTTCATCGGTGGACACCTGACGATGAGTTATACCACATCGTATAATAGCACGCAGCGCTATTGTTTTAGGGCTAGGGTCCATTATTACTGTTGTTTGTTTATCATTTTTTCACCCGAAGTGCTTATTAGGCTAACCGGAGTTCTGGCTGAAAAAATGATAAACAAACAACAGTAATAATGGACCCTAGCCCTAAAACAATAGCGCTGCGTGCTATTATACGATGTGGTATAACTCATCGTCAGGTGTCCACCGATGAACATCCCGGCTCATCGCCCGTGATACAGTCGCCCCCCCCCCCGTTCGATTGACTGACTGACTGACTGATTGACTTACTGACTAACTAATTGATTGATTAGAGGGGGTAAGTTTCTTAAGAAACTGTGGTGCTGCGTCGGTGGGAAGTATAACAATATAATTTGGTTTTATCAACTGGGTTGATAATGTCAATTGGCCACCGTAAAGAGATTCAAGAGCTGACGTTTCGAGCGTTAGCCCTTCGTTACCAGGCACCAGCCAATAGCGAAGCTCCATCTTTCTGTATATAAAGACACACGACGCACAATTCCTTGATTCGCTCCGACGAAGGGCTAACGCTCGAAACGTCAGCTCTTGAATCTCTTTACGGTGGCCAATTGACATCATCAACCCAGTTGATAAAACTAATTTAATTGATTGATTGACTGATTGACTGACTGACAGATTGATTGACTGACTGACTGACTGATTGATTGAATCATCGTTGCTTAAGGTTTATTTGTAATGTAAAGATGGATAACAACCGCTTCCTGACCATATATGGGCAAAGTGACAATTTGTTGAACAATAACAAGGACTATCCCACTCATCATGCATTTTCTTAGTGTACCCACTCGCCTAAAGGCTAATGTGTATACTGAGAAAACACAAGTGGCCCGGCTCATGGGCATGTCACTCGAAAGTGTTGCATAACTAGTATATAACCGTTTCATTTATTGTCGTTCTACCATCGTAAGGCACAAACGAGTGCCTATTTTAATTCTCCTTGTGAAGCTGTTTATATCAACAGGGACGGCGGAGCGTATTTTGAAGTGGGGGGGCTTGAAAACGAGTGCCGGAGGCGCGATTCTTTTGGGGGGTCTGGGGGATCTAGAGGGATCTAGAGGCTCGGAAATGGTATTTTCAACATTCTCCATGAGATATTTCTTAAAAAAAAAAAAGACAACCTGGATAAGTGTAAAATGACAGGTACTTTTTGTGCTTACAGCAATATTTTGTAAGTTTTGTAAGCTTGATACATATTTTTCAGCTTGTTATTAATCTGCAGAAAACGTCTTTCAAATGGGACAAGTTTGTCCAGTCTATAGACCCGTGAAACAAGTGTCTGCCTTGAACCGAGCGCGCATTAGAGAGGTTCGCATATCAGCCAAGTAGTTGAATTGAAATCTCAACATCTCGTCCACATGGCATGTTAACTCCAACAAATGACCTCCCTGCAGATGTGGTGGTGCTTCTTCTGCCCCATAACACAATTAATAACGACTCTCCCTAGATTCACTGGCAAGTGCTCTTTGTTTTCTCTGTGAGAACAGAAAATTGTTTTAGTCTCAAAAATATAATAAGCATGCGAACCAAACATGTCTAACAAGTAAAGGAAGCTAATAAAACCTTTGGTTTTCCCGCACTGTGTCATCAACTATCCCCTTACAACGCGGAACTAAAAGAATCCGAATATTAATTCATCTGGTTAAAACTAGCTAAAATGTGGGTCGTCCTCGCCCAAATATAACATAGAACATAAGTTTTTCAAATCCGTCATTCGTAATCTGTCTCAATCTTGTCCAACCTTAACCATCCTTGTTCCTTTTTGATTTAGTATCACCTCTTTGTTCTTTTTTTCTTTGTTCTTTTTAGGTTTCCTACATTTTTAGAGTAATTTTGGTCGTCACAAAAAATGATTCAAAATATCGTGACGTAGCTCCTTTAAGGCACTTTACTCTCAGGGAGTCTCTCTCCATGTGGATATACAAATGGCTATAGGCAAATCCCCGATTCCCTCTATAAGACTTGTGCGCATGGAATCATGGTAGTTGTGTTCATCACGTGCGCAACATCTTCGAGACTTGGCGCGCGAACTGGAATGCAACTACCATGATCCCCTGCGCGCAAGTCTCTAGTGCTGGAGAAGCTGACCAAATGCTTGGGACTGAGCTAGTGGGAAAGTGACAAATAAGGTGAAAATCGATCCAGTCCCTCACCCAATTTGTATTCTCCTCACTGGTGATCAGGTCGATAATCGCTCGCAAAAGAGCACTTTCCTTGTTACCCGTGCCAGTCCCCACGCTGAGCTTCATCTCCGGTTGAGCTATTTTCTGTCTTAGAAGTTTGTCGAGCTCAACTCTTAACTCCTGCGAAGCAACACGAAAAAAAGTAAACTGTTAATTGTACAAAAGAAAAATAATTCTACATGACAGGATTTCGAAAATCCTAACTTTTTCGTTCTCTTCTTTGGTCTCAGGAAATTTTCCGAGATGAGATTTCGACTGCTTAAAAAGCTCTAGCCTGTTCCAGGCACACGAAGAAAAGATACGCGAGCGGAAGAGCAAATTCTCCACTATCTGAGAGCCTGGAACAGGCTAAAAAAACTCTGTCTTGACAGTTCAACGAGAAAACTGCCATGTTACCGGTGCAATGCATAGGCTTGTAAAACCCGTTTTTAAAAACTTTGGAAAAAAGAACAGTATTAAACTGAACGATACCAGCGATGTTGCCAGTACATGCTCGAGGACTGGTCACAAAATTCATTCACACTGACAACAGTGTCGGGGGTTTTAACAATTATATAAACCGAAGATGTTCATGGTTTAAAATCGTAGCATTGCTTCTGTTCGGAAGTGGATTAATTCTAAAAATAATACCAACCTTGACCAGATTAGCAATTCTTGTGGGAGATTTAAATTTGATGAAGTCGTCCACTGCAACAGTTTCGTGGCCTTCTTCGACAAACACAGAAATCTCACCACCAAAGAACAGCAAGGGAAATGGTGCGATCATGGTGCTGTCATAAAGGTATAGCTGATGGAAAAAAGTCACAATAATAAATACCATGTACTTATAGCAATACTTTTGTATCAAATATTGGTAAAGGCTACCTTGATTCATCAGCGATAACTCAATGTTTGAAAGCAGTTCGTAAAAAGACTTCATTCTACAGAGGAAAAAATCCATTTCGGCATCATCGCCATCGTAAGTTATTCTCATTTAATAATGTGTTCCAGTCATTTGTCGAGGCAGTTTCTTCTGGCACAAGTATGTTTCTGAGCGTCTTGTAGAGTCAATGAGAAATGCAAGTTATCTTCTTTTAAGAGCTTAAAGGAGCAACGTCACGAGATCTACAATACCCTTACAATTTAGGAAAAGCACCAAACGAGTGATACTAAACCAAAAAGGAACAAGGATGTCTGAGGAAGGGGAAGATTCAAACGGATTGGAAATGACGATTTTGAAAAGTTTAGGCTAAATTTTTCAAAATGCACGAACCGTGACGTAGCTCCTATAAAACTCGGAATCATCAAAATTAAAAAGTAAAATCTTGTCTCGTAGTCTCCATTTACCAGTTTCCCTTTCGAGAAAGTAGAACACGGAAATGGATGATTCTTCTGTTGGGGCGTAAAGATTTGGGGAACTATGTTAGCGTATTTTACAGACGCCTATTTTTCCGCTTCCTGCTTTAATTTGCAAACACAGGAAGATTAATTAATTAGATGCGTATACGTTTAAGCGTACCGAGGATGATTTCATCTTTTCATGATAAATCAACCAGTTGTCTTCAAAAACTGTGACTTGAACATTTACTGATTTGGGGTGAAGAAAAACTCTGCCGTCCTGTTGAGTTCGAAGTATTGGAGGTCTGGAATAAAACAAAAAATAGGAATTGTTCTCTCAACTTCAAACTCAAACGTGCAATAGATCATATTCACGATGGCGACTGACTCGTCCCTCTATTTTCTTATAAGAGACGACTAGGGACGAGTCAGCGATAGCGGCCCCCGGGTAGCGGCCATGATGGTTTTCATATTGTAATGTAAATTAGCCACGTTGTCTGCCAGGGGGCAAACATTGAAATGATGTCTCGTTTCTCGGAAAATCGGCTCATCTAAACAGTGAAGTATCTGCGGTAAAGCCACATCTCAGAGCCAAGTTATGGAATAATGATTTTATTATAAGCCGAGTTTGAAATAGTCACTCGATACCATGACCTGTTAACGGCCTCGTCCAATTTGGCAGTCCTCGGAATTTTTTCTCATCCAATTATTTTCAAACTGCACAGCATGTAGTCCAATTACATATACTAATTTACTGACCCAAAGTGACACGAAACAAGGCAAAACCGAACTACGCGCTAAATTCGTAACGCTTCAAGGATGGAAGCACATGATAGTAGCTAGTAAAAGAGATTATATTTTGAGAACCAAGGAAGTTGATAGTTAATGGGCAGTTCTGACCTTTTAAGTCTTGCATGATGCTGGATGTTTGCAACATTTGGATACAGCCCCGCACACAGGATGGCTTTAATAAGTTTCATATTTTCTACAAAAGGAGATTGGTGACGATGTTAAAAATGGACTGCGAGGAGTGGTGCGCGAAACGATAAACGTGCACAGCGAGGGATAGGTCTGTAATCACAAGTTATTTTGTTAAAACGATTTGTACAAACGCAACTATACAATGTACATGTATAAAAGACAGAAAAGCGTCACGAGCGAAAAAACAGTATCGGATATAACGAACAAGGAATAGCCAGAGAAAAATACCTGAATTGTAATTAGCATCAGACGCCTTGGAGTAAGAAGAATCAAGGAAGCCAATTTCATAAAGCAACCCGGAAAACTGTTGCTTCATATCTTTAATCATCTGAAACAAGATAAAAAAGGAGATAAACAACGGCTGTCTTGAACGATGCTATATCTTTTTCATTCCTGATTTCAAAATATCCATTCTCTTTCCAGTTGTCATACATTTCTATTAATTCTTGTTATGAGAATTTGATGGTATATCAAGACAAAAACAGCTAATTGATGAATGTCTTTATGCTCAACATCTATCTGCTACAATATGTATTAATGCTGTAACGAAACTTTCGATGTATAACGCAACTGAAAACGCATAAACACGAAAATCACAAATAAATGCTTACCTTCATTGTATTCATAGATAGGAAATTTGTCCAGCAGAAGTCTCTCTCGCGGCCTTGTTGTACAGACTTCTCCCAACCCTTAAATCACAGTCAAAAAACAACAAAGTCAACATGGCTCACAGCGTGACCTTGAATTTCAACTCTGAAACGCGCAACGTTTGTTTGACAACTTGTTGTCCCGTTATTCTCTACATCGCGAAGTTTCTTAATAGCTTCCTGTGCACACGTTCCCTCTATGGGGAGGAACGAGCCACAAGCCCAGGAGCTAGTAGTTTTTGGCCACTCCCATCTCCCATCTCCCATCTCCCATCTCCCATCTCCCATCTCCCATCTCCCATCTCCCATCTCCCATCTCCCATCTCCCATCTCCCATCTCCCATCTCCCATCTCCCACTCCCATCTCCCACTCCCCACTCCCCACTCCCATCTCCCATCTCCCATCTCCCATCTCCGATCCCATCTCCGATCCCATCTCCCATCTCCCATCTCCCATCTCCCACTCCCATCTCCCACTCCCATCTCCCACTCCCCACTCCCCATCTCCCATCTCCCATCTCCCATCTCCCAACTCCCATCTCCCATCTCCCATCTCCCATCTCCCATCTCCCATCTCCCATCTCCCATCTCCCATCTCCCATCTCCCATCTCCCATCTCCCATCTCCCACTCCCACTCCCATCTCCCATTTCACTAGCTTGTACAGCAATTTAACAAAATTGAATTCAATTTTTGTATAAGATTAATTTCCCGTAAGTAGTGAGTAGTAGTTAGTCTACTAAATATGGAGAAATTAGACAGGTTTTTAGCCGAAACGTTGTTGCAAATATAAAACATGCTTGATTTACCTGGAAAGCATTCAAAAGAGCTAGATGATCACTCCTTGTATCGCCAGCAAACCTGACACGGGCTTGTTCAGCTTCTTTCTGCTTGCCCTGCGAAAAGATAAATTGGTACAATATTTGAAATTGAACATTATTAAGTTTAAACTTCTGAACACTTTAAAAAATGTGATCAGAGATTAAACTCAACACCTAGATCAAGGCAACCCGCTCTCTCTATAGAATCGTTTTGATTTTTTGAATTGTAGGCTTTTACATGTTATGTGGCTAGTGCATTGGGGTCTGGATGGAACTCTCCAAGGTTATGGTATTCTGTTCTTCGGAAAGACACTTGCCTCACACAGTGGCTCTGTTTGTCACCTTCAGCCTCACTTCCATTCAAAGGCTTGGTGACTGTGTACACAATTGTAAAATGGCCTATTCCCCCAGTTAACTCATGCCAGGAAAACTGTGGTAAGCTCTGGCAGTTTGGTCAGAGAGTGCCTTAACCGTTAAATGCAAACTTACCAGTGGAGTCACAAAAGGATCCTTGAATCCCAAAACAGATGCGACAGTCAATACAGGATCCAAACACGAGAAGATTGCACCAAACAGAATCATTTTTCCAACGCGTGGGTTGACGGGCAATGCTGCCAGATGATAACCAAGTGGAGTCAGCTCCTCATTTGCGTCCAGTGCGTTCTACATTCGATAAAACAACACAGATCAAAAATCCACTTTTTATTACAAGATTTTGCGAGGTGCGAGTCTCGAGTTGCAAGTTTGTACGATGAACATAAAGCAAATTGTCCTCTGAGGAATTTGTTCTCGGCGTAGACTGAAACCGAACTAGTGACATGAATTTTAGACCTCTGCGAGCCTTTTTGAGATCTTAAATATATGGTTACAATTTTTAATAATACTTTGATCCAAATCAAGCCCCTGCCTTGTAATCGATATTCCAGTGCGCAACTTGCCATCCAGCATGGTAGATGTTGAATTGTGTGACCGTTTATCAGTTTCAAAAAGCCAGCTAAATACGAAAGAGATGTTTGTAAGGAGTGGAAAAAGGGCAACCAAAATGGGCAATTGTTCATCTGCTAGCAATGTATGAAAGAAAGGCAAGACGAATTGTTTAAAGTGGCTTCGTCCTGTTTGTAATTTGTCTCAATCTTCTCCATCCTTAACCGTCCTTGTTCCTTTTTGGTTTAGTATCACCTCTTTGGTGTTTTTCTTCCTTAGTAAACTATTATTTTGAGGTTTCCCACAATTGAAGGGTAATTTCGCTCGTCACAAAAATAGGACTCAAAATATCGTGACGTAGTTGCTTTAATTTGTGGAACTCAACTTGCCAATGCACTCTTACCAGCTGGTGAAGAACTTCTAAAGCATTAATGACCGCTTGTTCCTCAGGTGGCTGTAATGCCTTGGACAAAAATGGTCGGATCATGCCCAATTTAAGAATCTAAAAAAAAAAATAAGTAGTAAAATATCAGTGCCAAAGCTAAGAAAACAACTGATTTAGGTGGATGGAGTCAATTCCGGACAAACAAGCCTCACTACTATAGCTTATCCTGGTTTCCTTAGCACGAAGCGGCTTGGGTTTTTGCTCTCCCACCCACTGCAGCGTTTTGTTTCTTTGCATGCCGCTCCAACCGGGTGTTGATATCTTGTACCTCTGTTTCCCTAAAGTGGAGGGCAGTGATATTGCTACTAGTTTCTGTTTCTATAATAAGCAGGTTATCAGAGAGCGTGTCATCAGCCCACTGCCCAACCCCCAAACTGTAGGACCAAGGGCTGTTCTTTGTCCGTTTTTGAACAACGTAGCATGCTTAGACCCGCTGGGGTATAGTATGTCCCAGCGTTTTGTTAGGTTGCCCTAAACGTTTGTTGATACCCATTTATACACCTGGATGGAGAGAGGCACTGTGAGAGTAAAGTGTCTTGCCTAAAAACCCAGCATATTGTCCTGGCCAGGACTCGAACGCGGACCGTCCGATCCAGAGTCCAGCGCACTTACCATTAGACCACCATGCTTCGCAAGACTATTCTCCATAGCATTTGGTAACGTGCATGTGCATCCGTGTTTGTGTGCGTGGATGAACGCGTGTGTGATGCGCGTGTGCAAGGCTAAGGTGAACGCGTGTGTGATGTGTATTTGAACGCATGAATTACGTGGATGAATGTGTGTGTGGGGTATGCGTGCATGTACCTTTATCTGTAGGCATAGTTCCTCAAGAGGTGTTCGCAGCATCTCTGGCAGCTGGTAATCGTCAAGAGACTGGGCACGAGGTTGGGTGAACAAATGAAAGCAGTATCCAGGCTGTACTCTATTGAAATAATTTAACAGCAGTTTTACTACAACTCTTGACGATGCTTGTCGTTTGGTGTAGTGAATTGAAGCAACATGCTTTTCTGGTTTCATGAAATAGAACGTTTTCCTAATAGAATTGTAGATTGACCAATCAGAGCGTACATGCTATCCAGGTTATTTTATTAAGCAATTAACACACCTTCCGGCTCGGCCTCTTCTTTGCCTTGACGAGGCCTTGCTGATCCACACTGGTTGTAAGCAGGCAATTTTGTTGTTCACATCATATGTCTGGGGAATAAAAAGCGTTTCATTTGACTGTGCAGGCGACCAAGTATCTAAAACATTTAAGACATGCGCGATTGCTTGTTCTGCGTTCCCGCCATTTTGCACTTTCCCGTAAACAATCCCAGAAGTGCTTGCACGCCAGACATAAGAGAGATTAAGCACGACGTTTGTTTTTCCCACGAACGGTTTGCCGTTAGGTGTATGTTCGTGAAAATAAGTCGGCTTGTGTTTGTTGTGAACGAGTAATTTTTTGCTATTTTTCTGAAAGATTTATTTAAAAATTAGATACTATGGTAACAAAATGAAACGCAAGCTCGCGTTTGCTGTTTGCCGTAAACAGACGACAGACGCCTCCATGTCACAGTCGCCGAGTAAATGCCAGTTTTGGCAAACCATCGGCGAAGCACTTTTGATTAGTTTCCGACTTCTTATATCCAATCAAAAACTAGTGCAAGAGTTCGTGGATACAACGAAAGTAATTGCGCGAGCAAACGCGTCATGTTGCTTAGTAACATTAGCAATGAAAACCGCGGGCTCAGTCCCGCTCGGAGGCGGGATTTTGTAATCAACTTGCACTTGTTCCCTCACGGGTATTAAGTCTTGTTATATTTTCGCAAGTTAGCAAGAAAAACGGAAGTAAACAAGTAAAAGTAAAGTAAAAACTGTTTGTAAGCTTGCGTCGCGATTAAAAACCAAGTGTATCAATCACTCAATTTCACGGTTGGAAGTCAGATTTAATATTTCAGTGACAGTTGAATACTTTGAGAATTTAGCAACAATATCTAAAGAATTGCACGTGATACCAAAAAGTTAACAAACCTTTTGTTTCACTTTGCCGGCATCCACAACAAACACAACATCATCAATCGTGATACTAGAAAAAAGGGAGATTTATAGTAGTTCATGACACTTAATGTAGACCTTCCTTTCGAAAACTGTGCTTCAAACATTCGACTGTTTTACAGTCCACATAATAGTGTTTAACCCACGCAAACCGCAGGAAGTACAGTCATGTAAACCATGTCATGATCGGTTTTGATTTTACTTTTCTGATTGGTTAAAAAAAACCTTCTTTTCCAATTATGGAGCTCATGAAATTCCAAACCTAACAAAGCACGTCAGTCAATTTTCACTAGGTACCTTGTTTCAGCAATGTTAGTTGCAATCACAATCTTCCTGACACCTTTAGGTGGACGGTCAAAAACCTGATCAAAATAAAAGATAACTTTAATGTTTGCAATCCGTCTCAATCTTTCCCATTCTTAACCATCCTTGTTCCTTTTTGGTTTAGTATCACCTCTTTGGGGCTTTTCTTCCTCAGTAAACTATTATTTAGAGGTTTCCTTCATTTTAGGGGGAATTTGGTTTGTCGCAAAAATTACTCAAAATATCGTGAAAGAGCACCCACGTAAATATCTTAAGGGCAAATGCAACAGGTGTAGAAATTTTGATGTATTACCTCTCGCTGGCTCGCTGATGGCATCATGGAATGCAGCGGTATGATGCAGAATTTTTCTACAAAAGAAAATGTCAATAAAAATGATGTATTAACATATTACAGGCAGGTGCCACAACCTTGTGCTTTATGCGCTGGACTCTGGATCAGGCAATCCAGGGTTGGGCCCTGACTGGAGCGCTGCATTGTATTCTTGAGACACTTATCTCTCATAATGTCTCTCTCCACCCAGGAGCTTAAATGGGTAGCGGTGAATTTAATGCTGGAACAGCCTTGTGATTGGCTAGCATCCCATCCAGGGGAGAGCGGAAATACTTGTGGTTAGCTCCGGCCTGATGGGCCACTAGGCTCGTATGCAGACTTCACCCTGATCACTTTACACAAAGATCAAGACTACCGGTAACCCTTGTGAGAAAAGCTTAGCATTTCATTACCTGAAGAGAAAAGTCTTTGTTTTTTCAAGTTGTCATGAAGTTTGCTAATATCATCCCAACCAGGCAGGAAAACAAGAATGGCTCCTTCCTACATAACATGGTTTCAACAGCGAAATTAATCACAATAGAATATATCGCGTGACAACTATTTCGTCACGCATGATAAGTATTTTGTCACGCACTATTTTTACCCAAACTTATTAAACTTAAAGCTGCTTTCCAGCCCGCACTGCGCAGTCTCAGGATTTGTTTACAATTTTGTTTTGAATTCGTTGATAGTCGCTTCACTTCATACTGTAGGTACATGAAGAGTTTTAGTCTGCCATTATGGGTCATTTCATTTGGGAGTGCTCAATGAGCTGAAATGTCGGTTTGGAAATGACTGTGTCACTGGAAAACATGAGATATACAGACTGAGGCAAAATGTGCATTTCATCAAAAGCATGCTTCAGACGATACAACATAACAGCTGTACCTCCATGTGAAGTGAGATGTGAGTGATCACTCTAACCAGAAGTTCCATATCAATCCTTTCCAGGTCCATATTTTGAAGTGCAGTGATTGTTTTGGGTGAAAATCTGTGGAAGAAGACAAAACCCATAAATGCAGAGTAGGCTGCATAGCAGGATACAGTGAGTGCACCAGTCTAGAAGTTTTCACATAGTCGAAGAGGGTGCGGTCAGTGACCTGGCTAATTAGACTTGGCACCAAGAGGTTTTTGTTCAACCCGAAATGGGTTATGTCTAAGCCTGAATTGTTTCACACAATTCGTGAAAAGATATGTCAAGACAGTTCAAGGAGGGCCCTTGGTGAAACTGCCAATTTAATAAAAATTACTAAAATCACAAAAAACGTAAAATTTGTAAAATCAGCAATTTTCGCAAGGCCATCACGAAAAAAACGTAAAATTTGTAAATTTTATTGCGTTCAATCCTGGACCTAAGTGTAAATGGGGTACTCCTTTTGTGTTGTTAAGCAAGAGATTTACTCTCAAAATGTCTCTCATCTCCCTCCAGATCTCTCTCACTGCAAGAGAATAAAATAGCTCTCTTACAGACTCTAGCCCTCTATATGCATCCCTGACATATACATACCAAAAAATGGCTAGAATAAGGAAAACCTGACAAAAATGATTTCATTAATTGTACCTGTCTCTGAGTGAGTGAAGATACTGTTGCCATTCCATCTCCTCATCATCCTCCTGACGTTCTGCAAGCCACGCTGTGGATTTTTCCAACCTCCTGTCTTTCGCACAGCTTTTAGTTTTCCTATAACGCATCCACTTTGGCTGTTGTTTTCCGACAGAACCAGCAGCTTTCTCTTGAACGTCATACCTAAGGCAGAGAATAGCTCTCAGGGCCTAATTACACGGCAAATTTCATCCCAGGCTGAAAACAGTACTCAAGCAATTACAGACACCTTTTTATATTTCAGATTTATTCTGGAACCCGAGCTGGAATCTCAGCACTTCTAACCAGGCTGAAATTTGCTGTTTTGAGAGCCCTTCCGTACAGTCAGCTGATCTCTCCTTCCAAGGGAGCTGAGCAATGCCATTGCTTTGCACTCGTCAACTGAGAGAAGATCTTGGGACTAGTATGGTGCATGACTAACACAAATCACTCCATCAGAAATATGAGTACCTTGAGTTAACACTATTTTTTATTTGCCTGTAAAGTAGACTCAGATATTCCCATCAAGCTGTGCACTATCTAAATGCAGCATATCATCAAAACACAATTATAGAAAAACATTTCCAATGCATTTATGTCCAAGTTAACGGTATAAGCCTTGTACGAAAATCTGTGCCATACATTGACAGATTCACATACTCAGCCACAAGATCATGTTTACAAAACTATTATCATAGTACAACTATTACCTAATAATACAGAGACATCCATTTACAGTGCAACTAACTCAACTGGGGCCACCCCAACGTTTTTTAGCCAATCACAAGATGAATTCAGAACAAAAGAGTTTTTTCGTCAGCAGTCCAATCACAGTGGGGGCAGAAAATCTACCACTGATGAAAAAACTTTGATTCTTTTGTTCTGAACTCTTTTTGTGTATTATTGAAAAATGTTGGGTGGTCCCGGTTGAGTAAGTTGCACTGTAAGATAATGTGGACTACCATTTGCTTACCCTGTTCTTTCTATGATTTCCTCAAGGTAAAGCTCCTGAACAGGGTAGGTGAAGCCAGGGATGTGAGACATTTTGCAGTTATCTTGTGATAAAATAAAAGGGAGCATAATTAATCAAAACATTACATGTTAGCTCTCTAAGAAAGTGCAAACAGAAGACATCAGTGGAGCAGGAGATATGAGGGTGAGCCGTTCTACCCCACAACAAGCAGGATTTTCATGAAGCAGAGGCAGATTTAGGGGGAGGGTGCAGGGGGTGTGCACCCCTCCCTGAGATGACTTGCAACTTTCTAGTATAACTTGTATTCTGCTTATGTCACCCGTAAATAATGTCATTCCTTAGTGGTGCACCCCCTCCTGAGAAAAATCCTGGATCCGCCCATGTGAAGCAGGCCTTTTTGCACAGTTTAGGATCCAGAGGACCCATTTGACAGGCTTGAGACCAACCTTAAGTCTTGTTCTTAAATATATTAAATATAAACTGAAAACTTTTCCATTTAATCAATTCTCTTGACTTTAAAACTCAGTACTGATGATTTTCCTACCAAAATAGGCAGAGAACATCTCTGAATTCAATGTTGCACTCATAAGGATCAGTTTCAAGTCAGGCCTACAAGAAAATGTAGAAAACAATCAAGTGAACACATACAGTTACTGTTAGGACTAAATAATTATACCCTGTTTTGATGTGCATAAACATCAAAAGATAGACCTGACGTTAGGAAGATCTGATGAGTCTTTGTCCCATGTTGGTAATTGGAATTTTTTTCTACCAATACTTAAAAGAAATTTAACACAATCATAATTTCCAAGCTATTACTTACAACAAACTACTAGGTTTATGCACTTATTAAAGTTTGACAAATGTGGCTAAATGTAATTAAGGCGAGGTTAAACTCAAGACGATGCTGGCCAGCAGTCTCATGCATGAATCTGGGGTGCCCCGAGGCTTTGCAGGGGCTCCGTAATTTTACAGGTCTCCTGTTGATCACTTTTTGCTCCCATCCCTCCCATCCCTCTTGATAAGTATAGGTAAGTTTGATGATTTCTTTCCACTGAGTTTTGCACCTGCAGCATGATGGTGCCTCCTGGTTGCCGCTCACAGGGTTGTTATGGTTACTGTTCGCACTTGTGGGCGGCTCCCACAGGGTTCAGGCACCTTCCTCACACTCATCTATTGGTGATGAGTTTAATTGTCCATTGCAAAACAGTGCCAGTGTCACTGTCAATGTTGTCAACAGTAATTCTGTTCAAGACTACCCTCATCCAGATATTGCACTATGAATACAATTGAACTAGTTTATCACCTTTTTGGTAAAAGATCTCTGACAATGATGATCAGGAAATCAGTTAAAATATCCCTTTCATGAATCTCATCAAGAATAATGTGACTGCAACCAACAAGAAGCCTGTAGAGGGAAAAAAAATAAATCAGAGTCTGTTGTTACTAGCATACCGTAAACTGTCGCTTATAATCCGTGAGAAGGGCTTATAAGCGGAGGGGCTAACATCTGAGGGGGATTATAACCAGAATAGAAAAACCGCTTCAAAACGAGCTATAGCAGTGCTGATAAAAACACATTTTGCAATGACTGGTTTTTAATTAAGCTTCAAAATGTCACAATAATAAATTGAGTTAATATCACTCATAATTGACACAAGTAACTGTCAACTTTTACTGTCAATTATCTCGTGAATTTGTGCAGTCAGGAATCTTTATGCGATACAAGGCCAGATTGCTGACATCATTTTGTTAGCAAACGGGACTTTGAGCACGATGCTCAACGAGTTTGCCAAGCAGAAAGGTCACTGAAGAGTCTCTTGGCATGTGGTCCTTCACCATTGCTCTCCACATCCTTCAGCGCACACATCAATTGGCAATCCAAATTCCCAAGATTTCCACGCTTGGGGCACATTCCTTTGGGATGATCTTGATCACGATCAGTGATCTCTCGGATCATGGTGCAGCAAAGGCATCGGCGAATCCACTCTGAGAAAGGATTCGCCGGTTCCTTTGATCTGAGTGATCTCTGATCACTGATCCTGATCTGGATCACCCCAAAGGAATGCACCCTTGATGTGCATGAACGTGTACTGTTAATACTTCTAATCTGACTGACTTACGGATCAGAAACAAGCCATCTAAGAAGCACTCCAGTTGTACAATAGAGAATAGAACCCTGTTCCCGAGGTCGCTTGCTGAAAAACAGTGAAATAATTGTTCAGAAAATTTAAGGTTAGAACAAAGACATTGACACTAGACATAAATAAGGATAAATAGTTGTAATACAATTCATCATCATCGTCATCATAATCGCTGCGACTACCACCATCAGCAACAGCACCAGCCTAGTCTTTTTACATCCTTCTACGTGGACACTTGTGGGAGGTGCAGAGGCCTAATGGTTAGCGTACTGGACTCTGGTTTGGACGGTCTGGGTTCACCCAGGTGTATAAATGGGTAACAGCCAATTTACTGCTGGGGGGTAACCCTGCAGTGGACTAGCATCCCATCCAGGGGGGAGTAGAAATATTCTCTGTCACTTCATGATAGAGAAACCAAGATAAGCTCAAGCCTGATGGACCACTAGGGTCGTATGCAGACTTTCTTCTCTTCTATACATGTACAATGTAGTCAACAAAACCACACTCATCGTCATCGTTACCATCATCCTCCACCTTGTGGGAGATGCGGTAGTCTAATGATTAGTGCACTGGATTCCAGATTGGCCAGGGAACTGTGTTGTGCTCTATCCACCTCAGGTGTGTAAATGGGTTCTGATAAAATAATGTTGGGGGTACCCATCCAGGGGGGAGAAGCAATACTCTCTGTCACATCATGCTATAGAAACTGAGATCAGCTCTGTCCTGATGGACCACTGTACTGGGCTCATATGCAAACTATTTTTTCTCAACTCCCTACTTGGTCATTATCAGACACAAACTCCAAGGAGCACCCCAATCCCAGACTCCCTGGAAATTTGTGGTTCATCAAAATAATAATTTCTGCTAATTCTCTACTTGCACAAATCCCATAATACACCTCTTTTACCCCCCAAAATTCTGCATAATCATTGTTTGCAATTTCTCCTGGGACTTGAAGATGTCCCAAGGGAAATCTAAAACAATGCATATGCAAATTTTTTGGGGGGTAGAAGCAGTGTATTATGGTATTGTGCAAGTAGAGAATTTATCATTTCTCTATTTCATTTGTTCCTACCACCTAGCTGCATGACAAGGCAAGGAGAAATGAGCTTTTCATCATTCCTGGGAAATGGAAACTTTGAATGAAATACAAACCTTTCCAATCTGATCTGAAATCCAACACCACCATTTTCCCCGCAGTCTTCATCTCTCTCTGCTGCTACTCGTTCTGCCACCTGGTCAATTACAATTAATTTATTCATTAAAGGGGCATTGTCATGGTGATTGTGGAGTGTTTAGGTCAATTCTGTGCTAAATTCATTGCTTAATACATTTACTCGTGCAAAAATGTTCCTGTGCAGGAAGAGCAAACCGCAATAGTTGGTTTTCTATGTTGTCAGGAGATGGCTTGAGAATTTGGAAAAATTGGCAATTTTTTTTTCAGTCCACTTCCATCCTCGCCATCTGTAACAACAGATGTCAGTAAATGGTTTGAATGCAGTAATATAGTCTTAGCTAACGTTGCTAAAATGGCGTGACAATGCAATGTACAGAACTCAGATTGAAGGTCAATTTAAATTTGATCAACCATGACACTCTTCTGTGCATGTGCGGCCATTTGATTTCTGATCCGACAGACCACTTTTCAAAGTTTGTTTCTGTAAAGAACAAGGTTGAGACGAATTGCGAATGACAGATTTGAAAAACACATGAACCGTGACGAAGCTATAAACAATGCATCGAAGAGAGTCCGCTAAGAGAGTCCACTAAACTTACTGAAATAGCACTGATTCTCCTGGGCTGAGTACAGATCACTCTGCATGTTGAACCACAGCCTCGTTCAATAGCGTCATCCAAGATGAACTGGGAAACCTATGTACAATAATCATTTGAAATAAATAAATTTTGCTCTTTGCAGCACACTGCAGCCTAGTTAATCTAAACAAATCATTATAATAAGAAATTAATATGATTATTAACATTATCTTTATTATCAAAGGCCTGCACTACAAGCAAAGAGCTACATAGTTAAATTGCCTCTGCACATATTGCACACCTATTGTACTGGATTTCTAATGAAATATATCATTGATTAGTTTGAAGCAGACCTGAGTTGTTTTGCCGCACCCCGTCTCTCCACTAATAACTAGCACCTGCTCGGAGTTAATGAGTTGAAGTAATTCCTTAAAGAATAAAAAAAACAAAATTATAGTTTAGTGCTGCATGCAGCAGCTATACTACGGTTTCTAAAGGGCAAAACAAACTATTTGTTGAGAATGAAATATCATTTATTAAAATATGAATTCCGACTTGTGATTATAACAAGATGAACATGCCTCTTTCTTCTCATAAGCTGGTAATCTTTTGCGGAATTCCTAGAAAGAAAATAATAAAGGTAGATTGAATAGTGACAGAAAAAAATAAGAAAAAAAACTAAAAATAGGTATACTGATAAACTAATTAGCCAATTAAATGAAAAACAAGTAAAGTTTTACATTAAAATTCTTCCCATCACTAGATGCAGATGATTTGCTATTATATGATAATATCTACATTCAACATGCTCTTTCCTTGAAAACTAAAGGAGTTATTAATTTTAACAGCTAAATACTAGTCAATTGTTGCTGTAATCTTTGTACTGTGTAGTTTTTAAATTTTATAGTCTAATTTTAAATATTATAGTTTAGTTTTAAATTTTAAATTTTATAGACTAGTTTTTGTATTTTTATTGAATAGATAACTTAACACTTATTTTGCATTTTTATTTCAACATACATATTCACGTTTAAACGAGCCTTTGGCTCACTGGTGAAATGTGTATAAATAAATAACTACAACTAACTACTACTACAGTCAGTACACAGCCCTGTAGCCAGTGTGTAAAAAATCTCTAGTTATTGATTCTAAAGTAGCACTTCATTTTTAGTCTAAAGAATGTATTAATAGACCAATTCCGATATATTAATATTCTAACATGTCACCGAGGCTTGGGGGACTAAAACAAAAGATTTTCCATCAAGGCTTAGGAATGAATAAATAATTTCTTTTGTTTTATTCCCCCAAGCCTCGGCGCCATGTTAGAATTTTAATATATCGGAATTAGTCTATTAATTTGTCTAGTAAATAAAGAATGTTTTACCAGAAAAGTAAAACTGTTTAAGCCAATCACAGCATCAGAATTCCCATAGACTGGATTTTGACACAGGTTATTTCTTCTTTAAGACGTTGCAGCCCAGTGTGATGCTGTAATAGAAGTAGTAAATGGATATTCTCATACACACCTGCATGGCTCTATATCTTGCATTGCCTGACACGGCCCTAGTCTTCAGCTCTTCCTTCAAACGATTATCCAAAACAGTGTTCTGTTGCAAACATCTACCCATATTGAAACTGTTTTTGGAATTTGACTGGGGCTTTCTCTCATTACCAGACACAAATGCCTGATCTGGGAAGTGTTCGTCTTCATCCGCAAACTGACCTCTAAACTTTGACTCAGCTGTTACCTCTTCCATATCTAGAGATGAAGATGCAGCTCGTGCTTATAACATGGCAATTAAGAAGTCCTTTAATTTATTATAAATTTGGTGGAGCTCAAAGCTTAAGGCTTTAAACTATGTAATCTAGTGTTAGAAGTTGTAACTAGAATGTTATAAAAAACACTTGCCATGTTTGATATTAAATATTAATTAGTAGCCTACTGACTCAGCTCTCCACTAAGGAGTACAGAATTGGGTACCAGTTTCAGGGGGCATGCAAAATGATGGACAACAATCCTATCTGTCATGCAGAAATACTCCTAACTGCTCCGTGAAGAAGAATTTGAATGAGCTTGGGTGTGGTATGGCCCAATGTGGCCTGAATGTGGGGGTTTTCTTGGGATATCCAAGCCACAACAGGTACCCACTGTAATTAGTTTGCACGACACTACTTTGACCTGTTCTATATTGGGCTGCAGGCCTTTTTCTTTATTCGCTTCTGCTCTCACTGAACACAGACACATGTACAGTAGTAGTATGTATGTTGTGGTTTAAATTTATCCTTGGTTTAAAATTTTTTAAACCAGTTTGATTTTTATTTCCCTTTGTCTCATGTTGATTAGCATAATCTGAAACAAAGGGAAACAATATCATACTGGTTTAAAAAATTTTAAACCAGGGATAAATTTAAACCACAACATGTACAACGAAATGAAGAATAAATTGTGATTTTAAACTCTATGAATCACCATGGTACCAAAAAGGATCATGTAACACTGTAAATATTTGCAGAGTGGCAAAAAAATGTTAGGCTGTAGAAAAAAAATATATAAAATATTGTAAAAAATATTGTTCAAAGACAAACATACTGGTACTTTCATCGCTGTTACATAACCCTCCATCAGGCTGTTTACTGCAACAATGCTCTACAGGAGGAGTATCAGAACAGTCTCTGCTGGTCGACATACCAATTTCTGTTCTGTTATTACTACTGCTTTGACTTTGCCTGATGTCGCCCAACAGCTGGTTTATCCTCTCCTCGTGATGGCTGTCCATTGTAACATAAGCACGCTGGACAACAATGAAAACAACTCTACTTAAAATCAATTATGATACAGTTAAATGCAATTTAACTAGTACTAAGTTAACAACAAAAAGAAGCTGGCATTCGTTGGGCAGTCAGTGGTCCATAGAGGGTAGTGCAGGCACAGTACCCCCAGTATTGTAGCATGTTTCAGCGTGGCATAACAAAGGGGTTTTCGAGTGGAACAGAGTTTTTCTTTTTGTCTGCTAGTTTTTCTTCCCCTCCCTTCACCAACCCCCTTTTTTCCACAGTTTTTTTTCTCTAAAGCCACGAGGACCTGGGTGACTGTAGGTTATGGCTCATGGCTGGGTTGCAGGGACTGCCAGCCATGGAATAATTTCCTGTCTACGGAGCCGGCTGATCACAATGGAGGCTTCCAACCATCTTCCATAAGGCTCAATGTAGTTCTTAGCAATAACATCACTGGCTTACACCAAAGTGTTGATCCCCAACCCGACAATACAGTTATAAATAATATTATATAGGAGACAACTTGCATGAATTTTAAAAACTTGTACAGGTGTATAAACCTTTATATCATATAACACCAAGGATTCTTTTAGTTGCCGGCGACAGAGCCGTTCACATCTGGCAAAAATCGTCAGTCGCTGGCCGAAAAGGAAAACCCTGATAGGGATAGGCCATTTCATAACAATGCACCTGTAGGTGATTAAATATGAAAGAGCATATACAAAATGAAAACCAGGATAATTTGCTTTTCCTGGCAAATATCATTATGATAGACACTGCCATTTTATCTTTTTACGATTAATATGAGAACAACCCTAGGAGGAAAGGCAGTGATTTTGATTTTACTAAACATTTGACAGTAATTGATAGAATAGAAGTCAGACCTGTTTAAGTTCCCTCTTTGTCTTCTTCTGTTGTCCTTTTGCTGCATACCACAAGCCAATCTGCTTTCCTGACAAACCTGACGGATGACGTCCACGTCCTCTACCCCTCCTACCACCACCACTTGAAAATTCGGATTTATTGTGAATGCCTGTTAGTAGTTTTAAGACATAGTAATTTAAGTATTACCACACTGTTTGGATAAGTACCATTAATTTTTCAAAAAAAAAGTATCTCAGTCTGTAATATCCTTTCCATAGCTGGGATAGAAAGCAATAAGGTGAATAGGGCAGTGAAGGGGGAGTGAGAGGAGGGGAGATCTCAACTTCCCTGTATTTTTTTCACTCCCGGTTTCTACTTCACTCCTTGGTGGCTCCACCTCTTTGTGTTTTATTTTTACTGCAGAATCATATTCAGCAATCTGAACTTTTTGAAATTTTTGCAACTTTTCACCTTCGCATTGCCTGTCTCTCGTAACCATAAACCTCTCAACCCCTTCCACTAAAGTTGTGAGAGATAAACCATCTGAGAGGACACCTATCCAATGGGACAGATAACATGATAATGCACGACTGTGGGCACAAGATGAATTATCTGTCAGACAAAGTGTATCATAGATTGTCATTTAAGATGTCGTGAACTTGGCTGACTATTAACTTGACTTCATAGTAGCTTAAGTGGAAAGAAGCAGTCACTGTGCTATAAAGTATTTTGTTCAAGAGCAGAAAACAAGGACCAAGTCAGCAATCGAACCCAGTAAACTTGATCAAGAGTCCACTTTAAGTACTATTTGGCTGCCATCCCTCCCATGTATCAACATGTATCATGTAGGTATCAGAAGTGAAATTATCAGATGCTGTGATCCATGCCTCAAGACTACTGCAGCTCGCTATGCTAATTAAGTCTGCATTTTCACTACACTTGCACTTGTGCCAATGGGCCATTCCATTTTTTATCTGCACCCCCCACCCTCCTAGTAAAGGGTCAAAGAAATCCTAGGGGGAGGGGGGTGTTCTTAAACATTATTTCTGAGAGGGCAGCTATGTCGGTAGCTTTGATCTCTTCGTTTTTCTGAAGAGGGGAATGTGTCGGTGCTTTGATCTTGCTTTCCCGAAGGAGTCTTCAAGAGCTATTTCTGAGGGGGTAGACAGCAAAGACCCTCAATAGAAGGGGGCGGATATTAAATTGCCCAATGTCATGAAACGTGTCATAATATCAAAACACTTTTGGCCAGTTGATATTCTACAGTTTGCCTTTAATGTAGAGCCAACTTTTGTGCATATTATATTTTTATTTAGTACACGACTCCACAAGCTTGTTAGCTTTGACATTTTTATCGTGTATAAATAAAGGTAGTATGTATGTGGGTAATTATACTGTTTGTTCAGCTGTACAAATTATTTTTATTACTGAGCGAATTAACGCTATAAAACCTTACCTCCTTTATGCATGTTGGTGGAGTTTTGACCAGTTCTACCCGTATTCAACGGGGCTGACGTTAAAATTTTTCTTTCAAAACCAACGAGAGGGCGTAGAGAAGTCCACAACCGTCCCCGCATTTAGCGAACTTCACCGAACTTCACGACTATTTCTCCGCCATCTTGATTTCATGCCCAGGCCTTCTCTTGTCAACGTTTTAAAAGTACGCGGTTTGGACTGGAAATGAACTCAGGATATTATACCAGTGTTACACAAAGTACTATCTCCAAATCCGATTTATCGAGTGTCACTGTACTGGACAAATTAATGCGGAAGTTTTATTATTTATTTTAGAAATTAATTATGTCAGAGCTTCCTCAAACAGCTGACAGGCTCCTTGAAGGAGAGCATTGCCTCACCTCACGAATCCTTGTTGGCAGCAAACAGGATTTTGTGGAAAAACAGAAAGTGAAATGCAGTGTAAATGGCAGGGACATTGTCGTATTTCATCACAACCAGCAATTTTATGCAATGGACCAACATTGCTACCGTAAGTAATGTTTGGAAGATTTGAACGCCCGTATGCTCTGGCTGGATGTGTTGTTCCAGAAAATATGCATACCCCCACCCTGAAAGGTGCTCACCCCATCCCACCCCTCACACCACCTCTTTGGAAATTCAATCCCACCACCATCAGAATTTCCAGAAAGGTGGATCTTGGGAGAGGACACAGGGGTTTGATTTTCAAGACAAAAGACGTGAAAGGTTGTGCACCAATACTCGTATTGAAACAGGAAAACAGCATGTCAGAAATGGCCTATAATGAAAACTACTGGCTTTCCAGTAATTTGTGTTATAGCCAATAAGGTTGTTACTTACCAGTGATGAGTGCAAACTGGGACGGTGCAAAGTTGATTGGATACAAAACTGGCCTCCTGCTACCACTGGTTCACTATATAAATAATGTTGTTATTATTTATTATGGTTCTGCTTAATTTTTTGGAATCTTTTTGACAGCTTTCCAATGGCTTCACCGAAGTGGCCAATCAAAATGCAAGGCATGAGGGAGACAGAGGTGTTGATGACCTCAAACCTGGAACTTGACATCTTTGCCTCTCACAGTTCAAGCACCAGACTGTTCACTTGCGTTCGCCGATCAAGAAAAAATTAATACGAAAAAAATAGCGGACTGTGAACAGTCTATTTTAGCACTGGCCACTTCAAATGAAAGCTGTCAAAGAGTCTAGTAGCACTTTAAAACAGATACGTCAGATCTTTTGCATAACTTGTGATCAAAGTTGTCGTTTAAACCCAAATACCGACATGTTTGAAAGCCTTTCATACTAATAGTAACTCATCTATTTAAGATGCTGGAGGCCCTTTAGATAAAGGTGACATAGAGGTAAGGTTGAAAAATTTCTTAATTTGACTTAAAGTGTGTATCTCCTCTGGTTCCAGAGATATTGAAGATTTTTGTATTATGCTATAGAGATGCTCTTTTGGTTTGAAAACATTGCGTGATGAGCCAATAGAACATCTGCAGTAGGAGGCTAGGATAGGATAGTATCTTTATACAAAAGAAGCAGTCAAGATGGTTAACCCTACCCAGGCAAGGAGAGCTCACTAACCACTTTCCCTTCTGCTCAAAATCTAAATGAACCCCATGTTATGTGTAAGTGTGTAATGGTAATGCAATACTTTTTTATTTTATTTTTAAAAGGACATTGGTGGGCGATGGTGTATTATTTGCCCATATCACAAACAGAAGATAACCCTGGACACTGGAGAGGGCCTGCATTACTCATTTGATCCTAAAGATTTCAAGAAGCCACCCAGATTATGTTCTAAGGGAACCGTGCAGAGAATCCATCAGGTTGAAGTTATGGAAGACAGTGTTTATGTCACACTCTCGGACTCAAAAGAATACTTTCCATCAGATTACTTTTATTCCAAACAAATAGGACAAAGTAATTAAAGAAACAATAGTCCACATTTTAATAAAAATAATTATGTCAATTCACGCAGACTATACTATCCAACAACAGTCAGACACTAGACAATGGTTGACCAAAATTTGCCAGTGTCTGATGAAATCCCATCAGACATGTGTTGACAGTGAAGTAGTACATAACTGTAATATGGCTCCAGGTGGGTCTAAAATTTCAGGCTTTTCTGGGTTTGCAATATCAAGCTCCGGCATTCCCCCCCCCCCCCCCTCATCATGTATAATGTATAATGTATACTTTGAGTACCACCCCCCCTGGGAATATGGCATCCTGCAACCTCTGTCACAACTGTTTTGTTCGATCAAAATGCTGATAAATGTCAATTGAAAAACTGAGCACCATATTCCCAATTTGCGGAGAAGAGGACTGCACATGAGGATGACATCAGCATAGACAGCCATAACCATTAAAGACCCATATTCATCCAAGTGGCTTTGTGTCGGTCCTTTAGTTTTGGAACAGTTGATTTATTGAATACTGTGTTCTTGTTGGCTGTTATTTCCCAAGACTGTGACAATTTTCAACTACACAAAATTCCTACAATGCATTCAGGGTGACTGCGGGCCTTTAAATATAGATCTGTCACATTAGGTAACAGCACAAATGCTCTCCCTGTTAGCTCTTGAGGTCGTTATAATTAAAGGAGCTACATAAGGGGCGGATCCAGGATTTTTCTTCGGAGGGGGTGCACCACTAAGGAATGACGTACTGACGGATGAACACTAGTTATATTAGGAAGCCACAGGTCATCCCAGGGAGGGGTGTGCACCCCCTACACCCTCCCCCTAGATCCGCCCCTGTATGTCACGCTATTTTGAGTCATTTCTTTGACAACCTAAACTACCCTTAAAATGTAGGAAACCTAAAAATAATCTTGCTAACGAAGAAAATACCAAAGGAGTGATACTAAACCAAAAAGGAACAAGGATGGCTGAAGATGAAATAGATGATTGGAAATGATGATTTTGATACATTTAGGCTAAATTTTTCAAAGCACACGAACGATGGCGTAGCTCCTTTAATTCAGTTGTTGGGTGGTTTGAACTATGGACGTCCTCACATTCATTCAGCAGGGCCCCAGGATCTATGCTTAGAACAGATGTTAAGGACTATCAGGTCAGCTTTCATCTGTGAGACCAGCAAAGTTTTCGTCTTCCTGATCATCATCCTACAACGAAACACGACAATGATAAACTCAACTATTACTACACTATTACTGAATCTTACTCTCATCTGATTCAAGAAAACATAAACGTACAGGCACCCTTGGCTGAAACCTCCATACCTAAGAAAATTACATAATTTCTGAATGTGCTGGCAATAAACCGTTATACAACCGCCTAAAAATTGCAACTGCTCTTGCCCGAATCCTGAGCATTTTGCCCAAAAAAATGTCAAAAATTTTCAAAACTGGGTTGGGGGGGGGGCATCTGTCTTCTCATTGGCTAAGAGTCTACAGTTAATTCTGGGAAACAGCGCAACCTACAGATTATTCACTAATCTGCTAGCAGATTAGTGAATAATCTGTAGGTTGCGCGTGCAATGCATGATTTCCAAGAGCAATGTCTTATATTCACGGACAGCGAAGTAAGAACAATTCGCTTCATCGACCCAGCAAGAAATTGAGAAATCACTTGAAGATAAAGATTCGGAAAATACTAAAGTATTGACAAAAGTGGCGAAGGAACTGTTCTATGAATGCCTTAAAGAGAAAAACATTCATGAGCCACACGACAAAAAAGAATTTTTAATAGTGTTGAATCTTTTTATGTGGAAGCGCGAAAAAAGGATGGATCGTTTTACTCCATGGGAAGCCTGAAAACAATGTATAATAAAACAATTATTAGATTCGGTTTTTGTGATACAGGGTTGTCAGTAGGTTTTTGAGTAGCAGGTTCCATCCAAAAAGTAGGCGGCTATTTCCATTTTATTTCTCCAATATCACGCTCAGAACTGACCTACTAACATTCGGAGTAGCCAGCGCAGTATTCGGAATAGCCGGTGAAATGCGCCGGTTGCCAGCATAATTTGACAACCCTGTGTGATATCCGGAATAATCAAGGTCTTGGTTAGTGTTATCAGCCTCAGCCTTCAGCTTCGGCTGATAACATGTACCTCGACCTTGATTATTCCAGATAATTATCACAAAAACCTCATCCAATAATTGTTTAGAATCAATCAAAACTCAAAGTAATTACACAAAGCACAGGAAAACGTGCACCTGCGAGTCACAATTGGTTTTGGTTTTGTTCCTGATTGGTTGAAAAAATAGTGCGAGATTTTTAAACCAATCACCAAGCGAAGTCATGCAAAACCAAAGTAAACAGAATTACGTTTGACACTGAAGTGAAAACTGCTCTGACTATCTAGATTGTAACTTTTTATTATTAACCTTCATTTCACGAACATCCAAGTCTTCACCGTATTGAATGGCATTGTCAATCTGAATTAGAACATTCATGATAGAATCCTCATCACAGAGGTTTAGTGGCAGAAATGATACCATGCTGTAATCATCAATCTGAAAATACAAAATGCTTGATAAATGCTTGATAAATCAGGTTAATTATGTGAATTCATGGTGGTTAAATGCATTATATCATGGTCAATGTGGCAAGTTCCGCTCAGTGGTCTGGGTCATTTTGACACAAGTACTAAATAGATTTTTTCTACCACTCCTGTGCTGTATGTGAAAGTGCTGGGCTGTCGTCTGGTTCCGTAACCAGCTTCCTCAAGTACCATGAGATAGTGGGCACTTTCACTAAAAAGTTGCTAACATCAGACTAGTTTCTATAAACCTCAAGTGACAATTGAAACAAAACTTAGCCCTTAGCAAATGTGTCTGTATTTAATAACGCTTGGTACTACTGCTGACAGTGTTTCTGTTTTAATTGATTTAGTAATCAAGTTAAATTGTCTAATGTGTATACAGCAAGGCATTATCACTTCCCATTCCTAATGTTTCTGAACCCCCACAAACAATACCGGTAGTTAATATGTGTGTGGGAGGGATGGGGGTTCTCAACAGGGAATTATAATGAAATCACAATAAAGCTAGACATACATTTGTATACATACCAATTGTGCCAGTGCTTTATTTAACCTTTTGAATCTCTTGTTTGTACTTGCTTTAAGCTCTTCTACAAGTTGTTGTGGATCAGGATCCAAAAACCTATTAACAAAACATTTATTTTATTAATAAAAAATGTTAATAACAGGTGGCGAAATTAATATTGTCAACAGTTTGCATTGCCAAAAGGTCTACACCAGAAATAATAAGCTCTTTTAATCAACAGGGAAATTTAGCAAACCCACCTGTCTACTTGCTTTAATTGCTTCTTGTTTAGCAAGTCCATTTTACTCATGATATTTATATGAGGAATCTCCAGCTGAATCATGGCAGACAGTGCCGACAGGACGCCAGCAAAGTACTTACTACAGTCCACCGCAAACTGAGAGTCAATCAGGAAGACACCACACACTCTGAAGTCCCACTGATGTAACGTCTGCACCAATTGTCGCATCACTGGCATGTGGGTGTACAGTTCTATTTGGCCTGTGGTTCAACAAAGAAAAAAATTTGAATATTGCCTCTCTTGAAGAGCCTCCCTGCTGGGGTAAAATAAGAACTGCCTGGGATTTGCTGATTTTTTTTCATTGGGAAAATGAGATTGAGTCACTGGAACTGTGAATTTAGTTAAACAAGAAAATGGGACAGGGGCTGGGATTTGGGCCAAACATAACCACCACCCCCGCCGACCCCGGCTTCAGGACTCTCACTCTTGTAAGCTTGTCATATTCTTACTACTGGTTCTCAAGTATACCAGTTGCTATTATTTGGGGGGTGGGTAGGGGGAGGGGTGGAAGTAATATTCCTGTTTATTGCCGAGTTTTTTTATGAATGATAATGAACCATTCATTTGGAATATCCACCCAGTGACCCTCCATGGACAGGAGGAGGGGTATTATAGATATTTTCTGGAATCACACATTTGTATGTTTTTAACAGCACACCTGGACAATCAAACAAGATGTAGTCATCATCAACATCTCCCAATTTTTCTTCCAGCCAATCAAAATTCTGCACCAGGTACCTAGATGGAAAATATTTTTAATTAAATTAATTAAGCCACATAACTGCAGCATTAAGTTGACAAGACAGATTACAATGCTAATAAACATGAAAAATTGAGAATCCATTAAAACTGTTTATGGAAGAAATAAAGATTGCTTATAAATATTATCAAAATTAAATGGGTAGTATAAATTTATGTTAATGCATGTAATTAATGGCATACAGCCATTGACCAGATTGATCATGTGATCTCTTCATGTGCTTTAGGTTACTCAGTTGTTGGACCATCTCCTTGCATTAGGCTTTGACAACCCAGGGGTTTCATTAATAAGTTTTTATACAGGAGGTCAGCAGGAATTTTCAGCCAGGCATTTTTAGTTTTTCTTATAAAAGAAAGCAAGTAGAAAAGACAAAAACAGCCGGGCAAAGTCATGGCTAAATCTCATTCACGGCCGGTCAATTTGCTCGGTGCCTGGCCCTTAATGAACCCCCTGACAACCCACCCTTCCCACCCTTAAAGTGAAAGGGCAGGGGGTCTCTCCTTTGTTAGGTGTCATGTTAGTCATTTGTCAATAAATTTGTTGAACCAATTCTTGGTGTGACAGTAATTACACTTTACAAGAGAGTGTTTTCTCTTACTCCATACAGAAAACAAGTCCTCCATTTGGTCCAAGTCGTAAATCTTCAGCTTCCATAACATCATCCAGTTCCACTAACTCCCTTACATCTGTAAAACACAATCCACAAATATTGATATTTGGGTCGAGCGAGTTTTGACTGAAAGCTATATAAAACCAAAACCAAACTATATAGGACCCAGACAATATAATCCAAAGAACCAACCCAAACTCAAAACAAATATATTTAACTTGCTGACAGGAAAAGATATGCTAAGGAGTCATGGCTGTTTTACTTCTGGTAATTGGTAGCGGAGAACACATGGCATAATTTTTTCAACCGGGCACAAAGTGTAATTAACACTTAATGCAAAAACAAACCAAATGAAAATTCCTTCAAGTAAAAATTGCCCCATGAAGACAAAAAGACTAACAGCAACATGTGACTGCTCTAGAACAACAGTACTGACAGTACTTTATAGCCATGGCAAGGTGCACTCCATAACCAAACTTGTGACATAGATGAGACAGAAGTTGCAAACAGCAAAGGAGTGCTGCTGGGGAGGGGGGATCTACAGACATGGCCGTACCTCCCCCCCTCCCCCGAAAAAACCCTTATCTCCTGTATGCTTTAGATAAAACTCTTGTCATGAGAAAATTTTGAAATGTTGAAGCTCTGAGTGATATTTAGTATTTATCATGACATATTTACCTGAGGAATATTTTCCCCACTGAAAGCATTTCATTTTCCATTTTGAGGTAAAATACAAATGAGGCAACTAGCTCGTCTTGCCTCTATCTTCCGAAGCAGCTGGGAAATTATCAATAACTATTAATAGTAAATAACTCCTAACATTGTACACACCAGCTAGAACTGGATAATCAAAGTGTTCGGCAGCAGGATCAAGATTGACAACTTGAACTGAGCGTTGTACATTTTCACAGTGTTGCAGTATTGTAGTGCAATATGTTGACTGCAAAAACGAAAGAACATAAATATATTTCAACAGCAAAAGTCGACAACCAATAAGCCAAAATATGACCAGCTACTTATAAATATTATTAACATACAGCATGACTATTGAGGTTGATTCTATCTTGGTAGGCAGGAGTAATGTTGCTTTTCTTGACTCACCACCTCTCTGTTTCAATTCCCTCCCTCACTCAGCCAGGGTGCTTTCTGTGCTTGTTTTGAGCAGCCCAAAACAAGTCATCTGAATGGCAGTTAAAAAATGTTCAAAATCCACAACATAAAAGGTAGTTTGGTCCACAGTCCCTTAATAGCAGAGCAGCTTTCATGAGCTTGTAATTCCGTTCCTCTAGTATAGCAGTTGCTGTTGTTACTGGGGCTACATGTAGGTGCATTGTTGCTGTTGTTTGTTCTATAATTTACATTATAATTTCTATAATTTGCTCTCTCGAAGGGATGATCTGAAGGACAGGTCACTGCTCTCTTTATCGGATGCTCTGCCTAGTGTGGAGACTTCGCTGACCATCCTTATGGTCTTTTTATTCTTTGCATATGTTTTAATTTATGTTTAATAACCTTGCCATTAAATTGTAATAAATAAATAAAAGTGAGATCTTCAGAGAGCTGCAACCAGGCCCCCTCCTCACTCACCATTATGTGAAACAAGAAATAAAACAAAGATCGAATCCGACGATTCGCTCCGACGAAGGGCTAACGCTCGAAACGTCAGCTCTTGAATCTCTTTACGGTGGCCAATTGACATAATCAACCCAGTTGATAAAACCAAATTATATATTCATATAAAAGTAACCTACCTTTCCGCTTCCAGCAGGTCCCATCACAAGTTGTGCGTACCTCATGTCTGTAACGCAACGATGAGGTGTTTATTAGGGACGTCAACCGGCTGTATTTTCCTCCATGTTTGAGAAAAATGTCTAATTCCCAGCCTTCGTTCCTTCCGCTCCGCATTCTGACAGAAGTGAGACCGCTGACCGGTTCATTTGCAACCACGGCCGCCGACAACTCGACCCAACGTGATGTTTTTCGAAAAATTCCACACTATATACCGCTTTACCTCTACAGTAGTCTCAAAGGACAGTTCCTTCTTTGATTTGGCTCCAGCTGGAGAAAAGGCTGACAAAAATAGACCTCGTTAGGAACACACCCCATCATCTCCTCTACCCACACTATTGCATCGTGGGTAAAGATTTCTGTGTGCGCGAGGACTGGTCATAAACCGGTGTGAAGTTCCTTCGAGCATGGCGGCTACACGGAGATTGGGAAAGGTAGGTTACATATTAAAGTGAAACTCTTTTTAAAATAGCATAGAATTGCTCCTATGTGAAATAAAATCGTTTAATGATGTTTTAGCAAGAGAATTTTGGATGATGATGTGCTGACCTTTGCATTATTTAAACCAGTGTCGCTGAATTTGTCGATCAGATCCTGGTCTGACAAAACTTGAATGTGATCTCATTTGGCCCTCATTTCAAATTGCAGCTGTCTGTTTTCTGTAGTGCTTAGTTAAGTTAATATGATCTTCAATGCTAACCTTTCAAGCAACAGTAATCTATCCTGTAATCGTGAAAAGAAATGTAATGTACATAACTGAATTCATTTTGTTGTTGCATATTTATTGCATCACAAATTTTCGATAATTGGATATCGTCAATTTTGCTAAATGAACTCACTTAAGTTCTCCATTCTAGGAACTGACAGACATCAAAAGCTCTGGGCAAAAAATTTTTCGTGATATTCAAGTAGATGAATCAAATATTCTAAACTGGCAAGGTTCTATCGTACCGGTAGGTAGTTTATACTCCTTTGATTGAATTTGTACTTTACACTTGGAGATTTTCGTTCAACTTCCGTTTTCTGTGCCATTAATACATCTGACCAAGATGCTTTAGAATTAACTTAAGCTGAGAAGTTCTTCTTCCACAATTTTTTTTCATGTGTAACTGGGCATAGTTGAAGTGAAACCTTGCATTGGTTAACATTGCTTTAAATTATGTACTGAAGTACAATTGTCATAAAGTTTATAATCTGTGATCAAACTGAAACTTGTATCTAGTTGTCATTGTTGTAGACTGATTAATGTGTGGGCATAAAGGTACATACTAGGGTGGATGGATTTGGCTTCAAAACTTTTTCATTATGGTAAATAAAAGGACATGTTGCTTTGGGGTATGGTCTGGTAATGATCAAAGTTTCATTTTCAAAAGTTGGAATGCTTTGAAAAATATGAGAAAACATAAGGCATTATAAAATTAAAAAGATGCAAATAAAGTGGTGTAGAGGTTTTGTGGGGCCCTTAGAAGCCTTAACCACTGATTGGTAACGGTTTCAATTATAGAAAATTTTTGCAAAGGAAACTTTTGTATTTGTCTTGATCTTTAATATGTTTGAAAGAGAAGAATGATCATTGCAGTGAATTTCCAATTTAAGCAATCAATGGGTTCAAATTCCCTGTTTTTTTCAGGCTTCTTCTTTCCAATTGCTTAAATTGGAAATTCACTGCGATTATCATTCTTCACTTTCATCTACATCCACAGTTCAAATATGAATTTAATATGTTTGTTGCTCCTTTATAGGATCAGCCACCTTACAATAAAGGTGCTTTTAAGATTGAAATTAATTTCCCAGCAGAGTATCCTTTCAAGCCGCCAAAGGTGAGATTTTTTCGTTCGACATCACATTTTTTAAATTACTAGAAGAAACACAATGTTAAAAGTTAGAGATGCACCATTAGCAATGTGAAGGGGTGCAGTCCAAAAACAAAAACCAATACCCTGCAAAGCAAAAATGTAAGAAAAATATCCAGCATTGCAAAGGAACCTAAAAAATAACCTGCATTGGCTGAAAAAATTGTGCACCCCTGCTGGTTTGGAAAAAAATAACATACCTTTCCAGAAAGTCCCTTCACCCCTTAAGGTGATTCCTAAGAAATAAAAGTTGACGAACAATCTTTTTCAAACTTGTTCTGAATTTTCCCTACCAAGCACTGATTCAAAAAATTATAATCAAAAAGATAGGTCACTAAGCTCACAAATAAGATTTTATGGGCCAATTTTACCCCAATGGGCCTGCACTGGTACTAATCACGCACATGTATATTATTTGAATTGTAACTTAAAGACTTAGAGGATAATTTTTTCTCCAAATTATGCAATAAAAATTATAGGTCACCGTGCTTGTTTCTGAGAAAATACCAGTTTATTGTCCTTGCGACCCAGGTTATGTAGAACAATCTGCCTGCTCCCCTTGAGCATATAATTTGATCTACTGGCTGAGGAACGAATGAAGTGGAAAATATAGTTTGCAATTTTACATGGTCCTGCATAGCATGGCGTGAGAACATGGATTAATAGTAATAATAGTAAGGCAAAGGTGCAAATGATAATAATGTTTGAAGGAAAAAGGTGTTAAATAAATAAATAAAGACTTTATTCATGTGTCAATTGTAAAAAAATAGCAGTAATAAAACCACTAAGTAAGGACACAAATCAAATGGACAATTTTTCTTCTCGGAGAAAAGAAATGAATGTCAATGGCTGTTAATTTTTCAGATTACTTTTAAGACAAAGATTTATCATCCCAATATTGATGAAAAGGGTCAGGTTTGTTTGCCGATCATCAGTCCTGAAAACTGGAAGCCAGCAACAAAGACAGATCAAGGTAATTAGTGAATCTGTTCACAGTTATTCGCTCTTTTATCATACTTATGAAATGAAACAATCAATTTAATGCGTAGTATTGTTATTTGATTCCATGGTGTTTTAGAGATCTGTATCAAAAGTTAATTCTACTGCTGATTTGTATTGGGGTTTACAGAGCATTCATGTGACCCAAATAGTACCTTTTCATTGGATCTATTCCTTTTGAATTATTAATGGATTTTACAATAGTATTTAAAAATGGGCTTATAAATAGTATAGTATTTAAAAATAGTAATAGTTAATGGTATTTAAAAATGGGCTTATAAATGTGACCGTGAACGGGAAACGTACCTTAACGCTTTTCCATTAAATGGCCGCTAACGGACGAATAGCTAACGGATAGTTATGGCCTTCACAGCATTCTAACGGTTATCTAGTTGTGCCTAACGGATGGTCAAAGCATTCTAACGCTTTATACTAACGGTCTAACGGCTAACTTAGTATGCCTAACGGATGAAGAGAACGTGTAACGGTTGTCTAATGCTCTACATCTAGGGACTTTTAACGGTTGTGTAACGGTTTACATCTAAGGACGTTTAACGGTTGTCTAACGGTTCACATCTACGGACTTTTAATGAGCGAATAGCGTGGCTTTCAGTCCAATGTTATAAAAACATGATTGTGCCAAACCACTACTAGTCTTACACTCACGACTTTCAAAAACATGAATCACAAAGTGCCGATTTCATCAGTCGTCAATGAGACAAAAATTAAAAAATATTTCCACGGAGAGCATAAATCGAAAGCAAAACTCAGTCATATAAACTTTCACTTCCTCATCGAGACGGACAAACTCAGAATTTGAGTCCTTTATTATCGTGTGAGACGCGAATGTAACGTTGCTAAACCCGCATCTAAACAATTTTACTCGCCAGTCGTGGTGACCTTTTTTTGTTGTTTTACTCAAATGGATTTGTCGCTTGTACTTATTTTTACACAATGACTTTGTCAAGAGTTTTGACTGAAAATAAAAGGTGCATCGAGGATTCCTGCTTTTGATACCAGTGGACTCACGGTGAGTGAAAGCTTGAATGCTTGCGAGGCCTGCCAAATCAAGTTCGTCATTTGACAGTTCCAAGCAATTATTTAGGTTGGAAAGTACAACAGTTTCCATAAACTGTCCAGAACAAGGACTGCGTTTTACACCAAGAGCACAACCACAACCATCCTTTAGAAATTTCTTAACTTTTTTGTTTTCCATTTCAGCTTGATCTGTCTCGGCCATAGAGTTGACTTCAACTGTTTTAGTAATGCTGAGAAGCAAAGTTTTGTCCATTGTTACAACAATTTGCCGTCGTCATAGCAATCAAGAAATTAGCATTTTGACGACCAATGTTGAGTGACAAAACACGAGCACAAGTTCTTGACACACAATCAATGTTTACTTCGCAGAACATCTTTATTCATCGCAGGGCCATTTTGGTCGGAATGTGACTGTATTGGTCATAATTTCAAGCCCTGTTACTGAAGTAGTAGGTTTCAGTCAGGTGTCCTTGACTTCTGGATCCAGGAGTTAACAACTAACTAAGTAATCATCATTTTTCCAACTATCTTTAACATTTTTCCTATTGGGGAACTGAAACGTTGTTGTAAAATTCATTCTTTATTTACCACATGGTTTCTGCAACACATTGTATTGATGCTATCCTAACCCTATTCTCCCAGAGGAAAGTTAGAAATTAAATCAATAAAGTCAACTTATCAGTTATTGGAGATGATTGCCAACAAGCAGTGATCACACCTGGAGCTTCAACTTTAGTTTAAATGTCAGTTCATTGAGGACTGCCTGACTTCAGCTAAGAGGGGGGGGGGGGCAAGGGGGGGGGGGTTCTTGTCACGAAGTCACAATAGTAAATATTCGATTTCATGAATCACGAAAAATTCACTAAGGTCACCAAAAAATCTGATCACAATGCAGTGATATTCAGCTGCAAACTCAGCTTTAGACATTCATAATTCATGTCTTATCTATTCATGATTCACAGCCAATGACTTTTGCATTTCACGCCTCACAGAATACACTTCAATCACGATTCACAGAACAGTTTATTTTTATCAAATCACAATTTACAGAGCACAAAAAAAAAACGGATGACGGCATCACAAAAATATCCTTGCACCCCCTCAGTTAAGTGATGAAGGTTTAAGATGTTTGTTTCCATTGCCTTTTTTTAGTAATTCAAGCTCTAGTGGCACTTGTACACTCGCCTGAACCAGAGCACCCACTCCGCGGAGATTTAGCTGAGGAGTACACAAAGGATAAGAAAAAGTTTATGAAGAATGCAGAAGAGTTTACAAAGAAGCACGCTGAAAAGAGACCCTCAGATTGATCAGCTGTGCTGATTACTTGTTTAATTCTAGGGACACTCTTGAGTCCAAATCTAGCTTTTGGCATTGTAATTTGTATATCCTTTGTTAAAATATGCATTTCATCTAGCTGCTGTTACAGTTTTAGTCTTAAGTAATAGTCTCGGATATAACTGTGTTTATCCCAATGTAGGCCAAATTCCTTCATACACACAACTTAATAAACATCTTCAGGGCTGAATTTATTCTGTGATCTGCACAAACAGCGTGAAATGAAACATTTGGTAAATGAAAATGGTCTGCAATGGGATGGAGTAGTATTTCATGATATTCTGTGTTTTTTTGGGCTATCTCGATATTCAAATTAAAACAAATTGCTGTTATTCTATTTTTTTCTTTGTTAGACACCAGTACAAACAATCTAGGCCAATTTTACCGTAATTAGTTTTGCAATCGTGTTGCCTTTTGGATCAGGTCTATTGGAGCCTCGTAGTTTTTCTCTATTCATTATTTTTTTTAATTAGTTTTTCTTTTGGTTTCTAAGCCCTTCGTACTGATAATGGACATTCTACTCTGTCAAACTAACTTGTTTTGTTTAAATGTGCATGTAGTAGGAAAACCAGTATAATGATTTATGCCTGGAAACAGTTATGGTAGTTAAAATTGAGTGATACAGGGGTAGGTCTATGTTTCACTGTAAGACATTTTCAAGTGAATTAGAGTGTACTTATTTGAGCTCGATGTTCCGTGGCTAGCTTCTGCTAAAACAAAGTCAAATTCGATGCAAGGCTATTCCATGCTTTGGCGTATGTCAATCTTGTTTCGTCACTCTCTTTGTTCGTAGTGAGTGACGCGGGACCGGTAAGAAGGGAGATGTTGATAAAATGTCCAATCATGTGATTGCTATTGGTCCTGCATTGTAAGTTGCTGTGAGAAGAAAAACTGCTGTGTAATTCATCACATTTTACAAGATCGTGTCAAAAATTGCTAAGGTGCATAAATATTTATTTAAGGCATAGCAAGCTGGATTTTTCCTGTGTGGAAGCAAATTGGAAAATCCTACTCTCGCCTGTTGCCGCATAATTATGTCAACATGGAGAGCACAGTGAATTGGCTTGCTTGATTTTATCTGGTTGATGGATTTATAAATAAGGCAAACAATGATCGTACCAAACAGCTAGAACTTTAACCCTTCTATCTCCACAATGACTTGCTAACGTCTTACTTGCATTTTTACAGCAAATATTGGTAATTTCAACAAAGCCATCTGGAATAAAAACTACATTCTTGCAACATGAAATTGTAGAAAATGTATTTTTTTTTGTTGTCTTGTCGAAAGTGTAGGACAAATATTTAAGAGAATTTCAGTGCCATCTTGGAGAAGTTAAGGGTTAATGCTGACATAATTTGCTTAGTGGGGCTTTCAAATGACTTTGTACGGTGTAGCCAATGAACCTCTTCCTTTTGTGCAATCCCATTGTTGACAGAGGTGATAGCTGTGTGTGTTTCGCTCAAGTTGTTTTTATATAATTTGTACACTGTCACTGTAGAAAAAATGTTAAACTTTTCTTGTTGCTTCAAGCGTATTCATTTTAAATAAAAAATTTAATCTTCAGTCTTGTTGATGATGAGCCTTGAGTTGAAGAGGCCATTTCCAAGATGTCTTTTTACTGTTTCAAATTGAACCTGGTGCACACCTTTCATATGGAAAGGAGTTTTTCACTGCGCGAAAAGCCAAATATTCGGGCCAGAAATGAATTCGCTCGAATACGAGTCGGCGCACGCCTCGTATACTGAAATATTCCGAAGTATTCTAGGACGCCTGATTCGAAATACACCTGGGATATCCTATTAGAATCCGTTCTGTTTTATTCAAGGTGTACATGACACGTATTCAATATTGAATACTCCAGGGCCACTTCACGTATTCAAATCAAATACTCTTGAATACTCCAGGTGAACTTCACGTATTGCGTACGCCTTGAATACTCTAGGATTACGGCAATCCCTCTTTTCCCTATGAAAGGTTGTGCACCGTAACTCGTTTTGAGGTAAAAGGCAACCTTTTTGGAAAATGTGGCTTATTGTATCTTTTACGCTTGAATTTATCCTCGCATGCTGGAGGGGTTTCCCATAAATTACAGATAGGTACTAGGTGTGTGTTGCATGATTCTTAAACCCTGACCCTATAAGTATTTAAGGATAGTGAAAACGAAAATTGAAGGGGGAAACAAAAACCTATGAATAGTGTAAAACTGGTCAAGTTTATTTAGTTTCTGTAACTGTACTTTACAGTGCGGACAAAAAACCGTGAACACTTGACATTTAATATTACATTTTTGGTTATGATTATCCAATGAGAGCTCTTAACATAGACCACAGAATTAGTGTTTTCAGCCCCTAAGAAAGCTAATTCTTCTGTTTATATGAATGGCTAACATTGGATAATGGTAAAAAAAAATGTAAAAATAAATGTCAAGTGTTCACGGTTCGAGTGTCCTCACTGTGACGGACAGTTCAACCTTGGTGAACTATTTTGAATTTTTTAATACGATTTAGGACCCCGATCTATGGATCACATCGGAAACAATGTCACAAGGGGCAAAGTGATACTTTATGTACCCTACTTGGGACCGAGAACCTCAAAATCCGTACCCTGTATCCTGCGGCACATACCTGTGTAGCCTTCATTCAAATTGCAGCATGGTGGGGCCCAAGAGGTGATTGTTTGCTAGAATAGACCAATTCCGATATATTAATATTCTAACCGAGACTTGGGGGGAATAAAACAAAAGATTTGCATCTAGTTTTAGGGATGAATAAATAATTTCTTTTGTTTTAGTCCCCCAAGCCTCAGCGTCATGTTAGAATTTTAAAATATCGGAATTGGTCTATCACGCTTGAAACGTCAGAATTCTAAGTGCAAATTCCCAGAGTGGAGGAACCCCTATGAGAAGATTCCTCTTCTCACCTCGTCAAACCACTGGCACGAATGGATGCAGATGGGGAGTTTACCTCGGTGTAAGAACCTGTGACTTTTGTCTTTGTTTTTGAGCTATTGTTTCTATGTTCTGCATTGTTTTAGACTGCTAGCAGCCCCGTCCTAGATAGAGGGGGTAAGTTTCTAAAGAAACTGTGGTACTGCGTCGGTGGGAAGTATAACAATATAATTTGGTTTTATCAAGTGGGTTGACAATGTGAATTGGCCACCGTAAAGAGATTCAAGAGCTGACGTTTCGAGCGTTAGCCCTTCGTCGGAGCGAATCAGAGAATTGTGAGTCGTGTGTTGTTTATATACAGAAAGATGTAGCTTCGCTATTGGTTGGTGCCTGGTAACGTGAAAACAACGGAATAAATTAGTTGAATGAAAAGCGTTCGTTGATACCGTGAGGATTAAGACTGCCGATTTGAAAAATAAATTTTCGTTCTAGATAGTCCCGATAGCGCGCGAAATAGCCGAGAGCGCACAGCGGGGCGAGACTGGAGCGAGGACGCGCCCTCCCGACCATCCAGAAAGGGACTGCTAGCAATCTAGCATTGTTTCGAGGTTCTTTGTTGTCTTGTTCGTCTTGCACTGGTGAGTTTAACAGGTTCTTACACCAAGGATGAGCCAAACTGGGTTAAACTGGACCGTCAACGCCTTGTTGATAAATCAATAATGAAGTATAAGATTGTAAATAGACCTAAATAATATGATAAATTTAAATTGGAATTTCTTTAATTTGAGAAGATAGTTTCTCAGACCATCTTGTAGGTCCAGCATGACTACCTGTGTGAGTTATATCGTTGAGTAATTGATAGAAGTCCTTGGATTTTGCTTTGTGAAGATTAATTTGAACATTGTTCTCCAAATAAAAGATAGGGTCACTACTTTTCTCAAAATCATAACCGTCAAGGAGGTTTGGATCTTAATTAGCATAGATTTTGACGATTTTATTTCTCCGTTCACTCCTTAGTTTTTGTTTCTATTGAGAAGATATATCAAACACTCGAGATAGTGTTTCATCGACTATCCAAACACCTCGAAGTTCGTTAAAAATACTCCGCTGCGCGTCGTATTCAGTTCACCTCTCTTCTCGGTGTTTGGATATCCCGACGAAACACTGTCTCTCGTGTTTGATATATTACTAACAGGACAATTACGTCTTTCATAATTGGGTAGTCATAAATCATTACCAAATGAATGCTGTACCTCTAAAATAAAGCCGATGGCAAGAAAGTTTGTTAGAAGTTTGGAATTGTTGATAAAACTTGAAGATCGTTTAAAAATAACACGTCTGAATGATTTAGACTTTCTAATTCCGAAGACGTTGGGCTTGTACAAAAAGAATAGTTTGTGTTTGATTCGATTAAGGGAAACAAAATGTGCATGTTTTAAGAGTGCCAACCAGGAATAAGATTCGTGACTTCTATCAGTCCGTTAAAATCTCGCACTCGGTAAAGATGCCGGTCGGTGGATGAAGCCAGGCCAATGATCTCTTGAATGCCAAACGTAAAACCACCCACTGCCACCACGAATATTTCCACTCCGTCGTTCTTCAAACCAAAAGCCTTGAACAAAGTCATATCTTTTCCCTTGTTTGATAACCCATCGGTGACGAGCAGGACGTTTTTATAGCCTTCTGGATCGAAGCCTGAACTGCGTACAACAATAATAATTTTTAACAATTAGATTATGAGGTCGAGAAATAGAAATAGAAATCGAGAGCGAATAATCTAATTGTTTTAGTATAAATCTACTAGTCGTGGCGACTTTTGTTTTCTGGAACAGCCTCGACCAGTAAACTGTCTAAAGCTTCTTCACGGACATTTCGGCCGCCATTTTGTTGACAACCGCACTGCTACGCTACTCACAGTTTAGTAAAATCCGACCAGTGGTCTATTAGTTGCGTTCTGATTGATTGAGCTACTACCAGGCTATATGTTATAGCCTGGGTTGATAATGTCAATTGGCCACCGTAAAGAGATTAAAGTGCTGACGTTTCGAGCGTTAGCCCTTCGTCGGAGCGAATGATGATTCGCTCCGACGAAGGGCTAACGCTCGAAACGTCAGCACTTTAATCTCTTTACGGTGGCCAATTGACATTATCAACCCAGTTGATAAAACCAAATTATATTGTTATACTTCCCACCGACGCAGCACCACAGTTTCATTAGAAACTTACCCCCTATATTTTTATTGCATAATTTTGGGGCATAAATTATCTTTAAGCTATAAAAATAGTACAAATAACTTTTGGTAAGGAAAAAAAGTTATAGCTTAAAGCGTGCACAAAACTGTTACGGGACAAGGGAAATTTTGACCTTGAAAACGAGTCGAGATACGTTTGAATTGGGGACGTTGCCGTTTGAAATTGTGTGATTTTTCCAAACGTTACAAGATATTTGACATTGTTCTATATGCCCAAGAATTTCTACCTATCAAGCTTTTTACAACTATTTCTTTGATAAACTCTGTTTCCAGCTACCACAAAAATAGCGGAACGTGAACCTATGAATCTATCTTTTGATTGTAATTTTCGAGTCAGTGCTTGGTAGGGAAAATTCAGGAAAAGTTTTCAAAAAAAATCGTTCGACAACTTCTATTTCTGAGGAATCACCTTAACACTTTAATTACTTTTAGTACACTATTTCTATTTATACTGCTTCAGGGGAAGCGACCAAGCGAAGCAATGAACACGGCTCTTTGCACATGGGTACAGCGTTGAAACTGAAGCCTGTGAAGCGTTTGGATTTGGGGAAAAAGAAAATATGAAAGGAGAAAAATGCGAAAAAAACCTAAAGAAGCCATTTCCATTACTCGCGAAACGCCAAGCAGGCCGGGGACGAAGTAAGACGGCTGCATTCTTAGGCTGCCATTTCCAAGGACTTTTTCTTGGCCATTTCCGACTACTTTTCAGTCTTCGGTAGTTTTCTGCTTTTTTGGACGTTTACTAAATTGTGCTATAAAATCTAAGGCCCCGTCCCAATCTAAAATATCTCAAAGACGATAACCCTTGAGGTGAAACATGCCTATAAATCTCGATGTCAAATGATTGGCGCGTACATACCGTGAATTTTCAAATAGCCTGTCCTTGCACACCTGCAATGCCTCCTGGGTATTGGTGAGACCAGCCTTTCGTTTTACGGTAGGTAGAAGAGCTATTGTCTCATTATAGGTTATGAACGTGGGAGTTAGAACAGTAGCCTCCGTGGCAAAATTGACGACTGCGTAAAGAGTTTTCGGACTGGCTCTCTCAGTGAGAAACACCAAGGCTTCCAGTCCCTTTTTGAAATTTTCCGCGCGGATCGAGTTGGAAGAATCGATGACATAAATGACGTTGTTTGTGCGATTGTCCGCTGCACTGGAAGCTTGTCGCTTGGCTCTTGTATTGATAAGGCTGTCGTCACGGCGTAGGAAATATTTCATCATCTTCTCGGCTGTTACCTTTGGGGCTGGTATCTTGAGGGCTTCTGTAAAGGAAAAATAATTATAAGAAGAAAGGTGCGTGAACTGCCAATGGGGGAAAATTGTAGCTTTTTTCGTCTAGTTTTCTGCCTTCCCTTATCCTCTTTGCCTTTTTCTTGAGAGGAGACAACCTCGTTCCCAGGGCCTCTCATCTTCACGCCCTCCCGGAACGAGGCGATGGCTAAAAGGGATGGTCGAGTGGGACGTTTCTAACCATGAACATATTGAGTTGTCTTACACGAAGCGTGGAATCGTTGGAGCTTCGGTAGCCACTGAAAGGGCTGAGGCTCTACACTTCGTGTAAGACAACTCAATCGGTTCATGGTTAGAAACGGCCTACTCGGCCATCCCTTTTCGCCATCACCTCGCTCCGGGAAGGCGGGGAAATGAGAGACCCTATGGAGTGATTTCCTAATGTGGCTGGCGAGGGTTTTCGTCATCTTCCAGGACTTTGATGGGTCATTATAATATACACAAAACTACAAGGCTGATACAACGTAAAAACTGACTTTGCGAGCCATCAGCATGACCGAAACTGATAAAGCATGCAGGACTGTAACCGAGGACAGCTGTCATTTTAATCACTCTTTTGTAGTTGTTGCTACAGTCGTGTGGTCTCATGCGGGAAGCGTGGTAGTCGCGCTGGACTCTGGAACAGGTGGTCCATGTTCGACCCCTGGCAATGCACTGCGTTCTGTTCTTGGGCAAGACACGTTACAATTACAGTGCCCATCTTCACCCGGCCAGGTTCATCGGAGAATTTAATGCTGGGGGTAACCCTGCAATAGACTAGCATCCCATCCAGGGGGAATAGAAATACTCCTAGTAATCGCGATATAAGCTCCGGCAGCATGAGGTCGTTTGGCTTGATGCAGTTAGCCCTTGCCTTGGTTCGTAAAACTAAATAAAGGGTTGTGATAACGCTTACGATTGGACAGTGATATCATCGCGGTAAAACCATCCGAAACCCCAATTGCATTATGTTGAATAGACTGACAGGTCTATAACCGCCGGCTATCTGTAGCAGATTTGTTGGGATATACTGTTTTGTGTTTCTTGGACAAAAAAGGGAATTTATTACGAGGGAGAAGGGGTACTTGACCCATGTTTGGGTATAGGGATGCCGCTGGAGGAAAACATTTATATAGCGCGCAATATTATACTTACCTATCTAGTCCTGAAAAATGATCTTTTTTGGACTGATGACTGGCTAAATAAATACCGATCAACGTTTCTGATTTAGGAATTCTTAAAACTCAACGAAAGTCTTGAAGTCGTATCCTGGCTAGGACGACTCCAGACCCTGTTTAGGACAGACTCGCTTGAAATTATACACCCTGTGCAGGACTGAGTCGTGCAAAACCATACCCTATCCAGCGGCACCTCCCCTTGTATCTCATATAAGGGAGTATCATCCCCCCGGATTATGATGCAGACAACAATCATTAGTTCATTATGTTTGAAAAGGCTAATGGCTCGCCACTGGGAGTATCACAAACGCCGTGAAAACAATCGCTTTGTCTGCTAAAATGTTTTAGGTGTTAACTGAAGCCGGGAATTACCAAGACTCACGCAAAGCTGAGGATTTTCCCATGTGTGTCGCTTTTGTTCTCATAACATCTCGCAGTCAGTGCTTTTAAACCAGCAGTGGCACAATAGCGCCTTCATCAAAATAGGCTGAGCGAGACTATTATCCTTCGCTCTTCAGCGCATCGTGCGTCCCAGATTTATTCGACAGGATAAGCTGTTCCGGGAAGCTGTTTAATTAATGTGAGCTGATTACCGTGCAATTACGTTGCATATCGCACTTAATGACTGAATATGTCAGACCTTTAACAGTGCTTTCTCACATCAAGAATGACAACAAAGCTCTTCAGATATATAGTTCTCAATCTTTCCGCCAGTGTACTGCGATACTTGCAGATTTTGTGGATTTTTCATAGTCACAAAGGTCAAATTAATTCGAGTGTGGAAAGATCTCCTGGAAAATTAGGCAGGCGACTGTTGTAAAATGGATTTACTTCTGAAAAACGCTAGTCAAGTTAGGCTCCCGATTCATTGACAATACTTTTTGTATATACTGACCTTCAGTAATACTCGTACGATGACGGTTTGAAAACCTTGATACAGCCAAACCGGAGCAAGTTAACCCAGTTAGAATTAAAAAGCCTAGAATCCCTTTGCATGGCATGGTCGTAAATTAGTATCAGAAGCACTGTGAAGATGGTTTGTTACGACAAAGCTTCTCTTGTTATCACTCGGCGCAAATGACGAGCTCCCTAAGTTACAGGTCAATATCATATGTCATATTTATGCAATCTCCCGAGAAGCCGCCGATGATTGAGAACTTGAGGTTGGAGCACGGCCTTATCAGTTCTTAATATGAAATACATTGCACAAATCCGACAGATTATTTGTATGTAAATAAAGTGGAACCCCGCCTTAGGTCACCTCGTCATTACGGCCAATTTGTTTATCCTGGCGAAACGCCCATACATGTTCTTGTAAGATAACCACAGGGAGCCCATACAAGCGGTGAATTATAAAGAAATGTATGGGGATATTGAAGAGTCTTAATATCGTAGACTTACACTCCGCGAAAAGCCAAATATTCGGGCCAAAATTCGCTCGAATACGACTCGGCACACGCCTCGTATACTGAAAATTTCCCACGTATTCTAGTACTCCTGATTCAAAATACACCTGCGATATCCTATTAGGATCCGGCCTGTTTTTCCATATTCAAATTGAACACTCCGGGTGTGCATCACGTATTCAATATTGAATACTCGTGAATACTCCAGGGGCACTTCATGTATTCAAATCGAATACTCCAGGTGTACTTCACGTATAGCGTACGCCTTGAATACTCTAGGATCCTATGGCATCACACTGACATATTCGAGGCTAGAATACTCTAGAATATTTTTCATTTGGCGCAGTGTTATATCGAGTAATGGCTATAAAATAAACGCAAACTTACCTCAGGTGTTGTATTTTGTCGTTTCTGTGGCTCAAAATGGCGAATTTGAGCGATTTGGGAGGTTTTGCGTTGACTGTTGCTAAACCTTCCAAATCGCTCAAATTCGCCATTTTGAGCCGCAGAAACGACCAAATACAACACCTGAGGTAAGTTTGCGTTTATTTTATAGCCGCTACTCGATATAAGTCTACGATATTAAGACTCTTCAATATTCCCATACATTTTTTTATAATTCGAACATATGCATACAAATGGCACACCGCTTGTATGGGGGCCCCGTTCTTACTTCCAATGCATAAGGTCACATTCACATTCGGCTAAAATCCCAAACTGTATATTCTTTTGTTATAATTTTACCCCGTTTAATATGGTCGTGCGAAGCCAATTACGCATTTGTATTTGCCCAAGTTCGATAAATGATTGTTCAATGCATTCGTAACAGTAGCAATATCGGGGTTTGTATGGATACAGAGAGCTACAGAATGCAGAAGGTCCTCTATCTAAATCGCCATAATTCGGCCCAGAAACCTCACCGGAACAAGAAAGGGCTCTTTACTCCGTGTACCGTATGCAAATGTTAGACATTGTTTTACTTTTGTTCTTGATTCTTTGTAGTTTGGGCAGCATTGTTTCTCATCTTTTGTTACGGTACACGAAGGAGCCCAAGCAAGACACGAAGGAAGCGAGATAAGCCATTTTTATTTAAATCATTTCTTTATTATCACCAGTTATCATTATCATTATCATTATCATTATATATCGAGCTCAGGCTACTTGTGGTAATAGTCCAAACGAAATAAATACAGTAATTGAGAAACAATATTTAACATAAAGTAACATGATGTTAAGTCAGAGAGGTCGAGGCCTTTGAGCCAACTCTGGTTTTGTTTTGATTATAGAATCTAGTTATGTCTATCACCGTAGGAACATAAATGCATGTATGCACGAATGTGAGTTTCTGCATTCTGGATGTTTGTTAAAAGTTGCTGACCATGCCATTTCTACAGGTCACAACATCAGATGGGACCATTTTGAAATCCTCGCTACTGGAAAGTCCGACTTGCAGGGTAGAATTAAAGAAACGCTATTGATCAGTGACTTAAAACCCTCACTTAACGAAACGTTGGAAGTGAGAAGCTGTTTCTTTATTAATTTCTACCGTCACATCAACTATCGGAAGCATCAATTTTGTCATTGTTTTTAGTTAGTCACCAGTGCCTCGCTTTATTTTTGTATTTTTAAAATGTTTTGTAACAGTTGTAACCGTCACTTCTGAAGATGTATGTTGAAGCATACGAAACGTCATGTTTATAAACGTTTTACCATGCGTTTTCTATTGATAATGTTTGTAACCGCCGTTTGTTTTCTTTTTCTTCTAAAGTTGAAATGGCCGAAGAACAGGAATAAGGCTGTTTAGAAAATTTTCTTTTTGTACGTTTCGTTTTGTACGTTTTTGTACGATTGTGGTAGCATTTTCTACCACCGAAAACGGAACTTTTTGAAAGCGCTCTCCAGAGACGTTGGATAAATTTGAAAACGCGGCTTGGTGGGTTAGTGCAGATGGCGGGGGAGCGAGGGCTGGGGGCTGCAGCCCCCACTTCCCTCCCCCACCTCGGGGAGGGGGCAAAAATTTGCCTGTATTGTGCTGCCTTGAAGGGACGCTATCAAACGGATTTTTCTGCTTGTTTAGTAAACCAACACTAAAATTAAGACACCTTCTTTCGATCATATAACGTGTCTGGAACATCACGATGGAACACGGCTAACCTGCGGTCAGGGGTTCTTAATTTTCGCTGCGGGAGAAAGGAACTGAATAAGAACACGTGATCGCAGGTTAAAATACGACATGAGCTGTAGCCTGCGTGGGAAGCGTTCCCGCCCGTGCTAAGAGCGAAGAGCGATTGCTGGTCGCGCGAAAATTGGGGCGAGGGCAAAAAGGGAAAAGAAGGGGAAGGGGAGGGGACGAAAAGGAACCCTTGCCCGTCGCCCCAATTTTCGCTCCTCCAGATATACGATAACAGATCATAACAGCTCTTCGCTCGCTTGGGAACCCTTGCTACGTAGGTTACATGGGCTAAAGTACACTGGAGTATTCAAGAGTATTCGATTTGAATGCATGAAGTGCACCTTGGATACGTGATGCACACCCAGAGTGTTCAATTTCAATACGGAAAAACAGGCCGGATTCTATTAGGATATCCCAGGTGTCTTTCGAATCAGGCGTCCTAGACTACGTCGGAAAAGTACAGTCTTGGAGGCGTGTGCCGACTCGTATTCGAGCGAATTTTGGCCTGAATATTTGGCTTTTCGCGCAGTGTGTAGTAAATCGCAAAATAGTTGTTTAAAAATAAATTACTATCTCCTAATTATTACTACTAAACGAACAAGGACCAAGCTAGGATGGTTAAGAATGGAAAAGATTGAGACGGATGGCAATAGAGTGTTTTCAAATGACGAAACTAAAACAATCCTCCGGGAATTGAACTCTACTGTTATGAATATATCATCTTTGTTTCAGCAATCCAATATGGCCGCTTGTCACGTGTGTGAAAATACTCTTCAGACGATGCACAAACCATGGCGAAACTAACTATATTCAACATGGTCTGTTTATTGAAACTTTCTGTTTTCATCTTGCGTTCACGAAGGTTATATATACACACTGTGGCCCTCCTAAATCATATAAACCCCACATACTATTAAATACAAATATTAAAGCTTTGATTTTCAATCAAGCAGTTTAAAGGAGCTGCGTCACCTTGTGTGCACTTTGAACAATTTAGCCCACATTTTTCAAAATCGTGATTTCCAATCTGTTTCACTCTTCCCCATCCTCACCATCCTTGTTCCTTTTTGGTTTAGTATCCCTCCTTTGGTGTTTTTCTTCCTTAGCAAACTATCATTTTTACGTTTCTTAAATTATTGGGTAGTGTAGCAGCTATCCAAAACTACTTTTGTTTGTTATTGTAAGCAGCTTCTATTGTTTTCAAGACAAAGTCATTGTTTCAATTGCTGAGTCTTTTGTTTAGGGCTAGGGTATCAAACCAATCACATTATATGTTAGGAAAGCTGCTACATCGCCCAAATTATTGAAGGCATCGTAGCTCGGTCCAGTCTTTTTCAACAAAGGTCCACAAAGGAGAGGACATAAATAAACAGCAAGGCTGCCGCGTTCAATTAATTAAACTAAAGATCGAATAAAATAAAATCGGCGGAGGTCGTTAAGTGATCACTAACTCTCACACCCGATGTTAGAAACCTCCATTGAAGAAAACAAATTTAAATTTCTGCGCGCAAAATGAAATGAACGAAGGCCTTTCACTCACTGAAAGACCGCAATTCGACTCCCGCTTTCTAAAAACCAAAGAGAAACTACTTGTGGTTTGATTTATAATATCGGAAGGCTCGAGCAATTGTGGCATCGAAAATCGGCATTCCGCCACAGTTTCCAATTTTGTTACTCAGTTCTTGAGCGCTCTTGAAAGCTTTAATTATTGACCTTAAGTGTTCTCGTTAGTTAATTAATTATCGGTACAGAGTGCGACATAATTGGTTCCGGTTCGGCCGTATATACTGAGTCAATATTACTAGCTCAGGAAGGAGATATGTAGGTCAAATAAACGAAACCCTATCAAAACCTGAAAAAAAGTTGAATTTTGAATTATCTTTATAACTACAATATTTTTAATCGTCAATAAGGAATGAGAGGTGGCAAGAGAATTTGGCTTACTGAAACAAAGATACAAATCAAAGCAATGAAAACAAATATATGTGAAAACTGAGAAAATAAATTATGATCGGCATTTGCTCAGCTTTATTGCTTTTTCTATGATTGAAATGAAACTTGCATATTCAAGAGACCCTGCAGCAACTTATTGCATTCAGATAAATACACTAAAAAGAAATTTCTTCCGACGACTTATCTTAAATGTACATTTTCCAACGCACAATTTGTCTCTGAACAATTTTGCGGTCTTGTCACCTTTCCCTAGGCTTAATCTCCTTCAAAACGCATTTTTGAAATCTCGTTTCAAGAGACAGTTCTAAATTGTCCGATAATTGGAGGCAAATAAAAGCCGTAAACAAGTCTGTGAAACACTCCAATGCCTTATGCTTCATTTAACTTCGTTAAAAGAAATTTAGCTACTTGCATTTGGCATAAAAGAAACGTGAAATAACTTAATGGGTGGATAACCGAAGTGACCAAAAACATCATTGAATATTACACGCAAAAGCTGGTAAATTATGAAAACGGGCAGCTGGGACTAACAGCAGATCTGCTGAATTTTTAATTGGAGAATAGAAGACTGAACGGATAATTGCTTTTGCCGGAATAAATTAAAACGAACTTCAATAGGAGGTTTGCGTGTTAACTCGTTCGAAAGCTTGCTATTAACAACAAGCATGGGAGTCACTCTTGACCTCTGTCTTCAGGTTTTTAAGTTTTACGCCAAAGCTGAAGACCTAGACGCCCTCTATGTCACCATGTGTGTTCTAAACGGCTTACTGGCTTTGACAGCGATTGCGGGAAATGTGGTGATAATTTTTGCAATTCAAAAGGCCTCGTCTATTCCAAAGACATCACGAATTCTGATGCAAAGTTTGGCGATTACCGATCTTAGCGTTGGGATGCTTGGTCATCCATTGTATATTGCAGTCATTGCTGGAATTCGGCAAAGTTATGGCTGCGAAAATATCCATGAGATCCTTTTGGCGTTTTTCATTATATCAGTGTTACTGGTGGTCGTGTCTTTCCAGATGGTTACATTAATCGGTGTTGATCGATTCCTCGCTATTACCCTGCATCTTAGATACAATGAACTGGTTACTCCTAAACGAGTGGTTATAACGGTGGCTTCAGTCTGGGTTTTTACGCTGTCAATTGTGTTCATAGGTATCTTCTGTTACTTTCGAGCTGGAGAGATAGCTCTTCTTGTTTGTGGTTATGTTTTTATGCTGTTACTCAGCATCATTTATATGAAAGTTTATCTTGTGGCGCGTCGTCACCAGGCAAATATTAGCAGCCAAGCTCAGCTAGCAAACAACCTTAATTTGGCTCGTAACAAGAACTTGGCCATCAAGACGTTGTACGTTTTTGTTGTGTTTGAAGTGTGTTATCTCCCATACCTCATCACCTTGACTGTGTTGCTAGTTTCAGGTCCGAGTGTCGCTCTACAAGGGACCGTGCAATTCGCCACCCTTTTAGCGATGGTAAACTCTTCGTTAAATCCGATGGTCTTTGGCTGGAAAATGATGGAAATCCGTCACATTATTGAAAGAAACTTCAGAACGCTTTTTTGCTGCACCAGAGATTGAAATTTGAAAATTGAGTGTGAGTAAAGATTGTTCTTTGTAGACTGCTGTGCCTGAAGTGCACGCGTATTTCAACAGAAATTCTTGAGATCTGCCTTATTAAACTGCTTATCGTAAGTAAATCTGATACAGATTAGAACGCAGTGATGCGTTTGGGATTTCACAGGTACTGATCAGTACAACCTCGTTCCCAGGGTCTCTCTCTCACCGCCGGGAAGGACAGGACCCTGGGAACGTGTTTGCTGATCAGTACTAATACTGTTTTAACAGTTTTTAAACTTCTTTGCCAAGCCAGAGCCTAACATTGTGAATATAATAGGCCATTCCGAGTATTGCCAATTTTGTTCCGCTTTTCTTCCTGTGTTAAAATTTAGTATATTTCTTCGAATAGAGCGATTTCCGATTGAGCCCAAAGTAATTACTCTGGCCCAATACAAAGGCCACAGACAATCTAGTGTCGGCGAACCAATCGAAACGCGAAGCACATGCACAATGGCCGCTCGTCCCAGGGCTTAGTAGTCATCTAAACCGGATACGAATTCATGAATAAGTATTTAATTTCCTGAGGAAGAGACAACATTTTTGCCGGCTGATATATGACCCGGACAAAGGAATAACACAGAAGCTCCCCTTGAAAGTATGAAATAAACCAAAGTCGTGTTTTCACTGCTTGTAAGGATCTGTTAGTTCTCTTCTTTAAAAACTGAGCTGTAAGGTGGTATTTTTGGGCGACCACCCAGCTTCTTAGCTTGTATTTTGTTAATCTGTGCAATGGTAGTACTTTTAAAACGTCTTTCAATGCCTCCATGCTCGCGGGAACAATTCATATTTCTCCAGTTAATAGTGAATCAATATTATAAACATACAATCACAAAGACTGGGGTAAAATTAGCATCGACATAAGTCTGGCTTTTTCTTTTACTCCGATTCAATTTACATAGTATATTTAACACACGCGCCATAAACTTATTTTACACATACACGCAAGATTAAAACACTAAAAATTAAATGCCTTCTATCAAATTTACTTTCCGACAACACATGCACATAACATCATCAATCGAACATTTTGTCTCTTTGCACCTGTCCCTGAGCCTCTTATTTGAAGACGCTCCGAATTCGAATGACAGTTCAGACAAGTTGTCAGACAATTGAAGAATGACAGACCTAACAATTTTTCAGAAATGTTCGAAAATGTCCCCAGTATATGAATAAATTTCAGTTAAATTGCATATGCATGCTTTATCGTTCCCCATTATTGTTATCACGAGTCTGTGAAGTTCGATCCCGCGTGGGGCGCATGAGGGGGAGAGGAATAATTGTTTTAGTAAAATCCAACAAGAAAGTATAGATTTATCTAATAATGAGCTCAAATACTCGTCCGAAACTTCAGCAAAACGCAATTCAGCCGCCATTGTTTTGGTTTTCAAAGCCGGCGCTTTCGCTACTAGTGGGCTATAACATATAGCCTGGTAGTAGCTCAACCAATCAGAACGCAGCATTGATAATAGACCACTAGTTGGATTTTACTAATTCATGCTATTTGACGAAAAATAAAGATAATTTAAGTGCAGGTGGATTACAGAACGCTTCAAAAGCTCAACACGAGTCAAAAATGGGAATAACACTCGACCTCTGTCTAGAGGTTCTTAAGTTTTATCCCAAACCTGAACACCAGGACGCCCTCTATGTAACCATGTGTGTTCTAAACGGCTTGCTGTCTTTGACAGCGATTGCGGGAAATGTGGTGATAATTTTTGCACTTCAAAAGGCCTCATCTATTCCAAAGACATCACGAATTTTGATGCAAAGTTTGGCGATTACCGATCTTAGCGTTAGGGTACTTGGACATCCATTGTATATTGCAGTCATTGCTGGAATTCGGAAACGTTATGGCTGCGAAAATATCCATGAGATTTTTATGGCGTTTTTCGTACTATCGGCTTCGCTGGTGATCGTGTCTTTCCAGATGGTCAAATCCATCGGTGTGGATCGATTCCTCTCGATTACCCTGCATCTTCGATACAATGAACTAGTTACTCCTAAACGACTGGTTATAATTGTGGCTTCAACCTGGGTTTTTACGCTGTCAGTTGTCTTCACAGGAGTGTTTTACTTTCAGGTTGGAGAGATAGCTGTTCTTGTTTGTGGTTATGTTTCCATGCTGTTACTCAGCATCATTTACATGAAAGTTTATTTTGTGGCGCACCGTCACCAGGCGAGTATTGGCAGCCAAGCTCAGGTAGCAAGCAACTTTTGCAGCTTAGCTCGTAACAAGAATTTAGCCATCAAGACGTTGTACGTGTTTATTGTGTTTGAAGTGTGTTATCTCCCATACCCCATCACCTTGACTGTGTTGCTAGTTTCAGCTCCGAGTGTCGCTCTTCAAGGAACCATGCAATTCACCACCCTTTTAGCGATGGTAAACTCTTCGTTAAACCCCATAGTCTTTGGTTGGAAAATGACTGAAATTCGTCAAATCGTCAAAAGTAAATTTAGAAAGCTTTTTTGCTGCACAGAAAGTTAAAATGTGACCAAACATGACTGTTTTCTTTTCTCAATCTAAACTTGAAATAGTTCAGTACTCCAACATAGATCATGAAGGCAATTTTAGCCCACTCAGTATCTGCAAGCTTTGTGGGCTGTTCTTGAATCAAACTGGCAGCTAGTCAAAACTTGATTAAGGGTTAGTACTAATAGACTGGAAAGCATAACAAGTTTTTTTAAAAAAAGGCAGAGAGCTCATTAAGCTGTCAAGTGATGGAGCCTCATAGATATCTGAAGAGACTTATTGTTAGGTACCTTCTGGTTTTCGCCTTACGATTTATAGGGACAGCATGGTGTGATATTACGGCTCGGTTTAATATTGTGGTAGGATTGATCGAACAAAAACGCGTATTGTAATTTATTCTGCCGATCGATTATAAAAAACTGTGTACAGTCTTACAGTATATAAACTTTGAAACCTGAAAGACGCCCGTTCCTAACCTTCGCGTTATGTTTAGAGATCGAAGCTGTTATTTGAGGGTCATGAAGTCTCAAGGGGGGGGGGGGGGGGGGGGGGGGTACCGAATCCTAGTTCCCAGCTTCAGGGTCCAAATTCCAGTTCTTAAACTTTTTGCCATAAAGCAAAAATTTCATGTTTGCCATCGTCAGCCAGTCTCACAACATCGCCCAAACAGGCGATCTCATTGAGTCTCTCATTTTCTTCTAAAATGCAATAAATAAAAGCGACAAACATTTCACTGCAGTGAGAAGATGTAGCTAGTCAGAGATGGTGTCTTATAAATATCGAAATAGCAGACTGTTCCAAGCAGTAGAGGGGCTAAGTTTCTAAAGAAACTGTGGTACTGCGTCGGTGGGAAGTATAACAATATAATTTGGTTTTATCAACTGGGTTGATAATGTGAATTGGCCACCGTAAAGAGATTCAAGAGCTGACGTTTCGAGCGTTAGTCCTTCGTCGGAGTGTTCGAAGCAGTGATAGCTCTCGGCTTTGTATGCGTATGCGCGACAGGATGGCTGGAGTTAATTAGTTGCATCAGTTCAGCGGATGAGATATCAAGTTTTTAGGGAAGGCTGATGCTGTACACATTGAGGGATAATAGCGGTCAGTACAGTGGCCAGTAGTCTCTTCTATTTGCAGAGAAGATTAATAAAAATTCCTGCTATCAGAATAGGAAGAAAGGTCAAGAATGAATATTTGCGTTATGTGCTCCTGTTTCTAAAATTTCAGGACTTTTTGGAAGAATGGGAAGCGCAATAGACCGTTTTCAAGCAACAAAAAACAAATCGAACACCGTTCAGTCATGATCAATGAAGTCAAGAAAAAGAGATATTATTGTAGATAGCAAAAAAAGTATGTTCTCCAAGTTTTATGACTGTGCGTTACCCCAAACCGAAGATATTCGCCGAAACGTTTTGTCCCAATTTACAGAGCCCAGTATGGAGCCGCCATGTTGGTTCACATCAGGGGTGTCTGGAAAGCGACGACCTAGAAGGAAGCCATAGTTGTGAAATTCAAATTGCCCTAGTTTCTAACCGGAGGATGCTATCGAGCTGAAAAATTGTAATTTAGTACTTCTTATGCCTGATAAGGATATAAATGTTGACACTTCTTTAGTCTTGGATTTTAGTACCCGATGACCCACCTTGCGCGGAAGAGCTCTATATTCTAATTTCAGATTTCGCAATAAAACGAAACACAGAAAGGGATTTTGAGGGTCGATTTTGAGGGAATTGAATGAAATGGGTTTTTCGTTTTCCGCCATTCCGTTGCAGTCAGACAGTCAACCAGAAAATTCTGTTATATTCGCCATTGAAATTTACCGAAATTTAAACCGGAATTTTTGCTGGAATGGAAAGCTTTTGTGTTAATTCTGTACGCGAGCAGCAATGTGCTCTGCACATTTTGCAATCAATTTGCTTTTATGCAATGTGTGAGCAGTTCAAGCTACTACACGTACTACAGCTACTACAGCTACTACACCTACTCAGGACATTTCATGGGCGATTTACATTGGTATTAGGCGCTCAGGACATTTCATGGGATTCATACTAACCTGCGATCAGGCAAATTTTTTAGACGTTTTCTTTTTTTAACTTATGAAGAAGATGATAAGTAGGGAGGGAGGGCTTGATCGCAGGTTAGGTTCATACACGAACTTCTGATCCACCAGCAGCTGGTCACGCGGGGTGTTGTGTGACAAAGCAATGGGAAGAAGAGTAGGATTGGGCCGAGCAACAATATCTGTTGAAGACGCCATTTTGGATTCTGGTACATTTCTACAGCAGCTTCTTTACAGCAATCCGTTTCCATCGGAATCGTTAAGGTGAATTTTGCCTTATTTCTAAGAGCATAAGGTTGTTGGGTAGTAATTTTCGCTTTCCTTTTTGTATTTTTTTGTGTATTTACTGTTTGCATGAATTAGTTTCGTACAAATTCATGAAGCTTTCTCTGTTCTGGTGTAATAGTTTTTTTGCTGACTTGCGCCACGCAAAATAACAATACTCACATGCCTAAATTTGAAGTTATGCCGTTACGTACGTTACCAAACTCACAAACACCCCTCTAACAAATTGCAAACGTAATTGTTCTCCATATTTTTTCTTGGGGAACGATGCTTTGATCACGTATAAACTAGACAAGCGTATCGAAGTGATCTGCCAATTTGTTTCAACGGCAGCTTTGCAGTAAAAAGGCCATTCCAGTTTATGTCCACAAGTAGCTCTCGCTTCATGCTTGCTTTCGCTGTGAGAGCTCGACTTGTAGGCAAGTCTACCCGACCCCCATTGGGGAGGTAAGTCAAAATTTAGCCCCAAAGAAAAAATTGACCATTTTTGCATTGCCCATAATACACCTTGTTTACCCCCCAAAATTTTGCAGAACCTTTGTTTCCCAATTCTCCTGGGTATTACAGTTGACCCCAAGAGAATCTGAAGACAATGCTTATGCAAAATTTTGGGGGGTAAACAAGGTGTATTGCGGGCAATGCGAAAATGGTCAATACTACGAAAATCATTGATCTGTGAAATGGGCCCGAATTTTATTATCACTGCCTCACCCACCTTGTTCGACTGCCCCGTCTACTTTCGTTGGTGAATTCCAACTCTTGGTATATAAATTATAACTCGCTACTTACACTGGAATCTTTGTGGAATAAACCTTCAAATAAATTGTTGGTACAGGGATTTCAAAATGTTTTGGAGTAGGTGTCATCGACTGGAAGAGTAGGTGGCTGTTATAAGTGAACTTTTTGGTCACAAGCTGATTGCTATGACCAGAGTAGCTGGTGGCATAATAGTCAAGTAGCTGGTGGAACTCCGGCACCCGCCGGCTTGTTTTGAAACCCCTGTTGGTAGCAAAGAAATTCCTTTAAAGTTTGGTTTGAAATGTGTTTTCTATTTCCTTTAACTGGTAGCAATGAAAGTTTGGTCATAATTCATAATTCAAAGCAAATATTTAACCGAGCCATTGTAAACAATGGTGGCTGCAAGGAGATGGAGCATGCGAGCCATAGGAATTTCTGGAATTTTTTTTACGAAAGTTTGTGGGGCAGTACTAGTGATGCGAAAATTTGGGTCCATTTCACAGTTTGGTGGTTTTCATGGTATTATCTATAGGTGGGGAATGGATGGGAATGGTCCAGAGTTAAACTTACATAATTAAGATTTAACCTTGTGTTTTTATTACAGTCATCATGACGGATTCCAAATACTTTACGACAACCAAGAAAGGTGAGTGATTAATAATTTTATATACTGGAAAAAATTAACCTTATTTATATACAGATGCTCTGTACGTTATTTATAATATACATGGAAAAAATAATTGATTCTGATTGGCTGAGAGCAGTGCAGTTTAAGTGCAATACCAGTGCAAGTTACACATCTGCAACAGAGTGGTAAAGTGATGACATCACAAAAACTAAATTTATGAAATTATGGGATTCACCAAGATGTTCTGAAAGAAGATGACGAAGAATGCTCACTTTCCAAAAATCAGCATCTTGTTTCAATTTGGAGGTGAGATATTGGCCCCTTAATGCTTCAGTGACTCCATACAAATCCTTGTAATTTTGTTATGGTTGTAAACCGTTTAGAACAGAAACAAAAATTACAAGGATTTGTATGGAGTCACTGAAGCATGGAAAGGCCAATATCTCACCCCCAATTTGGAATAAGATGCTGATTTTTGGCAAGTAGACATTCTTCATCATGTACTTTCTAAAGATCTTAATGAATCCCATAATTTCTAAGATTAAATATTTGTGACGTCACACTTTACTACTCGATAATCGGCTCGTGCAATTTCAGCTTTTTGAGAAACTCACTTGTGCAAATTAATTCCAAATTGAACTTGAAACTGTATCATTACCTAAGCTAATTATTGCTTTTTTGTTGGACTTTGGAAAATAATCTAGACACTATCTGTTCACTGAGGTGCTGCCCAGGAGTAAACTAGATGATCCTGAAAAACTGTAGACGTGCAGCGCGGTAGACCAGTTTTTTTTTCTTAAATTTACCCTGACTATTTTTCAGGAGAGATTTTTGAGCTCAAGGCAGAGCTAAACAGTGACAAGAAAGATCGCAAGAAGGAAGCAGTGAAGAAGGTCATTGCCAGTATGACTGTTGGAAAAGATGTCAGGTGAGAAAAGAGGCTGGGGTATAGGTATACTTAAAGGCCATTTCCAGTCCATACTGCGCAATCTCTGCATGCAATGTTTATCAAGCCTCACACAACGAAATGTAAACAAACGAAAATGAAAATTCGGGGTAAAAACTTATGTTTTTCGTCATTATTAACATCCGATATACTTGCAAAACAATAATAAAGAGTAGACGAACCTCGTCAATATTCTAAACCGGCATTTCAGTTCATTGCAAACTCCCAAACAAAACGACCCGTAATGGCGGACTCAAAAACTTCATGTACGCAGTTACCGAAGTGTGATGTATCAACGAATTCAAAACAGAAATGTAAACAAATCCCGAGACTACGCAGTACGGACTGCAAATGGCCTTTAATTCTCTTTCTGGTTTCAATAACTTTTCTTGTGATGTTAGTGTTGGTCGCCAAAGGGAAAGTGTTCAAACAGGATACCTCATGTCAGTTCACTTGAAGCACTACCAATTTGACAAAGTTGTCGTTTGCAATGAAGAGTTTTTTGACCAACTGTTCTAATTATCGTGAAGAAAAGCAAAATAATAACAGATTAAAGAAAACAGGTAAGGGAGATGAACACCCAAAACAAGTTAATTCTTGTGCAGTACAGTTAAAATAATTAAAAGAAACTGAAATGAAATGTGTTTTCAAAATTCATAGTGGCTTCCTGATTGAGGACACCAAAGAACACAACAAAAAGCAGTCAAGACTATGATTTATATGCAAACAGATAGGAAAATGGGCGATCGATAGGATAAATTTACAGACGAATTTCTTTGGCTAACAAGTCCTTTGCACTGCACTGGTTGCCAATTTGGCGATCTGTTTGGCAAACTTGCTTGGAGCGCTGATACTTCATACAGGGCTCTTTCAGTAAGCCAGGTCCTGCTGGAGCTCGACCTGTGGGTATTCTTTTGCAGTTTTTGAAAGATAATATTATCTCCAGTAATATTACACACAAAGAGCTGAAAATTTCTTCTATTACTGGTTACCAGTATTACCGGTAATCTTCCCTTGCTATTTAAAGTGTTAAACATAAAAAATCAAGTAGTACAAAAGATGATGTCTTCTCCACAAAAAGTCATATGATAATGGGACAAAATCAAAACAATGATCAACATAGATCACCCTATATAGTTACTGTTTTTCTTGTTTTTCAGCTCATTGTTTCCAGATGTGGTGAACTGTATGCAAACTGACAACTTAGAGTTGAAGAAATTGGTGTATTTGTACCTGATGAACTATGCTAAGTCACAGCCAGATATGGCCATCATGGCAGTGAATACGTTTGTTAAGGTACAGCAATGCCAAAAGTTACTTAAAATAAAATGTATGTTATACATATATCAAACACCCTGTCAAAGCACATATTTATTTTGTTGCAGCTTTAACAAAATCTCCTGGGAGGCGCAGTGGCCTAATGGTTAGTGCGCTGGACTCTGGATCGGACGGTCCGGGCTCGAGTCCTGGCCGGGCCACTGCGTTGTGTTCTTGGGCAAGACACTTTACTCTCACAGTGCCTCTCTTCACCCAGGTGTATAAATGGGTACCGGCGAATTTACTGCTGGGGGGTAACCCTGCGATGGACTAGCATCCCATCCAGGGGGGAGTAGAAATACTCTCTGTCGCTTCATGCTACAGAAACCGGGATAAGCTCCGGCCTGATGGGTCACTAGGCCCGACTGCAGACTTACCTTAACAAAATCTCCTGGTACTACTGTTAATTATTGCTGTCGAGATCACTAGGGAGCCATTCTATGGGCGCGTTCGTTTGGGATATTCCGGAATAAGAATATATTCCGAAATATATTTCGGCTCCTGGGGGCAGAATAGCCGGAATGGAAATCCAGGTATTCTGGAATGGGAATAGCTCCCAAACAAACGCTTACTCACATTATTCCATTTATTCTTGTTCCGGATTGATCTCAAATGAACGTGCCCTATATTGTATTCCATGGAGATGCACGGATCTATATGTTTCGAATTTCTGGATGTCTGCCTTATACCCACAGTATCAGTGGCAGCAATGTAATTATACATGGCTTAATGGTCTGTTTTGCTCCACAATTGCATGATCTGAGCAGCTGAGGCTTTGACAACTGCAAGCCTTTATGAAGGAAGTGGTGAACAAATAAGCAATTTGTGAGCGCTTTTATGAGCTTGCAGGCACTGTTCCTGCATCATGTACATGTACATGCATTGATCAGTGTCATGTCTAAGATTGGGATGCAAGGTACATGTGGGATATTCACCCCTATGCCACCCTCGTATGACTAGGGGAGGGGGAATTTGATCTGATCTGACCCACTCTTTTGGGAAAGAGTCTGAGAAAAAATTCTCATGAACAGTAAAGGTTGATGCCCCACACATGCTAGATTTCTCCATTCCTGTACATTAGTTTGACACTGATAATGCATTTCTAGGTGTTTAACGTTTTGCTACAAAGTTATCTGGTTTTGGTTTCACTACACAGGACTGTGAAGACCCAAACCCACTCATCCGTGCCTTAGCAGTGCGAACCATGGGCTGTATCCGTGTTGATAAGATCACGGAATACTTGTGCGAACCCCTCCGCAAGTGCCTGAAGGATGAGGATCCTTATGTACGCAAGACAGCAGCAGTGTGTGTAGCCAAGCTTCATGACATCAACTCTCAACTGGTGGAGGACCAAGGTTTTCTTGACTCGTTAAGAGATCTTTTGTCTGATTCTAATCCTATGGTAAGTTGGAAACAAAACACAAAAGCACAACAATACATTATTAGCATCTCAACAACTTTTACAAACTGGACATTATAAGAAAGTTAGATTATAAATTGTATGTACCCAGGGTCCAACACTGGAGTAGTCCAGCACCTCATATGAACATATTTCTTCATTCATTCTCCTTAACAATAGACTTCTTTGTTATCAGGGCTAGAGGCTTTTAGGAGTGTTCTCTATTGTTTCAACGCCCAGTGCTATTGCCACTTCAATGAGGTGCTGCTTGCCCCCAAAACTGCGATAGATACGGTTGCCAATGTAACTAAAATTTCATCCATGGCGACTAAAAGTTCAGGTTTAGTCTCCAAATGGTGACTATATTTCTTTGTATTGAAGATGAATAATGGCACTGCAATCAAGTAGATGTGCTTGCATGCAAAGTATTCTTTTTTTGTTGATTTTTCCTGCAAACAAGGTCGTCAACTCAGTTGTTTATGTTTTGTTACTGTTGATGTTTTTGTTTTTAGGTTGTAGCAAATGCTGTGGCTGCGTTATCTGAAATTGGTGATGCATCGCCAACTGCTGCTGCCATGATGGAAATCAACTCGCAAACAATAAATAAGCTGCTGACAGCACTCAACGAATGCACCGAGTGAGTAGTGCTTACTTTTGATCTTAGTTGTTTGTTGAATTGGCTTTATTTGGTCCGTTTTACACACCATTGGTTTCAGTTGCAGATTCAAGAAAATAATATAAAAATATTGGGTGGCGTTGGCATTTATTGGCCTGCTTTGTGATTATGCTGGGAGCCTTTAGTGTTGTGGTGTTTGCTGTTGTCATGCTGCAGCTCTGGGATGTTGACAGGGAATTTCTGGTGTTCGCAGAGTTAGCAGTAGTCCGATGCATTTTGTGCACGCGCCTAGGGCTATTTTGTAGCTCTCAGCCTTTAGTGTTCCGTCCCTCCTCTCCCTTTCATATCAGTTTTTATTCCTCATGGTGCTACTTGTTATTTTACTTTGCAGTTTCTTCCACTGAACTTCCAGTTCAGTGTGATGGGTGCTGGGGCTGGGTCTGGGTCTGGGTTAGACGGGTGGTGGCTCGTGGCTGGGTTGTAGGTAGGGCAGTCTTTTGGGATGTATCTGGGTTTAGGAGCGGCAACTCCAGCGCCAGGCTGCTTGGCACCCTGCCGCCATTTGCGATGAAGGCATTAATAATTTTATACAGTCTGGTTGTGAGCATTGGTGAGCTTCATGTAATGCGACTGAATTCAAAGACAAACAACTGATTTTATCAATAGAAGAGCTGAAATTTTACTTACTCGTATAGTCTTGCCAAAGACATAGTTAGACCTTGTGATTGCATTGGTCTTACGACTCGGAAATTTTGGACTTAAGCCCAAGGTGTTCTTAAGAGAGGCACTTCACTCTCTGGGCAAGGTTAGCGAAAAATAGATAAAACTGGCTAAGAGTGACAGTCATTTCAAAATGAACATCATGCCAAGTAAACTGTGAAAACAGTTTCAATCAAAAGTCTTTGATCTTCATGCTTTTTGAGCCAGTCTTGAAACAATTTTCTCAAAAGAACTTGAACATTTTTAGTTGATGTTTTTGGTAGGTGGGGACAGATCTTTATTCTGGATTCACTGGCACAGTACACACCTAAAGATGAACGAGAGGCTCAGAGGTAATTCACTTTAATAAAAACTCTTTTGAAAAATACTGTTCCACAAGTTTGGAGTTGCACTGTGTATGAATGTATTTTACAGTAAGTGATGTGCAATAATTATGCTCTCTATTTGAAATCAATAGTATTTGTGAACGAGTCACGCCTAGGCTATCTCATGCCAATGCAGCTGTGGTTCTCTCAGCTGTGAAGGTAAGCATTGTCAACATTCAAATTCTCTATACTCATTTGAGCAAATTCTTAGTGTTGGATGGAAGAATTTGGTCCTACATGTCAAGGTTTGAAATTAATAAATATCCTTTAGTCGGCATTTGGTGACTTAGTGGTAAAAAATAGTTGCCAAATTTCAATTTTTTTTATTTGCCAGATTGCATTAAAAGTGACAAAATCTCTATGCATTTATGACATATTGTAATGTTTGCAAAGCATTATATGGCGATTTCAAACTTCCAAGTTTTATGATGAAAGAGAAACTTTTGAAGCAAAGCAAAACGATGAAATAACTTTTCTTATTTTGAATGCTTAAAAAGCAAATTTCTTTCAATACAATTTTCTTGAGGGCCCAGTGTCTGAGAAAAGGGCCATTATGCGTCGTCAATACAAAGAAATGTAGTCCCCATTTGGCGACTAAACCTGAACTTTTGGTTGCCACGGATGAAAGTTTAGTCACATTGGTGACCGTATCAGTTGCAATTTGGACCCTGTGTGTATATCAATGTGATCCCCCTTGTATGCTCGGCTTTGTATCACTGATTAATGTAAGAATTTGAGAGCAGAGGAAATATAAAAAAGTTGATCAGGCTTTTCTTGGAATTTTATTTAGCACCCATAGGAAAACCCTCAGAGCAAGAATCAGAATCCCAATAACAAACTTAACTCACAAATAATAATTTGTCATCATGGTGCTAGGTGTAGTTAAACAGGCCACGCGCTCTAACCACTGCACCACCCCTACTGACCAAAAAGATGAGTGTTGCATGTATGTCATGTACATGAGAATGGGACTGGATGATTAAACAATATGCAATTTGAAGTGAACAGGAATTCAAAATAGTGTATTTTGCCCTGCAATTGTAGGTCCTTATGAAGTACATGGAAATAATGACTCCATCTTCACCGTATGTTCAAAATCTCATCAAAAAGCTGTCGCCCCCTCTTGGTGAGTAGAACACCAGAGACTGGGTTGATAATTAACGACATGGACATAACAAACAGACCGATTAGAATGACTTTTAAACTTTACCAGTGGATTAAAACCAACCAATCACAACTGACAACATAACTACTTGAGTCTTGCAGCCAATAACATCGCCCTAAACTGACCAATCAGTTTTCAGGAACCAGACTTGTAACATTCAACTGACAATCAACTCTTCACATGACTCTGATGATGACTATTTGCTCAGGTTGTCGAAACGTCGGCCACTGTCACTGACAACAGTCCTTTTCAGGACTAGATAATTTGGTTTAATCAACTGGGTTGAAAATGTGAATTGGCCACCATAAAGAGATTCAAAAGCTGATGTTTCGAGTGTTAGCCCTTCGTCAGTGCAAATCGAGGAAACCACAATTCCTCGATTCGCTCTGACGAAGGGCTTTAACGCTTGAAACATCAGCTTTCAAATCTCTTTACGGTGGCCAATTCAAATTATCAACCCAGTTGATAAAACCAAATTATCTTCGACACAGCACCACAGTTTCTTTAGAAACTTGCCCCCTCTTCTCAGGACTACCCTCACCTGGACGATCAAACTGCACAATCGATAGAACTCTTTATTATTGTAGGACAGTTTGGGTTCTTTGCACACTGTTTGGTTAAACCATGTTTATAGTAATAGCCAGGTAAATGAAGTCTGCAGGTATTTATGGAAGCCGTTTCTGGGTGCTGGAGTACCCATGTTCAAATTCTTTGTGAACCCAATTTGTACTTCATGGTCCTAAATTTAACTTCTCCATACTTTGTTTGTAACCAGCTGGTCAGACTCCCACCAGTTGTAAACTACTGGAATACCAGTAACTGTGTTTACCCCATAAAAGAAGCCAAAGGCATTTATTACTGTGTACTGTAATTGTAAAAGACTCCAATTATTCGAGAACATACAGCAGAGTTTGCATGTTATTGAAAGGTTCTATAATTTCGCTCACATTGTTTTTCAACCTGTAATGTAACATTGAACATTAACACAATGTTTTTGGCTTGTTAATTTTTAAAATCATGTCTTACAGTACAGTGTACCTTGTGTTGTCCTTTTAGTGACCTTGTTGTCTAGTGAGCCAGAAGTCCAGTATGTTGCTCTTAGGAACATAAACTTGATTGTACAAAAGAGGTATGCTGTCTGCATGATAGAACATCTAGACAGTTTCTAGATTACCCTAGGTTGACATTTTATATGGAAAATGGCAAACACAAGCTTGCTTTTCCTTTTTGCTACCTCTTTTTATTGAATTTTGAAATAAATGTCATTCACAACAAACATAAACCTACTCACATCTATTTTTGGCATAGAATTACAGATGGCAGAAGTGGAATTTTTGGCCATTCACAGGAAAAACAAATGCCTTGCTAATCTAGAGCTCTAATAGTTTTGATTGCTGGTATCCTCACCAATGTATATAGTGGTTAATCACTAAGTTAGTTGTTCATCGTTGATCAGTGTTGTTTGGTCTTTTCAGGGCTGACATCCTCAAGAATGAGATGAAGGTGTTCTTTGTCAAGTACAATGATCCAATTTATGTGAAACTTGAGAAGCTGGATATCATGATCCGACTGGCAAATCAACAGAACATCGCTCAAGTACTTGCAGAGTTGAAAGAGTAAGAAGTTGTTATGCATGCATATCTCTGAAGAACTTGGTCATGTAATTTTGTAAGGGGTAGCAAGAATCCTTGTTTCCTACTAATTTGGTTCAGGGTCAAATTCCAGAGCTGGTGCAAGTGGCTTGAGTTTGTTTTTGTTCCTCGTCCTTGCTATCATTGTACACTATTCCCAGACTGTGTGGCCGCCGAACAAACTTCAGAGAGCGCTAATTTGTTTGAGCTGTCCCGCCTCCATGCAATGTTCAAAGCTGTTGTCACAAAACCTGTTGCCCTTTTAACATGGAGGCAGGACAACTCAAACAAATTTGCACTCTCTGATTGGCTAACTTGTCAAAAAAAATTTGTTGGGCGTGTCATGCTGTAAAGGTGTTCCTTAACTGTTTTGTCTTTGGAACTGTTGACAATATTCCTAGAATTCTGATAATGAGCAATTGTTGGATAGCGGTGTAAGAATCCTCTCAACACAAGTCAACAACTGCCGGCAGCGTACAAACGACTAATACACGACATGGACATAACAAACAGACCGAATAGAACAACCTAACTTTACTGATGGATCAAAACTGACCAATTACGACCGGCGACATCAACTACTTCAGTCTTACAGCCAATAACATCATGGCTAAACTGACCAATCAGTTTTCACGAACCAGACTTATAACAGTCAACTGACAAACAACTCTTCACATGACTCTGATGATGATCTGCTCAGGTTGTTGAAATGTCAGTCATTGTCACCGGATGATCAATCTACGCGATCAATTATTTGATTTATTGGCTTCAATAATGATTATTTTCAGTATTTGAATTTATTGACTTCATTAATGATTAAAATTCTGTAATTCTAGGTATGCCACTGAAGTCGATGTGGATTTTGTGAGAAAATCAGTGCGTGCTATTGGGCGTTGTGCCATTAAAGTTGAGGTAAAGTGGAGTGTCTGACACCAGTTTTCCAAAACATAACATGTCAGCTGGTATAGTTGAATAAAAACTGATTGTATGAGTATATTAATAGTGGAGTTCCTGCAGCCCAAAGGGCCGCAGAGCAGAGCCCCATACCCATAGAAATAGGAGAACCAAGCACGCATACAAAGTACAAACAGGAGAACCATGCCTTTCATTTTTCATTTTTCCTGCTTCTGGCAGGATTTCTCAATTTTTCATGGTCATTCTCAGTGGAAATTCTGCAATTTGAGCTGACATTTTTGTATTCTTATTTATTTCAGCTGTGGAATCTTCCTTGAGTAGTTGTGCACGCTAGTATTTTACTTTTAATGAAGGCAATTTCACAAATTATTAAGAACCAGTAAAAATACAGAGCTCCGCCTAAATTAGGCTTGGCTAAATCTATATATTATTATAATTGTAGTGAATAACCATTTTCCTCTTGTACCGTAGTTGAGGCTAGAATGTCACAACTATTGTCAATGTTTGAACAAAGTTTCTCTTGCTCTCTACTGTTTTTGTTTTTTTTTTACGCTGAAACTTTTTTATTACTAGCAATCTGCTGAACGCTGTGTAAGCACTCTCCTGGATTTGATTCAGACCAAAGTGAACTATGTTGTGCAGGAAGCCATTGTGGTGATCAAGGTAATGATTGTATGTCTTGATTGGTCCACATAACAGTGTATTGTATGCCCACCCTTTATTTTTCTACAGTAGACAATGCTTTCAATAAGCACCGACGGCCAACGAAAAGCATCGGGTACTTCGCTCTACTTTGCTTAGAAATGTCGCCTACTTTTTTTTCCTTCATTTGAAAAAATTAGGGAAAGATTAAAACAAACAGTTGGTTGCTATACTCAGACCGACTGCCTACTTTAAAATTTATTGAAACCCCTGAGTAGAGATGGTTTTCCATGTCCTATATGAAAGAGTAACTTGTTTGAATATTCACTAAAGTGACACAAATCTTTGGAATTATTGCAACATTTAGCACAATTTTCAAATTTTTCGGATGGAAATCTCATCCCTGTGTTTTTAAGTCAAGTATTGGGACCACTCTTAACAGATATTGTTTTTGTTTAGGATATCTTCAGGAAATACCCAAACAAGTACGAGAGCATCATCTCAACATTGTGTGAAAATCTGGATTCTCTAGATGAACCTGAAGCCAGGTGAGAAGAACCTAATTGGCCATTTCCGAGTTCCCTTTTCCCTCTGTTTCAAAACGAGTCTAAGTGCGAAAGTATTCATATGGAAATGAGCTCGTTTTGCATGAGAATGAAGATGCAGGTAAAACACATTTTCATAACAATGGTTTCGCACTTAGACTCGTTTTGACACTGAGGCAAGAGAGAACTCAGAAATGGTCTATCGATGAAAGATGTGTACAAACAGTATTTTATTCCTTCTACATGTACTTGTCAGGTTTATTCATTACTGGCTTACAAGAGTTCATAAGGGACTTTGGGTGAGCTGAAGAAGCAATATAAATGGTCTTGTCAGAAATAATTATAATTTATGATTATTATTATTAAATAATATATTTGTGTGTTTCTTGTCAGAGCATCAATGATTTGGATCATTGGTGAATACGCTGAACGGATTGACAATGCAGCAGAGCTGTTGGAGTCTTTTCTGGAAGGGTTCCAAGATGAGAATTCTCAGGTATTTGAACAAGTTTTCAAAGACATGCTTTTTTCAGTACATTTTAAAATGGCTTCATTTTTTTGGTAACTAATTGTAATTATATGGAGTGTAAAAATTACTAACAGTATTACTGTGCTGCTTAATTCAGGTTCAGCTACAACTGCTGACGTCCATTGTCAAGCTTTTCTTAAAGCGTCCAACTGACACACAGGAGCTGGTTCAACAGGTTTTGAGTCTAGCAACACAGGATAGTGACAATCCAGATCTGAGGGATAGGGGTTATATCTACTGGCGATTGCTCTCGACTGACCCTGTGGCTGCAAAGGTGTGATAAACAAACTTACAAATTTTCTTGTTGTTTTAGTTTCTGTGTATACCTTATGATTTTACTATTTTCACTGGGGCCCAAGTAAACAAATAACCCCTTTTTACATTGTACTGGCCTGATGGCTTTGGAAAACTACAAGTACAGCACTGAGAACCACATACACCCCACTGAACATTCAAAGAATATTTTATGTTGCTGAAGATTAAACCTTCAGGGTTGTCAATATAAGCCAGCAACCAGCACATTTCACCGGCTATTTCGAATACTGCGCCGGCTACTCCGAATGTTAGTAGGTCAGTTCTGAGAGTGATATTGGAGAAATAAAATGGAAATAGCCGCCTACTTTTTGGATGGAACCTGCTTCTCAGAAACGTACTGACAACCCTGAACCTTCCTCCCTCCCCCCCCCCCCAAAAAAAGACTACTGTATCTGATACTGTATCTGAAAGTACATGTAGCAGTTCCTTTGGACAAGCCTGTGCAGCAGCAGTCAATGTGTGAGGGGGAGAGGGGAAAGGATGTTCTTCCCTCCCCTCCCTTTTACGCTTTTTGATCCTGCTACACAGGCTACTTTCGACAGTGCCCAATCAATGGTTTTTGCTGTTGATATAATTATTAGGAAGTGGTTCTGGCAGAAAAACCTTTGATTTCTGAAGAAACAGACCTCCTAGAGCCCACGCTGCTGGACGAGCTGATCTGTAACATCTCCACACTGGCGTCTGTCTACCACAAGCCACCCAGTTCATTTGTCGAGGGGCGCACGGCAGCAAGGAGATTCACACTGCCACCAAGAGCTGAGCCATCTCCAGGTACATCGTCATGTGTACGAGAGGCATGAAAATAGAAAACACACATTCTGTCTGTACATAAAATGATTCTTTGACAGGTGCTAGAAAATTATAATGAGAAATGCATTGTAAAAATCATCACCTTGTTCTTTAGTCAAGTCTAATCAGAGTATGTGTCTTACCTACAGTTAAGAGTTAATAATGTTAAGAGTGGTTGCTACAACTTTGTTTGTCTGTCTGTCTATATGCTTTTCTTTGGTCTGTCAAGTCGTCAGTCTGTCTCTTTTAAAAGTAGAATTATATCGAGAGTATTGCAGCTTCAAACAGCAAATTGGCTATTACTGTTAGTAGCAAATTAAAAAAGTTCTTTTTGTAAGGTGGCAGGGCAATCGTGTTCAATTGATCACACTGCCAGAAAATTTTGATAGGATGCAATAGGGAAGTAATGCGTAGTGAAAGGACTAAAAGCTCACTTATAGAACGCCTGCTTAGACAGGGCTTCTGATAATTCGCGGCGAAAAAACTCAAATTTGTGGGATTTGCAGAGACAAATTCTCGGAGAAAATGACAGATTTCTCGGGAAATTCGCACGAACTTTCGCAGAAAACAGTAGTGCAATGAATTTCTTTTCTGCCCTCGCTCTCTTGTGTTGCTTTGCAGTTTACAAGGCAAGGTTGTTCATGGTCAAAGGTTCAAATCCACATGTGAAGTCAACACACTCATGTCCTCCAATGTCCTCCGCGTACAACTAAACATGTGCCTGCATTTCTACAGACAGCAGATTCCTTTCACACTCCATTTTGTGTCAACGAAAAATGTCTTGACATTGTGGCCAGTGCCCAGTTTTTCACAACATTAATCTAAGAACGCCTGGTAGTTTTGATATGTTGTTAATCGTGGCAGTGACGAAATTTCAAGATAAATTTGCAAGTTTACAGCAAGTAAACAGCCCCAATAGCCAAGATAAGTTTGAAATGTGTTCTACCGACAAGCATTTGATAGGATTTGCAGCGAATTTCGCGATATTTCATGTGTTTTTGTCAATTTTGTGGGATTTTGCGGATATATATCTGAATTTCGCGGCTCCGCGACCGTGCGAAATATCAGAAGCCCTGCTTAGAGCATAAAGGATGCATATATCATTGACTGACTGTGCACACCTTACATGTATGTAGGTGCTGAGACGGAGGAGGCTGCCCCAGTTTCTCAGCCAGTCGCTGCTCCAGTCGCAGCCCAGGCTCCTCCCCAACCAGCAGCTGATTCCCTTCTTGGTGATCTGTTGATGGACATGGGTCCTACGCAGCCTGCTCCTCCTCCTGTTCAACCAGCAGGTATACCTTATTAATTCAATTTAGCACCTTGGACACTAATATTGGTGGTTTTCATTGTCACACAGTCAAAAACTAAATTCGAAACAATTCAACTACAGAAACTAAGAATTTCAGATAGTGTAGATGATGTCTCAGGTCTGTGCGGTGTGTCGTTATTGAGTTATTTGCCAAAACATTCCATGCAAATTTACCAAGCTCGGTATATAGCTGCCATTTTTGTGTCCTTCTGAGGGGCACAAATATGGCTGCTGTGATGCCCGAGAAACCATAAGTTCCACGGGAGAGACCGGGACTGGGACCATTCCCTGTTGAAGGCTGCCCTCAAAAATAAAATAAGTTAATACAAAGAACCTGTGTAGAAACGAATCTGAAGGTAATTATAAGATATGACACCAAATTTTTAAATTCTATTCTTTACAAGGCATATTCTTGTTGTGGTTCATTTTTCTTTTTAATTGTATTTTACGTTTAACTTCTCCATTGAAAATAAAATATACTGAAAGTAATTTAAGTAGGTAAGCTATTATTTTCTATGTAATGTATTTCATCATATTTAGTGATGTAGATGGATGTTTTTGTAAGTAACCTGTTTATTTGAAATTAAAATTAAGTTCCACGGGAGCAACCCTCCAAGTTTATTATTTTCCTTAGTGGCCACTTGGCCACTGACTGTTTAAGTTTGGTCACCAGTGAAAAATTTTAGTCGCTAAAGTTAGCTCAAGCGCTCAATCCTTCTTCTCAATTTTAGGCGCCAGCTGGTGACTTCTGTTGCAATTTAGTCACCAGCTCCAACCAGCCAGCTCCGCCATGGCACCTAAAATGGTCCCAACTTGGAGGGTTGTGCAGGAGGATCTTTAAGGGGGGAGAAACCTAACTACAAAACGGTTGCTATGGATGGCTTCTAACCATTACATGTGTATCTTGGGTTCCCTTTCAATCCTGGCATTAGTTTTTTTGCCATGCGTGTTGTTGTGGTCAATGCTTTGACTTTTGGCAGCTTTGAACATATTATTTGGGAAGTCACAAAAACAGAAAACAAAAACGCTAAAAACTTGCACACCTCACAACTCTCTCCGATAAAACCAAAACCAATGGATAGTGCATTCAGATGCAAAATCTGTAGTATGGCGATTGACGTTTGGTTGAAAGCTATTACATGAGACATGTCATAACATTTTTGTGACATCATAACATTTTCAGCATTTTGAATTAATCCATAGTACCGATTTCGCATCTGTATGCACTCCTTCCATTAGTTTTTGTTTGACCCAAGAAAGACGTGAACTGTGCGAGATTTTAACACGTTTGTGTTCTGGTCGTGTGACTTTTCAAATATGGTCACAACTGCCAAAAGTGAACGCCCAATAGAACAAACATGGCAAAAAACCTAATCCCAGGATTGAAAGGGAACCCAAGACATGATGGTTTAAAGTCATAAATGGTGACGGTTTAGTAGTTGGGAGTCTCCCCCTTAATACCAGTATTTTGTTATTTGCTGCTTTAATTGAGATGTGTGTTATTTGATCCAGCACCTGCAGGAGGATTCATGGATCTCCTGGGGGAGGACCTCAATGGCTTACAGGTAAAAAGTTACACTTATATCATTCTGACACATTTTAAAATGAACATAAAATTAATGCTAAAAACAATATACATTAAACAAACACCAGACATGTTGTTGTGTGTATGTAAACATGATGTCGGGCACATGTGTGAACTCTTGGAGATCATGCAGTCAAGCAATACCAGCATGGTAACAGACTATTTTGTCGCCATTGTATGTGCTGATTACCAGAATTAACCATAAGCCCTTAGGCAACAAGAAAAGAGCTTGTGATCCCAGTGCAAGTAAAATTAAAAATCACACAATGTCTCATTCCACTCTCTTAATTTTTCAGCTTGGCGGAGGAGGGCCAGGTCCTGCTCAACCTGCAGGACCCATGGGAGGACTGGGCGATCTTTTTAGCTTATCAGGAGGTCCTGGTATTCCAGGAGGGATGTACTGCGCACCTAAACAGGTCTGACAAGTCTTTTGTGTAAACTTATTGTAACCTATTGGACAGGTTTGCTCCAACTGTCCAATTTAAGAAAAATCGGGATACCTTCCATAAACCAATCAATTGTCAAGAAAAACTATGTTCATATATTTTTGGAGGCTATATAATTAATAGGTAACAGGACTACATGCTTGTCCAATTTGGAAATAATTGGATTCAATAAATTCCTCGAACTGCCAAATTGGACTCGGCCTACGACCTCGTCCAATTTCGCAGTCCTCAGAATTTCTCATCCAATTATTTTCAAATTGGACAGCATGTAGTCCTATTACATATACTAATAGGACTGAGTGGAGTCCAATTTGGTCTGTAATCATACAAGTGATTAACAAAATTGGACGACTGCGAAACAGGAGTCCGATTTGTATTCTGCTTACATCACCTGTCAGTTGCATCATTCCTTAGTGGTGCACATCCTCCTGAGAAAAATCCTGGATACGCCCCTGCTTCTGGTTGGTTGAAAAAGTGTGTGTTAACCCAATCAATCTGTAGCAATGCTAAAACCAAAGCAAGTGTGGATTTCGTTCGACAGTCGAGTGAAAATCGCTCTACTAAGCACAGTGAAGGATACAACTCGCTACAAGGTCCACGTTCTGGTCGCCTGATTTCAAATCCAAATTCGTTAAACTCTTACTAACCAAGCGCGCGTGGTGTACTGGGGAATATTGGACCTATACAAAAACGACCGAGGGCCAATATTCCCCAGTACGGCTCGAGCAAGCTAGGCTAGTAAGTAGTTTATTTCATGGTACTCAGGTCATGCTGTCTCGTGTATACTTGTTAAAAACGCACTTTTGGTGACTTGAATTTAAAGTTTTTCCGCCGTTTTGTGTTTTGATGCCGCAAACAACTCAGAAAGATCAAGCTACTGCGATTTAACTTAATAGCATTTTCTTTCTGCAGTTCTAGTTACAAATTTCAAATTATCCAACTTCAGAAAAAATACAAAGTCAGGACCGTTTACATAAATGGCAAAATCCCGACCAAGAACGAACCAATCAGAACGCTCGGATTTTCCTTGCCATATAATTGAACCATTTATCCACATTGTTTGCTGCAACTCAGATCCCACTCTTTAAACTTCAGGCTAAGGAATGAAGAATGACAGGGTTGCTTTCTTACATTTCTCATTATGATTGTCAACCAATGTACCGGTATCCATGTTTATTCTCAGGGGATGAAACAAGATGGGCATTTTGTGGTGAACATGTTAAATCTAGCCTGCCCAGGTTTTAACAATGAAGTGATTTTTTTCCGTTTTGCGTTGTCTAGGTGTGGCTCACTGCTGCCAAAGGAAAAGGCCTTGAAATTTCGGGTACAGCTATTACAAATAATGCAATCGAGTTTATCATCTCATTATTTCACACTCTATAACACAAAGCGTTAGCCTACCCTTGTATAAAAGAGAAATCAAAACCAACTTTAACTGTCATGGATAAGCACTAACCGCCTTTCGAATAACCGGGCCCCAGAGTTTATTTTAAAATTGTGTCTTTTAGGGACATTTGGTCGCCGTCAAGGACAACTGTATATGGACATGACATTTACTAACAAGGCCATGCAAGCTATGGGACAGTTTGCTATCCAGTTTAACAAGAACAGGTGAAAAATGGTTGTAATGCTTTAGTGTTTGGGTGTGCCATGACTCTGATGAAGTTGTCGACAACAGCCCTTCTCCGGACTACCCTCGCCTGGACAATCAAGCCAGACAATTGAATTACAATTTTGTGTTTATTTTGGGCTTTCAGTTTTGGTCTGGCACCAGGTGCGCAGTTGAACATTCCAACTCCTTTACTCGCGAATTCATCAGCTGAAACGTCGCTTCCTATAAACACAGGTACGTACATGTACATACTTGAATATTATGCAAAACCCTTTGGAGAGTTTCTCAATTCGGATTGATCGATAAGGCTAATAGATCTGTTTGTTTAATGGAGATGTCTTTGCAAGGTGTGATGCATCTGTTCTGACTCGTGTTTGAAGCAGTGTAGCCTTGTGGTTAGGGCATTGGACTAGTAATCCGGAGGTTCCGGGTTGAAATTCTCTTACCTGTAACTAGTAGGACATATCCTCGGTGGTCCTGAATTCAATTCCTGTAGGATTTGTAAAGAACCATCTGGTTAGCCTGCTGCCAGTGAGTTGAGATTTCGGACAAGTTTCTGTTTCAATTTGCTTCCTGTTTCCTTATTTACAGTGTCCACAATTATTAGCACAGCAGTGCTAAATAAACTGACCCTTGAAAGTGCCTATGAAGTAAAAAATAGCGTTAATGGTTGTCTGGTTTGTTTTATTTCGAAAAGACCTTTAAAAAGGGACACAGTCAGCTAGTGCACACGCGCATTAGATACCATTTCAAGCTAATTTGCATAATTATCACACTTAATCGCAATCCATACTGTTTTAACCAAATGTGATAAAATGATATCATAGGATGAGCAAAAGCACACTCAAAAACAGGTATTCAGTTAACGATTAAACATCAAGTGAAACACTGGGAAGATTTAAGCGGATTTCTAGATGTACTTGGCACGTATTTTTGATTTCAGGTGTTAAACGAAGTATGGAGCGAAGTATAGCATGGCTTATTTTTCTATTTATTTTGTGGTTTCAGCTGGGCCTGTACAGAGGATGGATCCACTGACCAACCTACAAGTGGCAGTCAAGAACAGCGTGGATATATTCTACTTCAGTTGCACAGTTCCCTATAACGTGCTGTTTTCCGAAGATGGTCAAATGGGTAAACACCTCTTCTGTTATTATTATTGGGAGGCGCAGTGGCCTAATGGTTAGTGCGCTGGACTATGGATCGGACGGTCCGGGTTCGAGTCTCTAGCCGGGGCACTGCGTTGTGTTCTTGGGCAAGACACTTTACTCTCGCAGTGCCACTCTTCACCCAGGTGTATAAATGGGTACGGGCGAAATAATGTTGGGGGAAAACCCTGCGATGGACTAGTGTCTCATCCAGGGGGAGTAGAAATATTCGTAGCTGCTTAATGCTACAGAAACCGGAATAAGCTCACCATTAACAGAATGGGCCACTGGGCACGAGGCTTTACCTTTTTTTTTAGACAAAGGCATTTGTTTGCTTCCATTCGATTCTTTTCCCTCTCAAGAAGGTTCCATCCAAAAACCCACATGGTGATTACGTAATTGCTCTTGCAGCTTTCTTTGCTTACTCATTAAGTGCTGCACACAATCTCGTATTGCAAAAGTGCGGTTAGTAGAAGCATAGCGCGATAAGCCGCGGGTGCAAAAGAAGGCTTGGCGAGCCACTCATTCGCCGTTTACTGTTATTCACTCGCCATCGTTCGCGCTGCTTTACGCACAGTACATTGCCAATGTGGCTAACAAGTTGCACTGCTGTCCAGAATTACAACTTGTCGCCATTTGGCGACTGACTATTTTCAGGACTACTTCACCGTGATACACGTGATACGCAAATATCTCGTAGTCAAATTTACGTTAACTTTGATTTTCGGTCGAGGCAAATTTCGCTGACATAAATTTAGATCCCCTTGCCAGCAACTGACTTTTTATCATGCCGCTAATTCTGAAATAGAATTGAAAGGGATTTTCCTGTTTATCTCCCATTTTAGCAAGTTCCGCCGCAAGGAGGAAAAATTTGGGCGACCAAAACTTTTAATCAAGTCGCCAGCTGGTGCCAAGGCCAAAAAGTTAATTTGGACCCTGGTTCAGTCATACGAGTGGTTAACAAAATCACTCGTTTGATTAATACGGTAATTGGACCTCTCTTCTCGAAAAAGGAGAGTTTTTACGTGAATGTGTTAAATTTGTTGACTGCGTAGGGATTATTTTAAAAGATGTCGAGCTTTCTGCTGATGTCTTGGCTTCTCTTGTGTGTGTCGATTGGCTTCGTTGTAGTAATATCCAGTGGCCGTTTTCTTTGTTGACTGATCATGAATCTGAAAATTTCGTTTTCTTTTCTTTCATTAAGACCGCAAAGTGTTTTTAGCGACCTGGAAGGACATTCCTGCCGCTAATGAAGTTCAGAATCAAATCGCCAATGTGTCTTACTCGTCAGGTGAGGGAGTTCCCATTTGCTGGTAACCAGCCTGTGCACTGTTGTTAGCAACTGGTTTAACATTCCTGTTTTAATTTTTTCTCTCAGATACTGCTCAACAGAAACTCTCTGCCAACAATATTTTCACCATTGCCAAACGCAATGTGGAAGGCCAGGTAAGCTTAGTCTTGTGCCGGCTTATAACGCCACATAAAACGGGAGTAAATAGGGTAATAATAATAATAATAACTTTATTTAAGTGTCAATGCATTTCAGGGATTTCAAAATGTTTTGAAGTAGGCGTCATCGACTGGTAGAGTGGGCGGTTGTTATAAGTGAGCTTTTTGGTCACAAGCTGATTGCTATGACCAGAGTAGCCGGCGGCATAATAGTCAAGTAGCCAGTGGAACTCCGGAAGCTGCCGCCTTGTTTTGAAACCCCTGGTATTTATCACAACTGTGCTAATTGGGGACACTGTAAATACGTAAACAAATATTGTAAATGAAACAGAAAGTTGTTAAAAATCCCAACTGGCAGGAGGCAGACCAGTTGGCTATTTACAAAGCGTGGAGGAGTTGAATTCGGGACCACCGAAGACAAATCCGTTTTAGTGGCAAGGAGGAGGACTCGAACCCGGGACCACCGGATTACAAGTCCAGCACCCTAACCAACAGGCCACGCTCGCCTCTTTCCTCGGAAAGGAAACTTCCCAGCTCAGTTTTTGTTTGCGTATTTTGTCGCCTTGAATCATATCCTCTAAGGGCAAAGATCTTCACTTAATAAAAAGGTAACCTCTGTCTGTTGTGAGTCATGACTGTCGATCCATTTTGTTTGTTTCTTCTTTTCGAGATTCGTTCATTTAATTGACGGCTGCGTAAAACGCAATCGTTGGTTAGGTTTTGAACTAGTATAGCGAGTTTTAATTGAGTGTTGTTAAACAAAAACCAAAGTAATTACTTTTGCCAGTCACAAAGGACGGAGTCAATCCAGTGAATCAATTTCGACACTGCAGTGAAAACCCGCTCTAAAAGGGCTCTATCACAAGCACCGATGATTTCTATAGCCACAGCCAATCGTTGCAAACCACTTTACCAGCTACCGCATTTGAGCGATTCATGAGGTTGCAAAAGTCGGACAAAACGTTTTCTATTTTGCATTTTGACTTGGACGAATCTTTCAAAACCCAATTTTCTCTCCGTTGCTTAATCGTGGTGTTCAATCCCTTTTCGTGTGTGAACAAAAGTACTTAGTCGTGTTTTTGTTACCGCTTTGATCAAATGTACGTGGTAGTGCTCAAAAATGTACGTGGTAGTACTGAAAAAGCCTTTATTAAAGGCATAAACATGGTAACTTTAGAGGAAACCACTTTGTGACGTTGGCATCCTCATTAAAGATTATATTTAACTTTGAGTTAGAAGGGGCGTGTTAGGTATGCACTTAATCATGTACGCTTTGCGGACCTGTTTTAGTACTGCCCTATTTAAAGTGGTACTACGATGAAAAAATGTTGTTCTTGTTCTCTTTCGATTCCGATTTTACATTTGGCAAGAATTCATCATGCCAATTATTGCACCTCAATTTTCAAATTAAGTCCGGTTTTTTTGAACGACGAATTCTTGTTTTTAACTGTCCACCATTACCAGATTCGACTTCAGCCGATTTGCATTGAAAGAGCTGGATCGAGAGAGAAAATGATGTCATCTGCTCACTAGTTTAATTTTTACTGTGAACCCAGCTAATTTGTTATTCAGAACGGCAACTCGCTTCTAAAAGCTCGTGATGCATACTAATCAGCTGGGTTCACACACTGCAAAAACAAGTTGAGTGAGTAGATGACGTCACTTTCTCTCTCGATCGAGCTCTCTTAATGCATCTCGACTGCAGCCGAATCTGGTAATGGCGGACAGTTTCAAAAAGAAATCGTCGTTCAAAATAACGGACTTACTTTGAAAATTGGGGCGCAATAATTGGCATGGTGCATTCTTACCAAATGTAAAATCGGAATCGAAAGAGAACAAGGACAGCAGTACTAACAAACAGGTCCGCAATGCGTACATCATCAAGTGCGTACCAATTTAACTATTTCCTTCTTCAATATAATTTGGTTTTATAAACTGGGTTGATAATGTGAATTGGCCACCGTAAAGAGATTCAAGAGCTGACGTTTCGAGCGTTAGCCCTTCGTCGGAGCGAATCAAAGAATTGTGAGTCGTGTGTTGTCTATATACAGAAAGATGTAGCTTCGCTATTGGTTGGTCCCTGGTAACGTGAAAACAACGGAATAAATTAGTTGAATGAAAAGCGTTCGTTGATACCGTGAGGATTAAGAGTGCCGATTTGAAAAATAAATTTTTGTTCTAGAGTTTTACGACCTTCCGTGCTTCCTTGGTGAAGGGAAAGGCCGCAGACTGCCATATGTTGCTTAGAATGATTTGGGACGTTGAAGTGTCTCGCGACCGGTTTCGATTCACATCAACCCAGTTGATAAAGCCAAATTATATTGTTATACTTCCCACCGACGGAGCACCACAGTTTCTTTAGAAACTTACCCCCTCTATTTCCTTCTTCAGTTGGTTATTAGGTTAAGGCGGGATTCTACCTGAAAGCGATTTTCTTACTTTTTTTTAAAGTGGGTTTAAAGCATATATCTCGTTTGCGTTTCAAGGAATGCCAAAACCCTTCATTCATCTCACCAGTGAATGTTTTGTGATGTTTTGTTAAGTTTTGGATGAGTTTTGGGTATATTTGGGAGGAGGGAGTTTTTCTTAAAGGAGGAGGAAAATTTGGAGGAATATGAAATAGTGAAGATTTAATGGAGTTTGAAAATTCGAATTTGAAGTTTAAAATTAGAATATGTAAACCCAAACAGTCCCCTACCAAGCTGGGTGTTTCAAAACTAATTTTCTTCCTTTTATACCGACTTTAAACCACTCAAAATTTCATTCAAATTCAGGTAGAACCCCGCCTTGATGTATTTTTTTTCCTCCAGGACATGCTGTATCAGTCAGTTAAGTTCACGAATAATATCTGGGTTCTGGCCGAGCTAAAAATGCAGCCTGGTAATCCTGTGGTTCAGGTAACATTCTTGTGATAACGAAAATTACTTTATTTCTGTAATGAAACGCAAGATGGTTCCATTCTCGTCCCCATAGCCCTTTTCATTTCTCTTAGCCGGTGGGGCCTTGGCACGAGAAACGAAGGGCTCTGGAGATATAGGATTTTCAGTCTGAGATTCTAGGACTTCCGGACTTCATGTTTATAGTATTGATTTTTCTCCATGTTGTGTGCTGCAATATGGCGACCAGCGAGCATTTTGACTTCCGCTTAAAATTTCTTTGTTCTCAAACAGCCAATAAAAAAATTCAAATTGTTTTGAAAATCCAATGTTCCCAGAGCCCTTAATTTTCGTGTCAAGGCCCAGCCAGCTCAGACAAACGAAAAGGGCCATGGGGACGAGAATGGAATGGTTCGAGAAAGCTCCTATCCGTTCACCCGGTCAGTCAGTTTTTCCAAACAAAAGTAACGTATTGATTTTTTTGTCTGTTTTTCCAGTTGTCGTTGAAGACACGGGCGATGGATGTAGTGATGGGAGTACAGAACATGTACGAGAGCATTTTACACAACTGAGGTGCCGCAACTGAGTCCTTGTGTTGAGGATTTGGAGATTGTTCATTATCAGAACAGAATACACGCGATACAATTGTGGGATGTAGAGTAAATCAAAATATAATAACTTTATAGAGATGTTGTCTATTATGCTTGAATTCTCTACGCTTCACTGTCAACAGCGTGTCTGGTTGATTTCCTGGAATATGGCCTTTCCCTATCTCTCATTTGTGGCTAACACTAAAACAAACACGCTTACTCAAAACTAAACCAGCAGGATTCTAAAGCGGTGTGTCATGTTATATGACAAGCAGGAAGTTTGCTCTTCCCAGTCATACCTAGTCTAACTGCCCCGGTACAAAGGCTTATTCCTTCGTAGACAACTGATAGCGATTGGATAACGATAGCGATATGTCAGCTGGCAGCCCACTTCACAAAAATGTGGTTTAAGGGGCGCCCTGCATGACTTGAAGGTCAGAAATTGCGAAGCGCGCGAAGGCTGCAAATAGGATGCAAATTTTTGGACCCCTGCAGCGAGACTCCAAAAACATTAGCGCGTTCTGAGAGAAATAGAAGAAACGTAGCCGAAGTTTCCGTTTCGAAAGTGTTTTAGGATCACTGGCTTTCGTGCTTGAAGAAATCTTCAAAATCGTCCGTCACTTGCGCACTTCTCTGTTTGAGTGAAAAAGTCATGAAATGTCCAGCGGTAAATTTGGTCATGCAAAATCAACAGCTAAAAAATTAATAATAAAAAGTCTATGGTACGACAATTCAAGAGTTTCTTCCATGGTGACATCGTCAAGGCGTGAAGCACTTTATCTACGGAGTGATCACATAAAGAGCAGACAGCAAGGTGAGGATTGGCAACTCCAGTGAAAGATGCCGGTTTTTTGAGGCAGTCGAAGCTGGGGAAGAGGCTTTTGGATGAACTGCGACCAAACCTTTCCCCCCGAGAACTTCTGACACCATGCCGTGTAACTTGCGAGAGGTGGTGTCGATTATGGCGACTGAGTTGTTAGCTGTCGCTGGTGTTACAATCCAAGAGCCTGCCATGACGAGAGGACGGCTGACGGCATGCATACCCGGCTTAGACAGCACAGACCCGACGCCTTTGATGTAGGTGACTTGAAGGAGCTTAAGATCCAACACTGCAATCTTGTCGCTGTAGATGAGGCTGATGTAAGCTACGGAGCTGTCTTTCGAGTCGAACACCAAATCGCTGACACCTCCAGGGATATCAACTGGCCGCTTTAGAACAGGAGTGCTGTCTTTATCAGAAAGGACCAGAATATACACTTTACTGGCAAGCAGCAAGTTTGTCGATTCATTGACGGATTTGTAAAGTGACACTATGAAGCGACCGTCGGCAGATGAGTAAGGAACACCATTGAAATTCCACTGTCGGGCAACCACATCTGTTTTTACGTCAAGCTCTAAAAGGGTATTTGCTCCCAGGCAATCGAAGAACGCGTGCTTGTTCACAGAACTGTAACCAAAATTGAAAGTCCCCCTACAGCCGTAACTTGAAACGTTAACGAAGTCGCTGTACTCCTTGGATGTCAGGTCCAATTGATGGAGACCTGGATTGAACATGTGAGTAACGTAACCAAGTTTGCCATCTTTGACTTGCTTGTTTGCGTACATGTAACCGTGTGTCCAGCCTAAAACATGTGGAAATATGTGTTACATACAGAATAATATTTCACTAACTGCGTTCGAACTAATCACTTGGGTCACAAGAATCTAACATCGAGCTACAGCACTTTGGTTAGCTTACATTGCACTATGGTTACGGTTTATAGCCTAAATTAGCTCCAGGTTGCTTGCGGTTGGCCTTTATGTTAGGGTTTAGGGTTGTAGGGTTAGGGATTTATATTAGGGTTACGGATTTGTAGCCAACAAAATTGGAATTTTCGGTAGTGTAGTGGAGATGGTTCCCGCTTGGTAATCGATCGTCCCGGGATCGAAACCTCCGGTTGGTCGATATTATAAAGTGCCAACCTCATTCTCGTCCCCATAGCCCTTTTCTTTTTTCTTAGCCGGCAGGGCCTTGGCACGAAAAACGAAGGGCTCTGGAGACACGATTTCCAGTCCGAGATTCTAGGATTTCCGGTTCTTCATGTATATAGCATTGATGTTTCTACATGTTGTGTGTTGTAATAAGGCGGCCGGCGAACATTTTGGCTTCCGTTTAAGATTTCTTTGTTCTCAACAGAGCTCCCCAGAGCCCTTCGTTTTTCGTGCCAAGGCCCTGCCGGCTAAGAGAAACGAAAACGGCTATGGGGACGAGAATGTGCCAACCTTCGACTAGTTCTGACTCGTTCCCAGTCGTCTCCTACAAGAAAAATAGCAGCCGCGGGCAAAGGAGGGAGAGAATCTCCCGGCCGCCTTTCCTCCTTCCTTTCCCATCAACAGAAGGAACAGCCAATAAAACCAACCCTTTGTTTATTAGAGGTTGAGAGAGAGAGGCGTGGTTCGGGTCAATTTCACAGTTCGGTGATGTTCGTAGTACCTGGTTTCACATGCGCCTTGATAGCTTTATGAGTCTTCTCCAGGCTTCCCGTAGTACTAATGACGTCAAAGGTAGAGTTGGTCCATGTGTGAACCCATACCTCCTCCAGCCAAGGCAGGTAGTACAGGTCATATGGGTAACCTTCTGTGGCAATTGTTTCCTTAACCTTGGAAACCAGAACACGATTATTATATAATATTACTGTTACATAATCAATATCATGACGTCTCGGCAGCCATATTGGTTAACCACATATCGGTTCATACATTAATTCGAGAATAAAACTCACTTTTGTGCAAATATCGTACTTTGTTTCAGTAAACCAATATGACCGTCAGTGTTAAACGCCCGGAAAGACTCTTTCTCCTTAGAAACTTAGCCTGCAACCTCTATTTTAGAGAGGGTTACCCTCGGGGTTACGGGCTACCCGAGCAGGCGGGTAACCCGAGCACTCATACATTTCCTCTTTTTATCTTTGTCGTGTTTGCAAGGCAGCTAGGGTTACCCGGAAAGGTGGGTTACCCTATCTGCGCGCTAGGGTTACCCTGGCTGGTGGTTTAACTTTTCCCTTGTAAACACTCGAGGCAGGGCCAGGGTTAGCTTTCTAATTGTTTCCAGACCCTTTTAGTGTAACCCCGCATTAAGTTGTCCCGGGTTGTAGGGTTACCCCACCTATGAAATTTTGCTTGTAACCCCGGGCTGTCTTTAACCCTCTTGCTAGGGTAACCATGGCACTAGGGTACCCTACTTTCTTGTAAGCAGGGCCTAATTGTCGTGACTCGTGCCGTGAGGCAATGAACGACCTCGCACAATCCATGAAATTCAGTTTTCTTTACCTATGGCTATGACAGCCACTTGAAGGGACATAATCACGAGTATAACTTCAAAAATTCAACAGTCCAAAAACTTGTTTACAACAATGGAAGCCTACAAACAGTGATCAAGTTTTGCTAAAATTACTATGCCAGTGCAAATTATGTCCTTGTGATTTGAAAAAATTGATGAAAACCATTTACGGTCACCCTTGCTTATCCATCTCTCTATGTTCTAGTAGTACTCGCGCGTACTCGTAGTTCTAGAGCGTTATATCAAAAGTCAATCACTACATGACGAACCAATTATGAGAATTTGAAGTAAATTCGGTGTCGTGTCCAGGACCCAGGCTTCACTTTTTTCTTCGTGGAAGCTTGTGGACTCCACGCGAAAACTTTTGAGGCACAGGGGAACATTAGAAGAATAAAATCATAGTAATTTACGCCTTAGATCTTTTGAGCTTTCTCAATAATAATTGAAGGTATGATGGATTCACTGCGATGATCATGCATTTCTCACTTTCATTTACATCCGCAATTCATTTTTGAATTATTTTATATACTTTATGTCACTTCACTCCTCGCGGGAATATGTGAACTCAATAAATTGACTTCGCCTCCTGTGTGTGGCGTCATTGCTCAGTTGGTAGAGCATCGCACCGGTATCGCGGAGGTCGTGGGTTCGAATCCCGTTGAAGCACTAAAATTTTTCAGGCTTCTTTATTCCGATAAACTATAGGATGGTAGCACCAAAGAGTCTTTCAGTCTGCACGGTTCCTAGAAAGCTCGCATTTTTGTTTTTGCTAGGTTTGTCTCTCCCGGCTCCGTTAAATACCTACCTTTTGGCTTTGCACATCGATTACATGAACTCTGTTTCCAGGACTATCGCTGAAGAAGACAAGCCTATCGTTTACGGCGATCTCTCCTCCAAAGGAACATTTATTCCTGTTGAAGTGTGTTAAATGAAAACATTAGAGGCGATATGGTCTTCCTACTGACTAGAAATTTTATTGTATTTAGTTTTCGTAGTCTTGGCTTGCTCAAACTAGCACCAGTGTGCTATATAATGTCAGTGATTCTTACTTACTACTTACTTGCAAGGTGACGCTATCAAGTCTGTCTTCAGTGTTGGAACGTGTGCCATACAATACATACCTCAATACCCCACCACCACCCCACCCACCTGACAAAGTCTGTTCTCACCCAACTTCTTGCGGCAGGGGGCTAGAATTATCCATTCCCTTTATCTTGTAGTCAAGTCGGAAAATTAAAACATGGTGGAGAATGCTCGGTTGTTCAAAGGATGGGTAATGCTATGCACATCGTGGCTATCCAATGAATAGGGGGATTCATGCTGACGTCGTTGTTTACCTTTTTTCTCATTAGCATACGGCTTGGCGAACAACATGTTAGATATGAAGGCAACATGTTAGATATGAATGGACTCCAAACAGTTAAAGAGCAAGTGAAATTTAGTATATGGTGAAATTTTTAGCTCTTTGTGTGTAATATTCAAGGAAAAATTGTCTTTCAAAAACTCCAAAATTTCTGGGTGGCAAAAGCGCTAATGAGCTCGTACATTCTTTTTAAAATTTTGAGTTTTTAAACCCGCGTCATACAAAAGCAATTCAATACATCGAGCTAAAATTCACTGACAGAGTTGATCGTGCTATGAACTTTCAATATTCAGTACTGATTTTTTTGTAGCTCCATCAGAAACTGAATCGCTTATGCTAATGAGGCAAATAATGTAAACAAGGATTCCCGTATAGCGTAGTTTGTCCAATCGACACTTTAATATTCGCAGTAGTTCCGTTCCCAGAGCACGCGTTCCACTTGACAAGCTGTCGTGACGCGCGCTCTGTCAACCGACATCGCGGAAAAAGGAAAACATGACTGAGAATGTGAACGTTTTGGCAATTTTTAAGAAAACCCTTGAATATTTAGGTACATTGTTATATGTTTTTTACATCCCAATTTCAACCTTCATAATTTTGCTTCCAATTTTTACAATAAGCATCCAGGTAAGCATCCTACAAAGTTCGCGCGTTTGAGCTAAACTCATGACTTCCCTTGCTGACGATGACCATCTCGAAAAAACGTGACGCTATGCACATGCGCGGTGTGCTTTTCCACGTTACCTACCAACCTCTTTCGCAGGGTCTCATCTTTCCGCCCTCCTCTTTCTCTTCTCTCGCTCTTGGGGACGGGGGAGAACTGGGACTGACTGATCCCCACGGCAAGAAGAAGAGATTGCAACAGAGCTAAAGTAAGATGAAAACAAGTAGAAAATATTTGCCCAAATATATTCTACTTGTTTTTATCTTATTTCTGTTTCGATCTCCTCTCCTTGCCGTGGGAATCAGTGTGATCAGACTGATCCAGGCCTATTCAAGATCCGGCACTTTACATTGGTTTGTTGTTGTGGTTTTGATTATATTAGAAGAACTGGGAACTAAGTTTTGGCTCTGGGTTGGGGGGATGTCACGCAACGAAAAGCGATGTGAAACATCCTAAAAGACTGCAAATGTCGCAAATGAGACTACTACAATTTTCTAACCTGAAACTTGTGAAAAGCATTTGAAGGATTACTGCATTACCTAGAATACCTATTGTTTGACTTTGTACAGATACCATCGGCAGCAGTGATTTTTGACACAATCGTTTTGCTGTTTGGTTCTATAATGTAGACGCCATCAGATCCAAAAACATAAAACAAAGTTTCTTGATCATTTGAGACGGGTGTGGCTTCAACGACTCTGAAAGAAACTGGACACACAGATAAATGAGTAGATGGCATTGTCGTCCCCAGAGCCGCTTGTCCCTCTTAACTGACTGGGCCTGTGCACGAGGAACAAGTGGCTCTGGAGACACGTGATTTGATTGGCTGAAATCTAACAAAGGGAGTCCAATCACATCAGCCGTTTTAAATTAACTTATGACAAAGGGATTTTAAAAACAGCTGGTGTGATTGGATTCTCTTTGTTTGAGGCTAGCCAATCAGTGTCCCCAGAGCCATGTGTTCCTCGTGCTCAGGCCTAACCGACAAAGAGGGCCAAGCGGCTCTGGGGAGGAGAATGAGTATATGAGCGAAAAAGGGGGGCGGAAACGAAACAGCAAAGGTAGTTTAGCAGTTATATACCAATATGGGAAAGTTGAGTTTTTCATTCTATTTTATTATTATTATTTATTCAGCTTTCACTGTATAACAACTAAAAAAGTTGTACAGTGGTGGTTTAAGACAGGCCAGAGGCCCTTCAAGGTAGACTTCCCTCTTTTAACGCTAGTTTTTTTTATATTTTTTGCTATATTTTTGACGCCGCAACTTGTATGAACAGTATGTAAGGCAGATCAGGTGCAGAGTGCTTGCTTTGCGGGGAGGGTGTGTACACTCCAAAATAAGAGAGTGTGACTTGACGTTATTTTCTCCAGCTTACTGTCAAACTCAGGATCGCAGTAGGCGCATGCGCGAAGGAATGTGTTTGAGCCTGCGAACAAGTTCACGTAGCTGCGCCGCCTTCGCGCGGACCTTCGCGCGTTATTTTATTTAGTGAGGCTACTCGAAGGGTTATTTGCATACTGGTAATCAGTGTAGTAACTGTGACTAGCAACGAGCGAGTATGAGTAGATGTTGACTTGTCAGAAAGGCCCATCCTAGAAAGTAACAAAAAACGGTGTATTTATGTGTGCATGCCTTGTTTGTGTTGGTTTTTTTATTATTGTTTTTGCAATTAGATTGTATTTAATCTACGATAAAATAGTTTTTTGCTACAGACTGTTGAACGTGTGAGTCTGCCCTTATAAAACCGGGCAAAGGACCAGCATATTAGCCAGCTAGCGGCAATGCTTTCTCTCGCAATCCTGCTCAGACATGTTGGAATAATCTGCCTCCTCGTCAGGCCTAGCCTACGAGCAGCCTCAACTTTGGCACACGCAAGCGACGCTATGCGAAAAGAGCAAGTCATCCGGCTGGAAGTCGAGACTGCTCGCTTATATTATCGTGGCTTTGCCGTTCATTTTGGTGACTTCGTCGCTCCCGCACTCACCAAGCATGAGCCTGCCCGTAATGCTGAGTCGTGTGACTGTGGGTCCACAACTTGAGCGATATATGGGCGTAACGAGACAAACATGGCAAAGGCATGCTCATTTAAATATGAACTGCGTTTTTCCACAATTATACCCTGCGAGTCTCTTCGATCTTCCTAGAAAAATCGGGAAGATCGAAGACACTCTGCTCGTAGGGGACCACAATTACTGCGCGTTGACATTTGAAACTACTGGAGAGTTAAAGCTAAGATTAGTTCTAAATGTTTTCTACTGAAATAATCATCGAACATTTGTGCTATTTGAAGCAAAGAATGACTTACTTCCGTTTCAATGAAAACGATAAGCTTTCGAAATTGGCCAACAAAACAGCGGTCGTCCGTATTTCGGTCGTCTGTATTCAGTGTCACTAGTTATGGCACCTTACCTGCGACGATCAATGCGAAACCAAGAACAGAAGTCAAAGATCCTGAGAATGGACGCATTGTACACCTTTTTTTTCTCGACTTTATACCAGAGTTAATACGAGCTGCTCCGTCCTCGAATATCGAATGTTGCAACTGGGTTATTCTAAAGGTCAAGCTGGTTTTTGGTCACGCAATATACACAGGTACCGTTTCCGAACTCATTTTCACGCGCCCACACGTATCCGTTTCTTCTGATATTTCATAGGGGTTGGCCATCAAATCATTCTAAAGTTCTTCCTCTGAAATCAATGTTTGGTCGAAAAAATTGTAGCAGAAAGTTTTGTATATTCTAGCCTCTAGCCATTATTTCGCCCCCCCCACCCCCCCCCCCCCCCCCGAGACAACTCGGGTAGGATCATGTAAACGGTTGGTAGAATTAGTGAAAAGTTAGCTCGCCCAGGGTAACTCGGGGGGAGGGTTGTCTCGGGTTCCCGATACCATATAAATGGTGCCTTAGAACCTCTGAGGTCTTGCTTGTGGACCGTCAACAAATAGATTTTGAAGAGCGGTGGGAAAAAAGGCCCTCCTGATAGGCGTATATTACAACAACAAGCTTGAACATTTTATTTCAAAGAATATATTAAAATACGATATGCCGCGAGTCCCCCCAGGCGGGGGTACTCCGCTATATTAGTTATATAGGTATGTGCCGCCCCAAAGGGTATGGTTTTTGAGCCGTTTTGGTCTGAAAACGGGTATAGATTTTGGCTTTTATGGCCTGAAATTGGGGGAACATTTACGAAAGCTTATAAACATATTTTTTTTCTTAGCAACTGGGACAAGTAACTGATGAGAAAGAAAGAGAAATAGATAAAATATATCATTCAATTCCAGTTAAATTTTACCTAGCGGGTGTAAAACGGATGTTTATTTTCATGGTCAGGTCTGAAAACGGCCCCACCAAGAATCCCCCCGGGGGTTCCACTGTCCACGCGGAAACACGAAAACAAGGTTTTCGAAAATTTTCACTCTGGACAGCGTTTTCGTTCGTCACCATTAATTATCAGCGGGTACGTGTGGACGGAAGGTCAATCCACAACGAAAAAGTTGTGTGTTCAAATGACATGGCCCCAACCTGCACCTTGAAAAATATTATGGTATTTTTAAAAATGGTCTACTATCTTTTATATTGCTTTAAGGCAACAGAAGGGTTTTCAATCGAGCAAGAATACTGAGCACATTTACTATTTTATGACTTTTGCAACTTAGTTTTCGCTATATAAAACCTCCTAATGGCAATTTTTGTGCCTTAATTTGCGTCATTTTTCCCAATCGAGAAAATTAAGACTTCTAAAAGTTAATAAAACGTCGACTAGGCTTTCAGTATTCGCTCCGACGAAGGGCTAACGCTCGAAACGTCAGCTCTTGAATCTCTTTACGGTGGCCAATTGACATTATCAACCCAGTTGATAAAACCAAATTATATTTCAGTATCAGAGCTCTCCTTTAAACACAAGCAATAAAGTAAGTTAAATTACGGAGCACGTGCGAAATAAACATTAGGAATATTTGGAATATATTTCATGAACGTAAAAGTTAATGACAGAAATCACGCAAATCGTGAGCCTTTGTTCCTCAGTAAAGGTTAAGGCTTTTATTTACACCCTGAAAATACTGTTACCCACTCAGTAACGGGCATTAAAACCAGTGAAGAACGCCTAAATATGAGATCTGGCTTCCACTTTTGAATGAACTGGAATTAGCTAAGATTGAACATTGCAGTTGTTAAGGATTTTAGTTCGATGATAAAGTAAGCAGCATCTTTAATATGTCTTCGTTGACGATTTGTTGAAAGCAGTCTTCATATTGTCAGCGGTCTGGTTTTTTCTCCCAGCCTCGTTCCCAGGAAGAGAGAGAACCTGGGAACGAGGTTGTTTTTCTCCTTTCGCTGTCTGTCCCGTTTTAATGACGTCACGATGTTCTCGATCGAGCCACCAGTCCCAGGCCCACGGCGACCAATTATTATACGCGGATGGCAGAGCAGACCTGAGAAATGGTGATAAAAGATCCTTTATATTACTGCTATCTGGGTTCGATCCCTGCCCCTCCCCCATAGGGCAAAATATCCTTGTAAACGTACGTATGTCCCGTATGATTTGTATATAATTTCGCCCCACAAACTTGCAGGAAAATGTATGAGAAATTAGAAACGCGATTACACGATTTCTATCGCAATTACATCCCTCAGATTTGGTACTTATATTAATTCGTTAGCCCAGTACCCTCACTTTGCTATCCATAAATTTCTCGCAATTTACTTTTAAATAAAATTATCTGCCATCAGATTCCCATACAAACACAGTAACTTTAAAGCCGACATGTCGATTTCCCCAGAATGCAACGCGTGTCGCCATCTTTTTCCGTATCGCGGATTAGGGTAGCCAGGGGAGGGGAGGGGGGCGGTCACACTGTGCGTCGTTTTTGCCACCTAAATATTGTATGTTGTTTACTTTGTTTACAAAGGGGGGGGTCATGGGCACCCCAGGACCCCCCTAGCTACACCCTTGTAATATCTGTCATTAACAGCTCACTAATGTGGAGCTAAGTGCATGTATTGCACAAGAAACGGTTTTCTTTCTGGGTTTATATGGGAGAATCATGACCTCGGTGGTGGCTGCATAACTCACTTCGTTCGGTCTGTACTTTCGACCTCAGTCAAGATTCTCCCATACAGACCGACTGCTCGGTTAATAAGAGCGTATTTTATTTGAGAACACACTCCCTCTATCTGTATGGTCTTACCTGTGTGGCGTTGAAGTCTTTGATGGCGATAAAACGATCATTGCATCCATACTGAAAGTCAATTGGTTTTTCGTTTCTAGACAAGTGGATGATAAAAACGAACTGACGTATAAAGTGTGGCAGTGTATAGACCCTATGCATAAATGGCTGCAAACCTAAAATTCTTTTGTATGTATTTAAATTAGCCTCACTAGTATAACCTCGTTTACGAGTAAAAATTTTTTTGAATTACCAACTCAAAAACGAGGTAAGTAGGGTTAATTTAAATGAATACAAAAGAATTTTAAACTGAGAGCCATTTATGCCTAGGGTCTATTACCCTGGGAAAGTATTATCTCAAGAAGTGTCAGTCATTAAGCTAAAACGATCGTCTTTATGAACACTAAAAACGATTTTTAAAACTGTCTGAGGCACACAATTCGTCTCTAGCAAAGATTGCTTCACAACTAAATCTAGGTTGGTCTGGGTGCAAAAAGTTTACGGAAATGAGAAAGCGGTGAGAAAAGCAAAAAAAATGCGCTCAAGCAGATTGACATGAGTAAAGAATAAGACCAAAAATAAAACTGTTTTATTTTTTTAACGAGAGCTTTTTTCACAGTCCTGACAAAATAGGATTTTACGCTTGGAAAGATCCTGAGAAGAAACAAAAAACTTTTAGAGTTTATATTTCTTGTACATTTTTTTACTGCAATGAGACGCGAGTGTTTCAAAGATTTTACTATAATTACCGTTCAAATTTCCTTGTTTAGAAGTTAGACTCACTCAATTTCTTACCTGTTGCAAGTGATTATTGCATGGGTTCTTCTCTTGTTGAATTTCAAGCACAACGCTGATTGATTTAGAATGGATAATAGCAACGACAAGAAGATTGATTCAACTTCACTCTTCACAAACGCGCGCGTTGTTTACAGACGCTGATGTATATCAGGGAAGTCCCACCTGCTTAAAAAACATCTCTGGAGATAAACAAATTTTCAGATCAACCTGGAAATTCACAACACTAATCAAAATCTATTTTCTCCTTATAATATCGATACATTATCATGGAGACAGGTCATAAGAATAAAGACAATCATCAGTTAACAGTATTCAGTGTCAGTTTCGATCAGTTGATTTGCCCTCACCAAATTCTCAGAACTATCATAAAAATGTTTTGCGGCTAGTAAAGAGAATTCACATTTTTATAAAAGATAATAGGGTTAACGTAACACATGATAATATTTACAAACTCCGTAATAAAAATGTCTCCAGATTTGCTTTTGTCGTGGGTGGTTTTGAATGGACGTAAATAGCGGAAGTTAAAGCTATAAACTGCAAGGTTAAATCAAAGGAGATCACGGAACAACGCTAACTAAGGGATGCACCATAATAAATGTGAAGGGGGGCGGACTTTCTGGGAAGGTTTTTCACAACCAGCGGGATTGCAAGATTTTTTTTCAACCCATGCAGGTTATTTTTTGGTTCCATTTAATGCAGGGTATTTTTTTGGTTTTTGGGCTCCCCCTGTTCAAATTTCTAATGTTGCACCCTAAAAGAGTAGAAGTATTCTTTGAGGAATTACTACGCCAATCCTGCTCATTTCAGTTATTTCTAAGCAAAGAAAACCCCTCTGGTACCGAGAATACGAAGGGTTTGGAAGTCTGAAACATCTAAGTAGACAAAGTCGTATCAAACAGTCCAAGAAAAACAGCTTAGTATTGAACAACACCCGATCCTGAAGGGCGAGGGTTTTTAAGTTCAGGATTTCAGGTCAAATCAGAAGTCTACATCGTAAAGTTCATTATCGAAGACCCGGACAGAATTTTTCTACCTGTGTCGAGTTCAATTATACATATTAGAAGATTGTAGATTTATTTTGCTTTGAACAATCTGCTTCCAGTACTCTGAAAAACAACAGGGTACTTCTTGCGCGCACTAAAAAATCAAATTATATACAAAACGCGAAAAATGGAATATTTTTGGCATTACAGGCTAAAACAAAGAGGGTGTCGTTCAAAACCCGGAGCGCTAAGCAATCTTGGAACGTAAGCTTACTGTCAGCCGCACTATATCACAGATCCGTCACACCTAATGACACCTAATTTAGTACCTAGGACATAGAGTCTATGATCTACTCTGTCAAAAGTTTTTGCTTACTCAACTTCAAGGTGCGAGAATCCAAACTGGCCCGGGGGATACTCCCATGAGAAAAGGGACTAAAATGATCGTCGTCTAATTTAATTTAGCTGTACGTAAAAATTAGGTAATTTCTTTCCCGCTTCTTTAACATTTTAATCCACGTCCGTATGTAAAATTGTTGCTTGCTAATTAACGGTTTGGCGTGGCAGGGTGCTTTTACGGCCACGAAATTAAACATAGATCATCATGCTAATCCACGTCACTTATGTTCGTACAACAGTCTCACGTGCAGCTCAATACTAAATCTTATTCAGCCGTCAAATACGCCAAAATCAGCCTGTCGCCTTTAAAGCTCAGTCGGCCATGTTGAACGGCTAAATTGTCCAGCACCAAGAGATCCCTCTTCCGCCACGGAAATCCAACCGCATTCTGCCAGCCGGTGGCCCGGATGTGCTCAATTACTTCCGGGTCGATTTCACTTCCGTCGCCGTAAGTGGTGTGAGTCGGGTACATGTGGTCGGGAAGAGTAATGCCATCAAACATGGGAGATTCCTTGTAGTATGTGTTGTGATGAACGTTGGGTTGTGTGAACCAAATTTTGTGGCCCGTGATTGGATGAGTCTTCAATGGCGGAAGTGTGTACCAGTAGTAAAGATTTCCGGTGTCCTTCTCCCATTCATAACGGAAGTTTTCGCGTTGTAAGAACTCTTCCACTCGCTACAAAACAATAAAAATGGCCCATTAAACGTGGAATAACTCCCCTACGCCACCATGCACCGCCTTGAAGAGGTTGGAAGTAACGTGATGTGTTTAGTGGCGGTTCAGAGATACTCAAAAGAGGGTCTGGATGGGGGGGGGTTACAAATGTCAGTTGTCAGTTAAATTTTTGGCCATTTGTCAGTTGTCAGTTAAATGGCTGTTAATAATTAACTGCAGACTTCAATAATTTCTTGAGGACCCAAATAAACTTAAACGCCATGTAAGACAGATAGGGCGTACCCTGATAACAGAAAAAGTATAATAAAAACTTGCTTTTAGTTAATGTTTAATTTTGTGTTTACATTTTTGCAACAACAGTCGTTTCTTTGGCCTTAATACAAATCATCCCATGGCCAATCTACGGTAAGAACACACCTTACGAATCCAAGCGAAAATGGGCGTGTATTGGTCGCCCAGACCTTGAAACTGCGACAGGTGACTGAACTGTCTCTAGCTCATCGCAATTGATTGGAATACGGCTTCGGTGTCGCTCGAACGCCGTATCAGAATCAACGCGGTAAAAGCTAGCAATCGCCTTTATTACGCCGGAACGAGTGGACATGCTATAGACTCGGCACATTGCTGGAGCGCGTTCCGCGTAAATTTGCAATTTTGGGTCATCTTAACACACGACGCACAATTCCTTGATTCGCTCCGACGAAGGGCTAACGCTCGAAACGTCAGCAATTGAATCTCTTTACGGTGGCCAATTGACATTATCAACCCAGTTGATAAAACCAAATTATATCGTTATACTTCCCACCGACGCAGCACCACAGTTTCTTTAGAAACTTACCCCCTCCTTACAAATAAACTATTGACTAATATGAATTGTTAGAATGAAATATGACGCCCTACTCGTTTATTTGGTGATTTGGTATAAAAAAATATCAATTATTAGCCGAAAAACGTAGCAGCAGGTCTTTTGTCAGTTGCTGGTAAAAGCTAGTATAAATGTCAGTTGTCGACTAAATTTTATGCTATTTGTCTGTTGTCTGTTAAAATTTTGGCTATTTGCCAGTTTACCCCATCCAGACCCTCTCAAAAAGGTGGGTGCGGGAAAGGGACGTGAATATAGGCCCTCTCTTTCTCGATAAAAAAGACCTAGGGCCTTCAGAGAGAAGGTGGATCCATTATCGCTCCAATAAATGAGGAAGGAGATCAAAATAATACTGGCCCTTTGGACCTTCCGTTTTCCATGATAGGGGCATTCCGCCGTGCGCATCAATTTACCGTTTTTGTTTTTTCTTTAACAGTAACTTAAGAGCACTGTCATACCTTGGGATCTTTGGTCATGAACGACTGTTGCCAGGATGCGTAAGGTTTGTGTTTCTCGTCAGGTAAATACCGCGTGTAACGGACGTGTCTTTCTTCAAGCTTCTTTACAATCTCGGGATCTAGTTGGGCGAATACTTCGCTATTTCTGACCAGCGGAGTTACCCCACCCCATTCTTCATTTGGCTCAGTCAGGCAAAAGAACATAATCTGTATAGAGAGAAAACATCAACATTAGAGTGAAGAATTTTACACGTAATTAAGAGGATGCTGTAATAATTCGATTTTGTGCCCTCTTTTCAATTCATTGGGTAGCCTGTGTAGGTGTAGCTTCTCGCAAGGCGTGGAGAAAGGCTTATTTGCGCCCTGACTTCTTCTCCCAAATTTTCGCACTCACAAAACGCGAGAAGCTCATCGTTCAAGCGCTCCTTATGAGGAAAGAATTTTTTTTAAACGAAGGATCCGTAAGCCTCTTAATTCCCAAAATGAAGTAAGCATTCCAGACAATAAATCGATTGCAAACTTGATTCTGGGTCTCGTCAAACACATGTGAGGGTTACCTGAAAGTTCATGTGTTTGATGTTTAACTTTACGGTATGTTTGCCGGCATTAAAAAACAGTAAATTTGTATCAGTAATGTTGAAAAAGAGATCTTATAACGATGGCGGATCTAGAGGAGTCCCCGTCCCCTATTTTTTTATAATGGTCCGCATGTATTTGGCGTCGCACATGACTCCGCACCTAAATTTTTCAAAACTGCCAGTTCCCCCTCACACCTTTCCCAAGCACTCTGATAAAAGTCACCTTCTTAGGGTGGACCGGCGAACATGCCATCTCATTGTGAAGCTCAATATTGAAATCCGGGGGGTCACTTGTAGATAAATACACTTCCGTTTCTCCTTCCGCCAGGTATCTATTTCCGGTTCCACCTTCGTAAGTCGTTGGTTTGTATCCAAGACTGGACGCGAACTTTGCAAAATCCCCAGCCTCAAACAACGGCAGATTGCGAAACAGGACCGCGTTGTATTCCGGGAGATCTTTGTCCAGCTGTTCGCGGCAAAGTTGTGCCCATTTCTCCACGCTCACGTGACTAACAGACTCAGCGCGCAAGGCGTATGGGAATCCCAGTCGAGCGGCTGCGAGATATTCTGGGAAGCCTTTTCCATGAGAACCAGGCAAATGCTTTCGTCCAGCCAGTCGATGTTTAAATTGTAATGCTATGTCTCCGGGAGGAATGGGGCTAAAGTAGGAATTGTTTTCAGCAACTTGCGGCTTCGAGGCAAGGGATCGTGTTTGTGGGGTCATCCAACATAAGATAGCACGTGCTCCTCGACGGGAGGAATTTCCAAGAAGACAAAAACTGGATGTCGACATCCTGTACAAATATAAAACAAGAACTGTGGTTAGGTTTATTTGACAACAACATGATGAAGTTATGGACTAGCAATGAAGATTAAATTGTCAATATACACCGTGCGGTTAACTGAATTTCACTCATTAACGCTGAATCTTACTTATCAATTATAATTAAACCTCGTATGACCGAATTTTTTACCAAACCTTTGTTATGTCTGAGTTATTTTATAATCACAAATTTATCAGTTATCTTCTTTTTCTGTAATATCTAAATTTGTTTAACATCAAGATGATATAATTGTGGATTTACCATAACAAGAGTTATTAAACTATCGTTATTATTTCACTGTCAATAGTGAATCTTACCTTCATATGTTCGACACGCTTATCTGTTGCTTTTTGTGTTCTTAAGGCAAAACACTGACCGATTCAGAATGGGGAGTAGCAACTTGTCGCTTAAATTCTCACAAACATTCTGGTCGCCGGCTCTGCATGTTTACTGGTCAGTATATCAGGGTATTTGCTCATTCAGAAAACCAATCAGCTGTATAGACGATTTCATAGTAAAATAACAGACTTGTCAAATCACAGACCTAAAGAGCTTTCGTTTCGTTGTGCTTAATTCTGCGAACCATAAACCTAAAAAAGGGCAGTTTGGAGCTCATAGGCTACAATCCTGGTACATAACGAAATCAGTGATGAATTTTCACTTTAAATTCAAATAACCTCCAAGAGGTTAGACAGTCGTTTAGTTATTGTGTAAATACACTTCGCTAGTTCAGGGTGAACTGTTACAAGCCAGGGTCGAGAGTTACGACAGCTCACCGGCTGGTTTACGGGTAATATTAAAATGTGGCCAAATAGTGACATTATAAAACAATACAAACCGGCAATGAGAGCTGGGCGTGCATTATAATCCGTAACACCTGTTATTTTATTATGTTTTTTGTTCAATTTTAATTTAGAAGAAGTTTCTTTTTCTAACATAAAATTGCAGGAAATGGCCTTATACCTAGAGAGTCGGATATCCAAAAAAGTATTCTCTCTGGCGTCTCCTGTTGAAAACCGCGTCGCATATCTCCATGGACTTGCATCTCTTATCGATAGATAGACTCTAGATATGTATGGATTCATAAAGCGAGCAGCTCAATGGCTAGATTTCAGTGTAAAATATTTTTTTTCTAAATTCTCTAGCAGGGACAACTAATCTCAGCTAACAGTGTACGAGGCAACCGCCGATGGCGGCCACTTTATCAGCCTTAAACAAAGTCAAAGTGCTGGCGCTTGAAAGGTCGCCTTTAAGTTTTCAGTTCTATCAACAACGGCTGAATCACTTACCTAATCTCTGAGTTCTATTTACGGCAGCTAATCATTTACTAAACGAGTTGTTCGATTTAATTGAGAAATAAATCAACCATGATACTTTGCATTGTAATAGATCTTCATTCAGTTTCATTTATTGAAGTACGTTTTTAATTTTAATTTAATCAACTAGATCAAGCGAATTACCGATCTTCGGGTCTCACACGTAGCGATATTGAGGTTTTATAGTTGTGATCATCAGTGATTTGTTCAAAACTCGATGCGAATTTCATTGTAAGCTGCATGTATATTTAATACAACTATATTGAAATTATTATTTTTCGCCAGTTTTTGTCTGTATATTTTTAGTTTTGAGCCTTAACTTTCATGATAGCTCTGAAAATCTCTAATTAGTTCGGGAAACAAATTCATTGGGCCGAAACCAGCTGCAAGTGAAGAACTTAAAGAATATTGAATGACTGTGTTCCCGATGTTAACACTGAAAATGAACATTTTAAGAGATTAAGTACAAACATAACGGTGCGAGCATTAATTTATTTTAGCATTTGACGAGAACTATCTGACTTCACACTCCCACGCCAAAAAAGTTAGTCCGCATCAAGAGCCTATAAATTTCTTGTAAAGAAAGTGTACATTCGTCGCCTGAAACGTTGATTAAACGATATACCCTTTCAGATTTTTACAACTGACTTGTACATCTTTGCTCATTTTTGTCTTTCCGTCGACTGAAGTGAACCATTTTAAATCAGTTTGATAAGTTTGTATAATTGTAGTAAAGCCCTTTAAATATAGTGAATGATCTCGCTATAGGACCCTACAGTTAACAAATAACACGAACCGCAAATTTCTTATATGTAAAAACACTTGCATGGTTATTCTTATATATATATAACTGACTAATTATAGGTGGAGACGAATAATCTATAATTACCTCACTAGAGAATCATTCCATGAGACTCTTAAAACGTTGCTTGATTCCTGGAAGGGACGCTCGAAGCTTCGCAACTCTGAAGTAATTCGTTAACAAGTACAAGCCTCGTTAACACCGTATTGCCGATAGAGCTGTGCAAAGTACAAATATTTTTACTTTTATACTTAATTATATTAGACTCTGCGTTATTTCTTTTGATTTAACTGATGGGAATGATAGCTTAGTCAAATAAAATTCTATGACGTCAGTACCCCGGAAACACAGTCTTGACAAAATTGGGATGATATGGTTTCCTGGCGCGTTTAGGCTTCTAATTAGTGACTGGAATTCACATGTAGCAGAAGTGAACGATAGCTGGATTTCGACACGTTTCCGGTATTGTTCAACCAATATCATAAAAAACACTTTCTTTGAAAATAATAAGGTTCATTTTAAGTAAGCCATTTCCGATATAGGCCCAAAGCATCTTTTAGTTTTTATATACCGACCGGAATTTTTCAAATATTTAAGAAGCAATAACACACCTACTTTGTTATGTAGTGTACACTTAATTAGCTTCAAAGTAGCGCCTGGGGAAAAACACAAATTAGAGTAGTTTTTGCAACTTCACAGCTGGAAATGCACGGAAGCTTGTCTATCTGTGAACGACGCGTTTTATTCTCTTTCTTCTTCAGTGTTTTCAAAGCCATATTTTTAGTTTACGACGCAATAAAAAGCATTTAACGTTGTCAATATTGTCGAGACTAGTATGCTTCCATGAGTGGTGCATACACAATCGGCATTTCCGAAGCCAATAATAGACTATTGTGCCCCTGGTATTGTGGCATGTGTAGCAAATTTTGCCAAGTTACTACACCGCAAAAGCGCTCTTTTCTTTTTCGAATTTTAGTCGCGAAGTTCGTGAGAGTCGCATCTGCCGAAAGCGCAAAACGTAGCTTTGAACGTATTTAATTAAAAATGGCGAGAGAAGAAGGAAAAATAAGGTGTTAGTAACTATAATATCGATAACAACGTTATAAATAAATAAAGTTCTACGGATGATTAATAAGGTCACTAAAAAGGATGGTCCGTCAAATGGTTGGAACTCAAAGACAGACTATCTCCCTCCCCTTCAGACGCCTGCCACGAAGGCTAACCACCACACTGTTAGTAAAGAGGAAACCTCATCTATTGAATCTATACATAAAAACTTTAGAGTCATAAAAATGTCCTGTCTTCTTGTTGTGTTGTGTTTTTTAAGGAGAAACCATCATTGCATCTAAAATTGTAACTGGAGTCTGATCGAGTCCAGGCCGAGTAGAAATCACGCCCTGACTCTTTGCAGTGACCCTGACTCTTTCCTGCCCTCCTTGCCAGGGAGTACTTTAAAGTGCATATGAAGTAAAAATCAACTTGAGCTTATTTGAAAGCCCTTTCAAAATGAGGCCAGGGAGAATGCTGTTTTCGTTTTTGTGATATCTTTTTTCGTTCCAACAGGGACGGCGAAGCCGGCGGGGGGGGGGGGGGGGGGAGCTGAAGCCCCCCACTTTTTACGACAATGACAATTTTTTGTTTTAGTACAAGGTTCGTATTTACAAAATTTACACAATATTGCTGTAGCACAAAAAGTACCTGTCATTTTACACTTTTCCAGGTTGTGTTTTCTTAAGAAATATATCATGGAGAACGTTGAAAGTACCATTTCCAAGCCTCTAGATTTCAAAATTTTCTGGGGGAGGATGCCCCCGTCCCCCCTAGAAGGTTGCGCCACCGGCGCTCATTTTCAAGCCCCACCCCCCACTTTCAAATACGCTCCGCCGTTCCTGTCCAAAGGTATTCACGTTTTTTGTATTGTCTAAATTCGATAACTGATGACGTCATATCTAGTATGGGGTCAAAACAAAGAAAAATGAAGAATATCTCAGGTGTAAATAATAAGGCAAATGGAACAGTAAATTGTCATGATTTTCAGTTGCAAATTGTGGACTCCAGTTTTTATTCATGCCTTTCCCGCAGAATTCCACGATTTTGCGTTCCTTTGGTGCTGTTCTGGCAGTTAGCTAAACTACTCACCTCCCCGTAAGGGATATGTTCTCTCTACCCCGTATGGGTGGGGATGAGGCGGGCAAGCGTATATTCGATCCCAGTTTTCCTCAATGCGTGGTATTTTGATGGCGGCCATGATGCCTGTTCCAGGTTTGTGTTTCTTGTGATGTTTTGCTCTTATTTAGCTTTCGACAACAAACTTATATAATATATTTAAACGAATGTGTTAATTTATGTCTCTATGATACTTTCAGTTCTGTTTTGTTTCTCATATTGTTTCGCTTTTCATGGTACCAAAACGATCCAGCATATTTGATCGAAACGATCTACCACTGCGAAAATGCTCTAAGTGGCCCTTAGGTTTCCTTTCTTGTTTGAAAGCGAGCGAAGTGAGTTTTAAGCGAGATCGCGCAGCGACTGAACGAGCGACGCGAAAAAACAAAGAATTTAAAGGACTTTGAGAAAGTCTATGCAAAAATAATACACGTATCAAATGTAAATCCAGGGGAAGGGGGGGGGGGGGGGGGTTGGGGCATATGTTGGGGATTTGAACTGAGCTGAGATTTTCTGTTCAATTGCCATACCCCAGGGAAATTGTAGATTGTCAAATGAGTCAATGAAAGTCAATAAAATACTGCTAGGAAGTCCAATAAAACGGTCAAAAGTCCCCACTACAGGACAATGACTACTGTCAAATCACCCACTTATGCCTGCACGCCCACACCATGGGATTTACATTGATAGGTGCATAAGCTTAATTCACTTTAGTTTGAGAGTTTATAAATATGAAATAGACTATATAATTGAAATAGTATGCTATGCAATCCATATATACTATTCCGCCCTGATGTATAGTGCAAAATTAATATTTGTTTTTGGAAAATATCATATCCAATCCTTGGGGGATCATTGAAAATTCAAAGGGTTAGTTGGTCTTTAAGAACAAAATGTTTAAAATGAAGCATGATTCTGAACTGTTTTTTTTTTCAGGAGAAAGGAGGGGTTTATTAATTTTATGGAACAAAATACTCACTTTTAATACAAACTTATGAACATCAGAAAAGATCAGATTGTGCGATAAATATACATCTTAACAACTAAACATGAGAGCTGTACTTGGAGAATATTTACACTTGGTCTTGAAATATGGATTGAATGCAGCGAAGTCTGTACAGAAAATTCTGGCCAGGATTCATTCTGTGCAGGTCCTATGCTGGTCGTCATGACCGGCATAGGATCGCATACCTGCTAACTCTCCCAGTTTTCTCGGGAGTCTCCACGTTTTTCATCAAATCTCACGGTTGGATTTTAGTGTTCTTATTTGAGCTGTTTTTGATTGGAAATGCAAAGATTTCTAGATGTCTCCAGATTTTTTAACTCTGGGAGTTGGTAGCTAAAGGGTTATGACCTGCATATGATCGTGACCTGCATAGGATGTGACATCAGTTTTATATTCACACCTCCCCCTTCTTTCTCTACTGACAGGTTAAGTCCCATAGTCCCCCCTCTCCCCACCAGAAAAAGGAGAGGAAAGTGCTGATATAATTCTCTCTTCAACAAAGCCAGATCATTTGTTCATGTTGTATCTTTTATTCATCAGAAACTAACAGCCACTGCACCGATAGCCCTAACTACAGAGATAAATACAAGACTTTAAAGAGGAAACTTAAGTTTCTGCTTTATGTAAGTAAATTTATGGCGGTAATCTGCCACTTTCCCTGCTAGCAGAGGCTCTTTTCCTGGTGTTCACAGACGGGAGAAAAGAGACCTCTGCCATGGGTTGAAAATGGCTAGATGGAGCATGTTCCACGGCTTAGCGACCGAGCCATCGCGTGATGTTCGTAGCATGTGATGAAAATAAAACCTTTCACTTCAGTTTATCATCGTTGTCAAACAGCTCCTGCTCCATTTTAACACTAAATTTTTTTTTAACTTTCCATTGTTGAGGTTATCCAAAACTCTTTGCAATTGAACTCTTTCGAGCACGCCAACGAGCTTGCCATGTTTACAATGTGGGCTCAATAAATGACAGCGGAATTAATGTAAAGAAATGCACGAGATGCAACAGGCTCAAGTTGTGGTCAGCGAACAATGCAAGCAGCATGCATTTTAAATGGAGCCGTCCAAGACTGGATGGCGCTTAAATCAAAGCCGTTTTTGACCCATGGTAGAGGGAACATCAGCGAACACCAGGAAAAGAGCCTCTGCTAGCAGGGATTCTGCCACTACAAGCACATTGTTAATGTGACTGTCTCATTACAATCCCTGTCCCACTGTAGTAATCCCTTTAATCATTTCCATAACACAATTCTTGATTTTGATTCATTTTGCACCCATTTGTCTTAAAATTGGCACAGAAATATTGTCCAATAACATGGATATAGGGCTGCAAATAATTTTCTCTCCATGAAAAAAATATGTTTCTGACAAGTTCCAATTTTGATCAGACAAATCAGTAGTGATAGGGGCCATGCTATTACAGATCCCTAGGGCTACAACGATACAATTTCTCACTTTATGATACGTCTTGATAGAAGTGCCACAATACGATACATGTGTTTTGTCCGTGGGCGCACAAGACTGCCAGGGGTTTCAAAACAAGGTGGCGGCTGCCGGAGTTCCACCGGCTACTTGACTATTATGCCGCCGGCTACTCTGGTCATAGCAATCAGCTTGTGACCAAAAGCTCACTTGTAACAGCCGCCTACTCTACCAGTTTATGACACCTACTTCAAAACATTTTGAAATCCCTGGACTACGTCATCTGACAAAGAATTGGAACTGCTGCCATATTGAAAGATGCGTGACCAGAAGCACGTAAAGCAGTAGAAAGCAAAGATGGGATATTTTTCCCTTTCACGGGTTCCTTTAATTAATAAATAGCTCTGAAAGGGCTTAGACTTGGGCAAGGAGTCATTAAAGACAATTATTTCTGAATGTTCATGAAGAATGACAACATTATATGATGATATTGTCATACCTTTTTGTAATATAGATATTTAGATCGTGACAAAAAATATTGTAATTCATCAGTGCATTGGTATATTGTTGCACAACTACAGAACTTCTCAACAACTTGCTGTCAACACAATTATAATAGTTACTGATTTACCCTATAGATGCAATACTACAATGCAGATGGTAATGCTCATTATTCATCTTGGTTTACTGTTTGTATTTTTCATGGTTTGTATATATAATAGGACTACATGCTGCATGCGAGCGTGGCCTTTGAGGCGAGCGTGGCCTAGTGGTCAGGGCGCTGGACTTGTAATCAGGTGGTCCCGGGTTCGAGTCCTCCTCCCTGCCACTAAAACGGATTTGCCTTCGGTGGTCCCGAATTCAACTCCTCCACGCTTTGTAAATAGCCAACTGGTCTGCCTCCTGCCAGTTGGGATTTTTAAGAACTTTCTGTTTCATTTACAATATTTGTTTACGTACAGTGTCCCAAATTAGCACAGCAGTGCTAAACACATTGACACTAAATAAAGTCATTTTTTTTTTTTTTTATTTTATGCTTTACCAGTCCTTGGAATTTTTTCTCATCCAATTACCAGTATTGTCAAATTGGACAAGCATGTAGTCCTGTTACATATACAAAACATGAAAAAGTAAACCAAGATGAATAATGAGCATTATCCATCTGCATTGTAGTGTTGCATCTAATTATATAGCATCCAAAAGTATATGAACATAGCAAATGTTTCACCCTCCAAACTAGTTTTTCTTGACAATTGATTGGTTTTTGGAAGCTATCCAGATTTTTCTTAAATTGGACAGTTTGAGCAAAAACTGTCCTATTTATTTTAAATTTGGACAGTTGGCAAAAATTGATACAAAATGCATCTGTTGACAGTAATGGATTTTGATGTAGCTATATAATTAGGCTTATTATATGTGTGTTAGGAACAAGAATATTTCCAAGAGGAGCTCAGAAGAGTACAGAAGAAACTTCTTCGTGTTTCCAGGGACAAAAGGTACATATTTTCACATGCAGTTGCTATTGATTTGTTTACCTGTTAATCTCATAATTTTTAGTTAATGTTGGTCTTACTCTGGCATTTTGCTGGTAGTAACTGGCTTCACAGGAAACTTTTACTTGCCCAGATGCTGTATACAGTGATATTGTTACTGATATTAATGCAATTATGTAGCCACTCTGTCATGCACTGTGCAATACTAACCTCTTACTAACCAAGCATGAGGGCCATACTGGGGAATACTGGCCTTTTGTCGTGGAAGTACGGACCAAGCACAACAAGGTCAGTACAAAACGGCCGAGGGTCAATATTCCACAGTATGGCTCGAGCAAGCTGCGTTAGTAAGTAGTTTATTATATGGCACTCGGGTCATGCATGTTTGTTAAAAACTGACGCACTTTTGGTGACTTGAATTCAGAGGTTTTCCACCGTAACGAACAACTCCAAAATAACAGGCTATCACGATTTTTAAAACATTTTTTAATTAGATTATCTATACATGTTTTCTTTTGCGCAATTGTGGCAGATTTTAAATTATCCAACTTTACAAAAAAAATACGCAGCTAAGGACCGTTTCTATGGAAATGGTCTGTATGGCAAATTGCCGACCAAGAAAGAACCAATCAGAATGCATATAATAATGTGCGATATTTTATTATCTAAGTCAGCTTTAGCACTTTCGCAAACTTATTTATTTATAATTCATTAAGTTTAAACAAAGGAAATCATAACCTTGACCTTTGGTTTGTAAATCTCATGTAAATTAGTTTTAGTGTTAGTTTATAATGACAATCATAATTCTATTCTTTTTGCAGTTTTCTGCTTGATAGACTTCTGCAATATGAAAGTGTGGACCATTCATCATCTGGTAAAGTAGTCTTGAGTACAGCCAAAGTTCTGGCTTCTCCCAGTATAAATAAATAAATTCCAAAACTAATATGAATGGCTATTGTCTTTATTATTGGAATTTCTTTGTGTCCTGACTCCTTTTTTTACACAAGTAAATCTCTTTTAATATGATTTCAGTCCTACAGTCCAAGGATCATTTTCAATAATTGTTGCTTTTCCAATTTATTTAGTGAAACAAAATTAATTATACGACTATATCATCATTGAACATTTAAGCAATATGTACAGTGTTTATATACTCGTACATTTATCTTCTTGATTTCCTGTAAACTTGTCTACCTACTCTCTTTAGTTACGACATGACCCACCTAGATTAGCATCTGCTACCTGTGGGCATGTCCAATTTGTACCTGTTAGAAAAAAACATAAATAAATAAAGAACCGAAAGAACTGAATAAAGAAAGAACTTGCAGTGTTTGATGAAAAAAGGGGAAAAAAGCTTCTGATTTGCTAAGTCAGTTTTAGTCACATATCTCAACCTTCTGTTGATTTAGCTGAGGTTGTCAATATTTTGTTGACTGTCTGCAGATGACGATGGTACAGCTTCATCATCAGGAGTAAGCGATAATGAAGGACCAAAGGTACAGTGTAATAAATAGTTTGCTGCTGCGAAAACAATAACATTGGATGAGGTTGGGCATGATAACAAGATTTATGAAGGTTGATGGTTATGCTATCTGCTGTAGCTTAAGGCTGAGGTGGAAACACAAGCCAAAGCCTTGCAAAGTTCACTGTCACATATTGCTAGCCTGTCGGTAGCTGGTCAGGAATCGAACCCATGACCTCCCGAACACCGGGCGGGCGCTCTATCCACTGAGCTACGAGAACTCATGGAGAGCGAGCTCATTTTTACCGGTGTTCGGGAGGTCATGGGTTCGATTCCTGTTGGGGACTCAGAATTTTTCTTTGTCCGATGCTTGTGTCATGTTGATAAATTAGTCTTTCACATTGAATCAGTTGATTTAAACCCATTCAAATTTCCACAGGGCCAAATTGGGGAATATGGGTTTTAATGGAAAGGTCACAAGTTTTACATTGAAAAAAAAAACGTTAGTTTGATTTCTAAAACATATTTTAGGTACTCATTGGAGAAACACCTCAACCACCAGCTAGTAACAGGTGAGAAGCTTCCCTATTTTAACTTCAATAAAAATTATACATTTATATTTAACAATTTAATCACGATTTACTATACACTATTGAGTCTCATAAAATAACTGAAATACTATTTGTGTTCTCATCGGTTGATAGGTGTTTTTAGATTAGAGTATATAAACATGCTTGTGACGTTTTAGTTTTGTGCATATTATCAAGAAATATTTTATAAAAGCAATTGAGAACATTTTCCGTGTTTACATAGCCTCATCTAAGCACTCGGGGGTTTGGGAGAATTCTCAAAAGTTAGGCAAACCCTTGACTGCATCTTGGGTTTGCATAACTGTCTTGAATTATCCCAACACCCTTGTGGTTAGACGAGGCTGTGTAAACATGGCAAAAGTCCTCTGTTGCTTAAATGGTGCACGTAGGAATTTTGATCAAAGGTCACAAAAGAAGCTTTTAAGTAACCCTAGCTTCTGGAGTGTTCTCCATAGTTCCCAGGTGCACCATTTCTCAGTAATATACCTTTTTACTGATATGGCGGCCATTTTGAATTCTACTGTTTAAAGTAGCTATTATGGGATGCCCAGGAGGCAAATACATATTAATTTGGCCCCTGGGCATCCCATAATAGCTACTTGAAACAATAGAATTCAAAATGGTTGCCGTATCAGTAAAAAGGTCTGTTGGTTGGAAGCATGAAACAAAACTTGCATGAAAAAATATTTTGGCAATTTTGAAATTGATTTGCTCACACTCTGCACACTATTGGATTTTGTGCATTTTATAGCACAGTTCTGTTAACTATCTATAGAAAACAGAGGAATAAACCAATCAGATTCACAGCTTTTTTTAGATAGGTGCTTGCCTGATTGGCCCTAGACTCCAATATAAACTTTATTCTTGGTATAATTAATTCCGAATTTGAGTCTTAATTAATGTTCTCATTTCATAGCAGTCGACCAAAGAAGACACAAGTTGTGAACCATGGAATTGCTGCAGAAAGTTTGGGCATGTTTCCTTATCTCTCTTCAGATGGTACAAGCAGTGCTGTAAGTGTGTTTTACCACAGTGGCTTGGTGTTCACAATTTTGGGTGTGTGAACAAAGCTAAAACTAAAATTACCGCAGTTATACAAAGTTTGCTGATAGACTTCCATCAGTCTTTCCGGGAGGAGATTTAACTTACTTCTCCAAGCACACTTTTGGAGAAAAGCTAAAACTAAAATTACCGCAGTTATACAAAGTTTGCTAATAGACTTCCATCAGTCTTTCCGGGAGGAGATTTAACTTACTTCTCCAAGCACACTTTTGGAGAAAAGCTAAAACTAAAATTACCGCAGTTATACAAAGTTTGCTAATAGACTTCCATCAGTCTTTCCGGGAGGAGATTTAACTTACTTCTCCAAGCACACTTTTGGAGAAAAGCTAAAGCTAAAATTACCGCAGTTATACAAAGTTTGCTAATAGACTTCCATCAGTCTTTCCGGGAGGAGATTTAACTTACTTCTCCAAGCACACTTTTGGAGAAAAGGATTTTTAAAGTTACTACTTGTAGAACTAACATTTAAAACTGCTTGCAACTTTGGTTTCTGGTGTAGGTCTCATACGGTCTCACACAAACGGCTTGACACCCTTCAGGAGAACAAGAGAACAGACAACAGCAACAGTGCACCTAGCCCGCAAAAAGATAGCAAAAGCTACACTGGGGGATCCGTAAGCTACTGCAAGCTAAGCTCTGGCCTTTATTTGAGTGTTGTCGTTTTATTTTTTTCCAGGGAGGTGAACCAACAGCTGTTAAAGACAAGAAGAGTATCCAGTGTAAATATGTAAATAATGTAAGAACCAGTGCTTTGTTTGTTTGTTCTGTTCAGGGAATACAGTGACCGGACTGTCATTAAGGGCCGTAACCTGTAACACCTGTTATGACTGAGTATGCTTGATTTTCCCTTGGTGCTACGGGTGAAATTTCCTGTTGTTGATAGAATTCAACCACAAAGTAACAAGTTTGCTACGGGTTCTGGAGAACGGGGCTACAGGTGATGCAAAACTTAATGACGGCCCTGCAGTGGATCCCATTAATATGGTTTTAGCTCATGCAATAGTTTGAAATCCTGCCTTTTGAAAAAGGGTACCTTTGGCGACATTTCATCCAGTTTCTTAATATTACTAAAACTACTAAATAGTTTGGTATAATTAACAGATTTCAACGGTACTTTTTGGCAAATAAAGTGATGTCTTACTGTGTCTTTCAGGGCAACCAGTGTCAGGAGAGAATTAGTAAGCGATCCAAGTCTGGCTATTGTAATGCACATAGGACAGTTATACGCATCTCTAAACAAGGTAAGGTGTTACAATCGTAATGTCAATGCTGAAAATAATTGTTTTTCCTGTGAAAAGACATATGCCCGACTAAGTTAACATTTTGATCGGACAAAACAGAGTCAACGCAAAAGATTGGCATTTGCATTGAAAACCCAAAAAAATTGTTCAGATAGGCAAGTGGCCAACTTTAGTAGGGATTTGATTGAACATTGGCGAAGTTTGTCTATTTTACCATAATTTAAATGCATTTTTTTTGTGGACGTTGTCGTTGGCGTTGCCGTCGTGGTTTCGTAAAGTCCCTGGTGTTGCAATATGGCGTCCCACAATGTGTCGGACACATTACTGGAAAAAATTGTTTACAATCCTGAGCAGCTTCGGTCTGATATGGAGACCTTACCATAGTCTCACGGACCATAGACCAAAGAGTAATTCCCTCAGTTGTAAAAATAGTGATCTTATGGTGTGCATTTTTTTGTTTCATACCAGCAGTGGCCTCTTCACCCAAACAGCTTCACACAAACACAAAACAGCCTGTACAGAATCCACAAAGAGACGACTCATCTATGGTGGACCAAGTGAGAGCATGTTAACATTGAAATCCATTTCACCATTGTCGCCAGTTTTCACGTAGTTCAGAAAAGAAAATATTATTGACCGAGTAGGAAGTCCGTGCGAAATGGCCAGCGTATTTTTATTGCACGAAGCGTCCATGTTATTGGAAATACTCCTGGTCACTTAATGCTACGTTCGTCCGTCCGTCCGACCGTTCGTTCGTCTGTCCGTCCGTCCGTTCGTTCGTTCGTTCGTTCGTTCGTTCGTTCGTTCATATGTTCATTCTTTCGTTCGTTCTTTCATATGTTCATTCATTCTTTCGTTCGTTCGTTCATATGTTCGTTCGTTCGTTCGTTCATATGTTCATTCTTTCGTTCGTTCGTTCGTTCATATGTTCATTCGTTCGTTCGTTCGTTCGTTCATATGTTCATTCTTTCGTTCGTTGGTTCATAGTCTATGTTCATTCATTCTTTCGTTCGTTCGTTCGTTCATAGTCTATATTCGTTCGTTCGTTCGTTCATATGTTCATTCTTTCGTTCGTTCTTTCATATGTTCATTCATTCTTTCGTTCGTTCGTTCGTTCATATGTTCATTCGTTCGTTCGTTCGTTCATATGTTCATTCTTTCGTTCGTTGGTTTATAGTCTATGTTCATTCATTCTTTCGTTCGTTCGTTCGTTCATAGTCTATATTCGTTCGTTCGTCCGTCCGTCCGTTCGTTCATATGTTCATTCGTTCGTTCCGTCATCCAGTCATTCGCAATACCATTGAAGAAATCGGAGAAGGCCAATGACTAAAATCAACCAATCCGAATGCATCTCACTTTTCTCTCTTTCCATTACTTGCCAGCAACAGCTTGAGCGGCTTGTGTCTGAATCAAGCAGCTGCGCCACTTCTCACATGCCACAGGCCACTGAAGAACTTCCGCAGGAAATGTTTAACGTGGAGGATGATGAGAGAGATAGGTTTGTGTGTTTGTCATTTTTAGTGTTCTTCCGACCCTATATTTAAATATCGATGTTTTGGCCTTGCAGCCTCCGATAGAAACTGTTTCAGATAGGCATATTTATACCCGAAAAAATCCAATTTAATATTTATGTAGTTTACAGCGCAGTGGCCTGAAGGTGGTGGCAAACGAGGACACATTGTTGCTCATGAAACAACATTTGTTGCGGACACAGATTGTTTCTGAATAAAATCAGAAATATTTTTTGCGTCGCGGACACAAAAATTGAGTCCGCAACAATGTCGCGCGCGCGGGCAAACAGGGAAACATTTGTGTCCGCAACATTGTGTCATCGTCACGCAATCTTCGTCCCGCAATAGACCAATAGACCAATTTCGATATTTTAAAATCCAGCCTAAAACAATAGACATCACTACGAGGCTCCGGGGAATAACCCCCACAAATTATATAGTTTATTCCCCGGAGCCTCGTAGTGATGTCTATTGTTTCAGACTGAATTCTAAAATATCGAAATTGATCTATTCCAATATATTAAAATTCTAACATGGCGCCGAGGCTTAGGGGAATTAAGCAAAAGAAATTATTTCTTCATCCCTAAGCCTCGATGCAAAGTCTTTTGTTTTATTCCCCCAAGCCTCGGTGACATGTTAGAATATTAATATATCGGAATTGGTCTATTGAGGAGTCAAAAGAACGTTTTCGTAGGAGGCTAAGAAATCTCGCGCGACACCAGAAATAGACTTTGACATTCCCGGCCAATCTCGAAACAGACTTCACAATCACATAAATTATTTACACTTGTTATTGAACATTACTTTTTCAAAACTATTGCAGTGAAAATGAAGATTCTCCAGGGTCTTCTAGTTTCCATGGAAACATATATGAAGGCGATGACGACCTTGTGATTGACTTACAGGAGTAGGCGAAATCACGTGACCACAGAATAATCAAACGACAACATTCGTTGTAGAATTGCTTGCATGGGCTTCATTATACTGGTACACTCAAAGACTTGTCTCCAGTGGTACTAAAATAGAGTGCTTACACATGACGTCATGGCAGCCATATTTGGTGTCCCAAAACGGCGACCATATTGGTGTTCCAAAGCAATCCTCCGGGAATTGAACTCTATTGTTACGAAAATGTCATCTTTTGTTTCAGCAATTTGTTTCTCATCAAATTGTGTCGACTGTATCACTATTATTGTTGATGTAAGGCCTTCCTAGGATTCACATCTAGTTAATGTCATTTAAACAGCTTTATTTTACTGACTCTTTTGGGGAGATCCGCTTCCCTTTGTGTTCTCCTTGTTCTCCCCCTTAGCGGAACTTGTTCCCAGGTCTTCGGCTTTCTTCGCTTGTTGATTTCATTCCCCTCTCGTGCGTTTCGTACTCGTTCCCAGCTCTTACTCTTTTTACGCTCTTTTATAAACTCTTCGTGTCGTTCAGAAAAAAAATAAAACTCCATTTATTTAAATTATTTTAAATTTTTACGAGCAAAATTTTACTACTAGAGTTTTGGCAGCTTTTTTAAGGGCCTTTGTCACTTTTCTTCGCATGTGTGACGATTTGAAAGAAAGATTGATACGGGGGGTTGCCATGGGAAAGGGTCCCTTCTCACTCCGCGCGCCTCAATCTTCCCTAGTATCCAATCTTCTCTCGTCCCGCAAAATACGCAAAAACCGACTGGGCAGGAGTCTGTTCAACCTGTATTATGAGTCACCCACCCCAATCTATTATGTTAATTTTGGTACTAATAAAGAGAATTGCACAAATACCAAGCAAGTGCGATTAACTGTAAAGGCATTGTTATCACCGTTGTTGAGTTTGGCTTGCCTCTGTGTGTCTCTTATGAGGTACAAGCGCTCTGTGCAATGCTTTAATTATTAAGAGTCAAAAGAGTATCTGACCCGAGAAATCAATGGATCTGTTACAGCATCGAATAAAAGAAGCGAATCGACGATATACCGATGCCGCATGGCGCCTCAAGTTAGAAAACCAGCGGACAAGCGAAAACGTAAAATGGATCAACTCGCACAGCCGGCAAATTCAGGTGTGCCAGGAAAGATTAAGCCAAACGAACGAAATATCCAGAGAGCGGGCCGAAAAACTGCACCTTGTGTACAAAAACATCGAGTTGCATGGGCAAATACTTACTATTAGGGAAGGGTTGAAGAGAGCTATGCAACTGACATCAAGAGCCGAGTGTAGGATTGGAAAAGTTTCTAAAGAATTAAAACAGATGACCGAAGAGAGGCTGGAAATTGGAATAAACGACAAGGAGACAAGAAACAAACGGGTTTTAATGAATAGTAATACTTGTCGTCTGAAGATTACTCCCGTTGAAACCATGAAGCAACTTGTGCAAGATGCCAAATACCAAGAGTTTTTGATATTGAGGAGGAAACTCGACGAGGTAAATATGCGACTCGAAGTTACTGGTGAGAAACTTGCTGGTCTGGAGATGCAAAAGAGAGATTTAATCCAGGAAATTGATGAATATAAAAACAAAAAACACGACGTTTTAAAAGCAAAAATTATCAAGGAAAATCTCCACAGTGCAAATTTGAAACTATATTGCGTTGAACTGGGGGCGATATGAGTACTGAAGCTGTTGCCAAAATAGACTGCGAGCAGTTTCTATTTTCTCCAAAATCCGTAACAAAAACGAAACTTTGCGAGCGGCAAATCCGCGAGTTACGTGGACGCCCACGCAACTCGCGGGTCGCGGATTTGCGTTCGCCCCTCGAAAATAGCGCTCACAAATTTTCGCTTTCGTTACGTATTTATGAGCAAAATAGAGACTGTTCGCAGTCTATTGCCAAAATGACTCATTTATAGGAATGCTACTAATACAATATCATGAGCCGCGTAAGGTCCAATAATGATTCAATATGTCATGGTATTGACTGTGTTAGCACAATGAAAATAAATTTTTAACATGTCTTTTCAAATCTCGAGGAAATTTTGTCTTAGCTTGTCAAGTTGACTTTTGTTCGTTTGTTTGCTTTTTAAAACTCAAATACAGTTAGCTTTGGAGAAAAGAAAATAGAAGACAGTGATAGGTTGAACCCGCGAACAGGCGCACACATGCAGCTTTTCACGCGGGCGACGTAAAGTTGGATCACACACGCAACTTCACGCGAGCGACGTGAAGTTGGATCACATACGCAACTTCACGCGAGCGACGTGAAGTTGGATCGCACACGCAAATTCACGCGAGCGACGTGAAGTTAGATTGCACACGCAACTTCGCGCGAGCGACGTGAAGTTGGATCACACGCAACTTCACGCGAGCAGCGTGAAGTTGGATCACATACGCAACGTCACGCGAGCGACGTGAAAACTTTGCCAAAACCGAGAACTAATTATTTAACGCGAAGCTTCTCCTATAGGGAAGATATTTGTTTACAAACATTGTTCTTGTTATTAAATTGCCAACAAGTTAAACAATAGTTTTCTGGTTGGTACATTAATAACAATGGGTGACGTCACTGACATCTTCCCTATAGTGGGGCCACATTACGGAATAACTTGCCATTAGCGTAAAGGATGTCGAATCCATTGATCAATTTAAGCGTAATCTGAAGAAGGTATCCAGTCTGTTGGATTCCCACACGGCAATCATGCAAAACAGTTGTAAATAGTTTTAGCAATCTTCGTTCTTTACTGCGCAGGCGAGACGAAACGAGAGACTCTCGAAAGTTCCGTTACAGGATCGATTTTGATTGGTTTTGAAGACAATAAAAATGGCCTTAAGTAAAATGAAAGGTAGGCATGCGCATTTCAACCGGAAGTCCGATATTTTCGGACTTCAAATCGGATCTTTCCGACCCTGGGTACGAGGGTGAAAGTTTTAGTTAACTGATGATTTTCTGTGGTTAAATAAAGTTTTACGACGGCGGCGACGACCGCCACCACCACCACGACCACGACCACGACCACCACTACTACCACCAGGGGAGGAAGTAATAATGCGCAGCCGTAACCCAGTGGAAAAACTGTTGAAAAGCGTCAGTTTTCGACTGCCAGTTTGTCATCAGTCGCAAGTTTGAAATATAAAGTCTCATCTGGCGTGGTTAATATAAACATCTTAATTTTAGTTCGGAGAACTTGATGTTACGTCAAGATCATGTAGCAAGCTGACACAGGTGGTCACTGAAATATTTGTTTTAACCCTTCATTAGCGCTTCGTTTTTGTATATTTCTCCCTTGTTTTGCTGTGTCACGAAAGACTTTCTTCCAGCTTAAAAAGATTTCAAATTCTATTTTATTTCGTTTTGCACAGCCGAATAGAAAAAACGTTGCTTATATAATTGATCACTGTGTTGGAAATTTTAAGCCCGATTAATACAAAACGTTAATGAGCTGGTTTTGTCCTTTAATAATACTGACACAGGTGTTCAAGAACAATAATTACTCATTGGTCACTGAAATATTTGTTTCAACCCTTCATTGGAGCTTCATTTCGAGATTATATAATTTCTCACTTGTTTTGCTATCGAACGAGACATTTTAAAAAGATTTCAAAATTATAGGACGTCGAGCGAATCGGTGCTGACTAAAAATTTAAATTATGAGCGAGAACATTCAAAGGATAAAATCATGCATAAAGCACTTGCGGAATAAAATTGAGATAGCAGAGGAAAGGAACCGAAGAGCGGTCCGAGTTATGAAGATGAAAGAACAGAGATTTGAAGTACTGTGGGAAGACGTTATATTGAAACGCCGAAAACTTGCACTCAAAAAAGAAACATTGCAAAAGACGTACGAATGTTTGGAGGGTAAGCACCAGAAGCTAGAAGAATTCGACGAGCTACTTCACACACGTGCGATGATCTCGAAAGAGCTAGCAGATATGGAAGCACAAAATGTTCACACGTTTACAGCGCTGGAGATGGCGTTAAAGAAAACGCGAGCAAAAGCGCAAGAGTTTGAAAACAAGACGAGAGATCTGAAAACACGGGCTCAAGTGTATACCCGAGAGATTCAAATAGCAAATATCGCCGAAATGAAAGCAGAGAGGAAAAGATCCGATCTCCAAAGCAGGCTTATTGCAAGGAAGGGCCTGATGCAGCGATTTCGAGCAAATAGGGAAGAATTTCACGAGCGAGAGAATAATTGCATTGAGCAAATTCACACAATTGATGGAAAAATAAAAGAGGCGACCACGAGGGCTGAGGCCGCTGAAAGAAGATCACATTTACTTGAGAGCAAAGTTTCAAAACTTCTTGAAGAGATTAATCAACAGACGAGGGACGCCAAGAATATAATTGTGTTGAAGAATGAACTTGAACACCTGTCCTTAGAACATTAAAATTTTCACAACTAATAAACTAAAACAGCGCGCGATGAACTGTCAATGGACACTGCACGTAACCTATACTTTATTTTATTTATAGCATTGTATTTTGATGTCAAATTTGTTTTTTCTAAGCCACTAATTTATATTTTATTTATTTTCTGTTTTATTCTGCGGCGCTCGGTTTGTAAACCTGTTTTGTTACACGGCCTCTAACAAAGACACGTGTAATAAATATAAAAAGGCCCCGTATGTTCGACATGCCATGACTTTTATTTTGAAAGGTAGGCATGCGCAGCTTAACCGGAAGTCCAATATTTTCGGACTTCAAATCGGATATTTAACAATTATTCCACGCGCACGTGTTGGATACGAGATGGTAGATAGCCATTGAGGCCAAAAATATTGTACAAACATTGCAAAAATGCATTCTTTTACGCGTACACATACCTTTTTGGTTGGTCAATGGTATATGAGCTCATATAACATTGCCTCTCAACCAATCAAAACTCAAGAAATGCAATATACCACAGCTAGTTTTTAATAATTCCGGATATTTCCAGGGTCACTCGTTTCCCGAGCGACCCTGGGTACCAGGGTGGCAATGATGCAGCATGCCACTCATTGCACCTCAATTTTCAAAATCTGTTTTTTTGAACGAGGATTTTGTTTTACCAGATATGTCAGTCGAGTTGCACTGAGAGAACTGGATCGAGAGGGAAAATGACTTCATTAACTCGAGTTTTATTCTTTACTGTGCGTCAAATTACGTACGAAACTCTCTCAAGTGTTTTGTTGGATGAACAACTGGCTATGATTATGTATGAAATTCATAATAATCTTTCCCCATCATACCCGAGGCAGATTTTTACCAACACCTCAAATGTACACGCACATAATCTTAGGAACTCTGGATAAATTACTACGTTCCCAGACCAAGAACTGAATATGCAAAAGGAGTCTACACTACAGAGGATCTGTTCTATGGAACAAGATTCCATCGGAAACCAGGCACCTACTTAGTTTTAAGTGTTTAAAACCTCACTGAATGGGAAGATTATTTTAGTGTACAATAAATTAAGAAATAAAATAAAATAGGTATATTATATTAAATATTCGCCATTTTTACATTGAGCAGGGGAGTGGGTCGAGTTGGTAGGCGCAAAGCATGCTGGGACGGGTTTAGGGGACGCGTTTCAAGATGGCTTGTGTTTGTCACAGTAAATTTTGATAATGGCGTCCCCTAAACCCGCCCCACCATGCTTTGCGTCTACCGACTCGACCCACTCTCCCGCTCAACGTAAAAATGGCGAATAGGTTTTTACTGTACGCAAGCTTGTTAATGTAGTTAGCGTATTTCTTATTGATGTGGTTAATTTATTCTTTTGTAATTTTACACGACTCACAGGAAGGTCATTTTTATGATAAGATTTCGTGTTTTTAAATAAAGATTGATTGATTGATTGATTTCATTGATTAAACCCAGCTAATTTGGTATCCAGAACAGTAACATACTTCTTTCACGAAGCGTGGAATCGTTGACGCCTCGAGGGGTCGGTAGCCACTAAAAGAGGCTAGGCTCCAACGATTCCATGCTTCGTGTGAGACAACTCAATCTGTTCATGGTCAGAAAGGCCCCTCTCGTCTATCCCTTTTAGCCATCACCTACTCCTGAAGGCTCGCACTGCACACTAATCAGCTGGGTTCACATATTGCAAAACTAAACGAGCGAGTCGATGACGTCATTTTCTCCCTAGATCGAGTTCTCTCAATGCAACTCAACTGAAATGATGGGCAGTTTAAACAAGAAGTCGTCCTTCAAGCAGACTCATTTTGAAAATTGATCATATATAATTGGCATGCAGTGTTCTTGCCAAATACGAATTAAATTCGCCGGTACCCCATTTAACACCTGGCTGAAGAGAGGCACTGTGAGAGTAAAGCGTTTTGCCCAAGAACACAACGCAGTGCCCCGGCTAGGGGCTCGAACCCGGACCGTCCGATCCATAGTCCAGCGCACTAACCATTAGGTTAGTAGCACAGTACGGACTGGAAATGGCCTTTCAGTCGTCAAGGTAACTGTAGAATTCTAAATTTCATTTGGGTTTTTTGGTATCTTTTAAGAGTAAAAAAGGTTGACCACGCCCACATTGGTCTTCATAATGGGTTAAAAGAAAAGCTGAAAATCCCCAAAGGGGAGTGTTCCAAAAAGTTGTATTGTATTGTAAATTTCCGACGGGTATCCCCTACTTTCTCTCACGATGGAGTTGAGAAACGACTCGCTGTCCGTCTGCAGCCGCCGAGCTCCCATACAAACACGAATTTTTTCTATATCGGGATAGTAACGGAGGTATATTTTTTCATCACTGATCCCGTATTTTTACTCGAAATTTTGATACCTGATCCAAAAAATGAAAATTTTGATCCCTGATCCCGCAAAAATTTGTTGATGCCACAAGATTCCATCACAACATCGAAGATCCCGATCCCACGGGTTGAGATCCCAGATCCCGGGACTGTGATTCCTGATCCCACCCCTTGATCCCTGATCTCATATACCTAGGACCCTGCATTTCTGAAGTAGAATCCATTCAGTTCTTTTCTTATGATTTCGTTGTTATTTTAAGGCATTTACATAAATAAACGTTTCGATATTACAGGTGTCATCATCTTCGTTTTCCACTTTTTTTGTTCCTTTTCTCATTTGCTCGCTGGCTTCTTAAGTCTTTCTTCTGCCGCGGATCGACGATTTTATAAGGACCCTTCACACCAGCGGGTCTCTTCATTCGTTTGGCGGCTAAAAGAGAAACGTTTCAAAGATTATTTACTCGTAAATTGGCAAAAGAACAGTATATATAAAGCACGTAAAAGGTAGTTCTTCACTCTTGTCCAAATGACATAGAAAAACGCAACACAACAACATGCACAGACAAAGTTATATACCTTGACTTTTCTTAGCAACAACGTATTTGACTTCTTTAGGTTTCCCTTTAAGAACGGCCTTTTTGTATAAACTACAAAGATAGAAGAGAAAATGAAATTAAATCATCAAAATTGCAAGAAGAAAATTTGCGTCCACTGCACAGCGCAATTTAGCAGTGTAGTGTAGCAGCACTCGATTTCCGCCGCTCACTTGAGTCCGGTCTCCTACCCGAAGAGAGGAGGAGCGCGGGCTCCGTTTCCCGAACAGCGGCTGGCAATCGAGCCTGCATTCGCTATTTTCAGTCCTACCTTCTAATTTGATTCATTTTTTCTTTTTCGGAGACATCGACGGTGTCACAAATGGCCTCCGCCTTTTTGCGTGCTTTTTCTAGTCGTTTCATTTCCTGAAAAGAAATTTCAGAAATGACAACTGTAATCCAAGAAAACAAGAAAAGAAAACACAGTCAACTAAAGAAAAGGATATTTAACAACTATTCACCGAAATGGGGTAACTAGTTGTGGATAGTATACTAAAACAGTGAGATAATATATCAGAAATGATTATTTCAACTCATTTATTCAATTCAATTATTTATCCAAGGGCCCGCGGGAGGCGCACGAGTCGCTCATCAGTGAATAGCGGGAAAACAAATGAAAGCTGTGAGGGATGCCGAATGTTTGAAACCTTTGAGAAAAACGGCATAACTTTTTTACCTTTCGTTTTTTCCTGGCCTTGGCCTCTGCTATCTTTTTCACCGACCTGGCGTTGATTTCCTTCATTCTTGCTTTATAATCGGCCACAATCTCTTTTGATACTGGTAATTGGCGCTGGTAATGTTTCGCCTCATCTTCCACAAACCAAGATGGGAGACCTTCATCGTTAAACGCCCATCTAACGTAAAGAATTTCAATTCAATTCAATTCAATGTTTATTTACCACATATTTACATCATTTTAATAAAAAAAATAACAAAAGATAAGAGAAATAAGTGGTGAGACCTCAAAAAACCCCCAGGGCTTATACTAAGAGGTCCCCTTGTTGATACATAACAGATTCAGATGTACGATACCTTGGATTACTTGACAAGTAGGTTATTTGTTTTATTTTTGAGTTTTGCATATTTTAATTTTTGAAAAAATCAAGAAACTTTCTTTTAAAAGAAGATAAACTGGGAGAGAAGGTAACCGAAGATGGTAAAGCATTCATAGTCTTCATAAAACTAAGCAGAATAGCTTGTTGAGAAAAAAGGCTTTAATATAGCTTGGAAAGTTCATAATGAACTTCTAACGAAACGCCAATGACTTGTCAAAGCTGTATAGTACAGTTACTGTTGCGAGTGTTTTACAGCGGGGAGGGGGGGGGGGGAGGGAGCAGGGGGATCTGAATCTCCAGCTTCCCGCACCCCTTACTCCCAGTTCCCGCCTCTTTCCGTCTTTCCTGTAACAAAAGACTACGCTAATTTTTTTAATTTTCTCCCAGTTACCGTTGTTCCCGCGAGGTTTGAGAATTTGGGATTCCACCTTTTTACAAAGTCATGGTAGCCCTGACTGAGCAAGTTCAAATGGATTCGTACCATCTTCGGAACGATTTGAAATCTTCGCGAATCATCGGAATTTGTTGGTTCGTGTGCTCGGAACTTACCTGTGGTATCCAGAATCAATCATGTCTCGTCTATTTTTCCTTGAAAAAGCCATCTTGTGCCCCAGCGCTAAAGTTTCAGGAGTAAGCTTCTTCAAATATTCGCCTGTCAAAAAAAAAAAACAATAAGAATCAACTGCCTATTGCTTTTGAAACCCTTTCGGCCGAAAGATGCTCTTTTGAGGCCACGACCTTTCGCCATGACGAAATATGATGGCAATACATTAATGTAACAACATCCGAAATACTCGCCACACTTTTACCCAGGCCACATGACAGCGCTGTTCCGGGGACTCTCCCCACACGGTATTTTCTTTTCTAGCAACATAAAAGTAAAATATACACTGTTTTGAGGCAACAGCCCCAGTGGGAGTTTCTCTTTTCGATATGATTTCATTTTTTTTTTTTTCAATTTTCACTTTTTAAGTTAAAATTTATGTTGTGTCATTAAACGTAACTATACCAGACTTTATAAAACTTACTGTTATCTTCCACTGGGACAACCTCAAAATCATTTTCTTTGGAGGCGTCTTTTTTGATGTCAACATGTTGTTTTATTTTTCTTGGTGCAATTTCGTCCTCGCTGTCGGCGTTACTGTCAGTGTCGTCAGTGCCACTATATTCCTGGGCATTCCAGCGAACCTTTTTTGCCTGGGAAGGTGTTTTACCTGCCCCTCGTTTGCTTCTCTGCTGTAGATCAGTCACATTTGCTTCGGAGTTCTTTTCTGTGATAAACAGATATATCAAGTTTAAGCCTTGGTTGGTTTTAGGGCCCCGTGAAATCCAATTTGATAATAAAACCAGAGCATAGTACTGGAATATCACAGCACAAGTTGGGTAATATTTATTTGAGTTGGACAAAAATCGAGTACCAGAATAATTTAAATCATATTGCGTTATTTTCTACCCTTAATAAAAGTTAAAGATGTAAGTAATTATCCGCGATAACACCGACAACAATTTCTTATCAGAGCCCGAGAAAATGAATTTTAAAGATCACAAACTGTAGGCAAAATCTAACGTGTAGCCATTTTGTAAAATCGTCTTTAAGCGATTCAGTGGCATTATAGTGGAACTTCGAAAGTTGTTTTCGATGTTTGGTGTTGTTAGAAAAGATTTCTTTTGATAAGATATCTGAAGCAGTAACTAAAAAGTTTGCAATAAGGTGTAAATAATTTTGGTACAACAATTTCTTATCAGAGACTGAGAAAATGAATTTCAAAGGTCGCAAGCTATAGGAAAAATCTCACATCTTTTAAGCGATTCAGTGGAATTCAGTGGCACTTCGAAATTTGTTTTCGATGTTTGGTGTTGTTAGAAAAGATTTCTCTTAATAATATATTTGAAGTAGTAACACGGATTCCGTCTTAATACTTCTAAGAGTGGCAGTCTCACGCTATTTTAAGTAACACATCGAAAATCCAAGGGACGCTTTTCGGTCAATAGAAGCTGCATGATAATGATAAAAGATCCTTTGAAAGACTATCGTAATGTATAGAAACTGCTTATAGATGTTTTTGCGACCGGATGGCCAAGATCGAGATTGATGCCAACTTGAAAACGTCGGGTCGACGTTTTCAAGTTTTCCCATTGCACCTCATATGAAATCAGTACTAACATATTTTGCCTCATCATTCTGTTATGAATCCACTTCATGTTATAAAATAAGTGATTTAGAAACGATTTGAGTATTGACGAGACGTTATATTAGAAGCTTAAATTTAGCTAATTCTGACCAAAAATTGTGACGGATTCTTTCACGAAGAAGTTTGTCGAAGATGAAGGAGTTGTCGGCATTTCTTGAGAGGGCCCATTGTAATGGTATTAATTTCGGTTTTACACAACTCAAATGAAAATCGCTCTGTTTTGCAGCACACAAATTTAATTATCTAGAGCAAGGCTCGCATATAATCAACATATAAACTGACCTAAAATAGTCCCTCCTTGATTTTTATACTCTTCCATCATCTGAGAAATCTCCAGGTCTTCATCAGCTTCATCTTCCAAACCTTTAAACACATCCTGCAAAAACAACGACAGAGATCACAGCTTTACAAAACAACTGAGAGATTGCATTGTGCACCTTTGCTAGTCTGCTTCTTCGTTCGTTCGGTGGTTGAAGTCAAGTCAAGTCAAGTCAAGTCAAGTCAGATTGGAGAAACATGGTAATATAGGATGCGCGTTGAACTGATGACCTGAATCTACGTACCTTTTCAAACCACATACTTGCTTTTGCGGTGAGAGGAACCTCAGGTTCCAAGTCAACCAAGAGCGGGTTCTTATCCCTGATTTTAGAGGAAAAACAAATAAATTATTTGAACTCTGTCGCTTACTGTGTAACATGCTTTTCACTGACATACATTTAGTACAAATTGGGAATCAGAATATGGATGTTAAATCTCTCTTGTAGCGAGAGAGGGGACGTGGAAGATGCGACAGCTTTCAGAGCTGTCCAGAGTACTAGTGTCGTGTACTAGTGTCGTGTTCTACTTCAACTCTCAACGCCTTTCTTTGGCAGGAAAATAGGTCTTCAGGAATTGGTGAATTGTAAGGGCAACCCAGTCGGGCGTGAGAATGGCCAGACCAGGCCCCATTTACACCGGAACTTCTTGTTTAACCTCGACTGAATCTGTCAAAATGTTCCCAGTAACATCGTGACATTGGGGGAGGGGAGAGTGGAGAGAAGTAATACTCCTCGCTGCTTCATGCTTCGAAATCTGTAGTAGGTTCCCGGAGTAACCGACCTCTGCTGGTTTTCACTGCTTGGTTTTCCTCTAACACTGCCATCAAATTCCAGCTCCTCGCCATCTTTTTCAGACCCACTCTCACTAACATCTTCGCCTTCATCTTCATTATCAGAATCGGATTCTATTTCCACTTCAGATTCACTTTTATCCTCCTCTTCCTCTTCATCTTCAAATTCCGCATTATTTGTATCCACTTTATCAAGATGCTGCAATACAGAGATACACTCCTTATTAAATAACAAATTAATGAATGTCCAACAGTAGCAATTAAGTAGGTATGGGTTTTTTTAATGCGAATGCAGCCATAACACTACCGGAACAAAGACCTGAAAAAAATTCAGAGCCTGAAATTTTTTTCAGGTCTTTGTTCCAGTAGTGTTATGGCTGCATTCGCATAAAAAACCATACTCATTAAATAAGAATCTGTTTGGGAGAAGCGTCGCGGGTAATGAAAAACAGGTGAACGAGAAGCAATTGAGCGACCAAAGCAGTGACAAGTATCAGTACAGTTCCACGGGGGCGTTGTCATGGTGATTGTGGAGTGTTTAGGTCAATTCTTTGCTATAGTCATTGCTTAATACCTCTACTCATACAAAAATGCTCCTGCAGAATTGCAAAGATGTCAAATGAAAATTTATCAGGGAGAGCAAACCATAATAGTTGGTTTTATTGGCAAACTTTTTCAATTTTCAATCAACTTCCATCCTTGCCATCCATAACAGCATGCAGATGTCAGTAAATGGTTTTGATGCACTAATGAAGTCTCTGGTAACAAAATTAAACCATTATTCCTTTGCGCGAAGACAAATTTTACGTTTCAGCTCATTGCGAACTCCCAAACAAAACGACCCGTAATGGCGGACTCAAAAACTTCATGTACGCAGTTACCGAAGTGTAACGTATCAACAAATTCAAAACAGAAATGTAAACAAATCGCGAGACTGCACAGTACGGACTGGAAATGGCCTTTAAAGTGTTGCTAAAATGGTGTCACAATGCCCCTTTAAGTAAAAACGATGATGTCGATGACTGTGAACATGATTTCACCACATTACCTGTTTACTTTTGATGTTTGCAAGGGAAAACATTTCCATATCAGTTTCCATGTCTTTGGTGTCTCCTGGTAAAACCATTTTTAGTCGCACTTTCTCCTGCAATTTGTGCCTCTGTTGTTGAACTTTCCTTTTTTGTCTGAAGACAGAAACGTGTATATACATTAAACTGAATAAATGGTGACGCATAAAAACCATAAACCATTAAGATGCGACCCAAACGTTTACTGGGAAATCAGAAAAAACCTTCCTCTGTGACAGAATAAACACGATAAAAGGCAGATTTCATTTATAAAACCCTTCTAAGGCTCTCAAGGAAAGAAAACATCTTGATTATCAATAAATGGAACAGTGCCAAGCTTACCGATTCTGTCTATAGAACCACAATCCAATTCGGCTTATCTTTCATGGTTTATGCTTTTCAAAGGACAAATGGTTTCTTCAATTAGCTGTAGAGCTGTATAAACCTACATGCATGTGCAGTGGCTGGGAACAGATTTCTTCATATTACCACAGTTTTAGGGCTCGACATCTTGCCAAGAGTGTGCAAAGTTTTGGGTATTTTATTAGAAAGAGTGACAGAAGTTGTTGTCACTAGCAAGCAGTAAAGTCATGCATGTATTCAAAATGATTTTGGGCAAAACTGATTTTGAACTAGTTTGATTGGTAATAAATTTCACTGGCCTAAAGGCGTATGTTATAGTTTTTGTGAACTTTCAAAACACATCTGGTACCTACATGTAATAATGTGCTGGACGTTGCATTAATTTCTTCACAAATTGAGATTCTCACTCACCAGGCTGACCGCCACAACCTGACCTTTATTACAAACTTAACAAACCCATACATGTACATCATGCATCAAAGGGAAAATTGCACCATGGCAAAGCTAACAAAAAATACAGTGCCAACTAAAAATTCTTTGGGCGGGTGGGCAGGAAAAGGTCAGTAATGGCGGGTGCAACGAAAACAACTGCCCGCCAAATGGTCACAGTGGAAAATAACACTTAGATCTGTCAATTTAGTGGAAATCGGCATTAAGTATCAAAATTTAAAATGATAATGTAACCATTACTATAAACAAATAGGACTGCAAGGCGTACAAAGGTTACAGACACATGACATGGTATGGTATTTGTGTGCTAATGGTTTCAAGTTAATAATGTGTTTTAAATTTACCTCTTAATAATAGCGTTTTCCTCTTCTTTTAGTCCTTCAATTGTCTTTTCAAGAGCTTCCTAAAACAGACAGTTGTTCAGATGAATAGCTGTGCATTATGGAATCTTAGTTTATATTCCCACAAGTATAAACTAACTAATAACATTGAAATTGAAAAGTTCTATTTAATAGCTCTCTCCTTCATCGGATGAAGAAGTTCTTTCTCTTGTGGTCCAACATAAAGTTAACATGAATGGTGCTAGCTATTGTTATTGACGGAAACGAGTTTGCGTATTCTTGATGATCATATAATCTGTTGATCCATATGACATGCCATTTCACTACCAGCAAGAATCATACTCTTGGTTTGGTGATGACCAGCGAGACCGATGATGATGCGTCAGACATAAAATAACATAAAGTCCACCCTGTAAAATGGCCAGTCACCAAGCATACACTCTCAGAGAGGTATAGTGTGCTGAAAAGCGAGATTACTTTGATTTAACTTTGACATCTTTATTGTGCTGCAACCAATCTGATGGTACATCAATGCCAGGTTTTGTTGTGTTTATTCTTCTCACTTCTGATAGGTTTCGCTTGCAACAATAGTATTCTACATGTACAATCTATATTATTGAAGAAAATAAAGTTTGTATTGTACTGTATCTTTTTTATATTGTATGTCATTTGTCTTGTAATATTCTTTTTTACCCTATTTCCAGTATTCTGATTTGTTATACTTTTAAAGTACAGTAATTACTTGATCACCTCCTCATTCTCTTCCGAATTATTTTGTTCAGCTTCTTGGCTCCTGTTGAAAGAATGAAACTTAACACCGGGCTTATATATTGCATGACGTCCCACAGAGGTGAGCTTACTTCCTACAGTAGGTCGGATATATGGGTGAGTGTGTGTGCGGGTGCAGGATGACTTCTCACTTGAAATAAATTTGTTGCCAGGAGATATTTTTGTGACAGGCATCATATCAAGTTACAATATCCATGGAACGTTTTGTAACATTTTACAAACCTCATCCTTTTGGAGTCTTCTCCATAAAACTCTTTCTTTAATGCCTTGCACCAGCTCAAAAGATTCCTGCATTTTAAAATCACATCAAAAGATCAACTAATACACAACCATATTGCCTTCCAAGAAAATGCCTGCAGCATCCAGTGAGAGTGATCGGTAACATTTTCAATTAAGATTATAACTAGCTACCAAATTTCTGATTCACCCGATCAAAACATTACTAGGTATGTCAGCTTGGCATTAATCTAAAGTCAGCCCATGTCAAATGGTATATCTTACAAATGCCGCTATGTTTATAGAATATTTAGATGCTCATCTTCCACCTTAATGACTGCCTATACAAACACAAATCCCCTGTAAGAAAACAGATAGTGCTCAGATGTTTATTTTTACTGCTGTTTCACTTGACTGTAGAGCCAATAGGTCCATAGAAATCCCTACTTACACAAAATTTGTTCCTGTATGAACAAGATTGTGTACAGTTTATAGGTTTGAAGATTCTTGTGTGTTTAAGATTGTTTATAGGGTTTTTCCTCTGCTATGCATCATTAGTAAATGTACCAGTTGTTAACTTTTAGTGTGGTGCATAATTTCAATGCTATTTTGTAAACCTTACTTTAGGTCGGACTTTCCAAGCACTTTAATATCTTTGCAGGCTTCTTGAATTTCCTCTGTGGTTAGGATGTGTTTTGTATATTTCATGTCATCAAAAACAATCTGAAAAGTAACAAAATATCAAATAAGAAGCATAAATTGTGCATAAATTTTAAAATGCATTTCTTAACCGTGTGAACTTGTTCTAATTATAATGATAATAATTTCTCAAACTCATTCATAATTCATCACGTTAAAACAAAGGAAATCAGAACCGTGAAGGAGGTTTGAAAACGTGATCTTAATTAGCATAGATTTTTACGATTTTATTTCTTCGTTTTCTCCATAGTTTTAGCTTCGTCTGAGAAGATATATAAAACACGAGTATTTCATCACAATTTCATCACGAGTATTTCATCACAATTTCAAACACCTCGAAGTTTGTCAAAAATACTCCGCTGTGTGTCGTATTTTCAACTCTCTTCTCGGTGTTTGAAATCGTGATAAAACACTGTCTCTCGTGTTTGATATATCACATCCAGTCAAATTTTACAGAAGTTTCATTGCGTTTTTGTGCAGGAAGTCAGTAAGTACAGCCGAGCAAAGTCATGGCTTAGACTTGTTCACAGCTGGTCAATTTGCCCAGTACTCGGCCATTAAGGACATTCGCGCAAACATTTTCTCACCACTGTAAGATAATGAGTAACTTAAGTCAGAAATGCAAAAAAAATTGGGGGTCACCGACTTCGTTTTGGAGATAACATGCCTAGAAGAACACCCTACATATAAATCTGAAAACTCTCGCTTCGCTAGCGGATACGGCTACTGTGTCTGTAAGCACAAAAATATTGCAAATAAATCTTTGAAATGAACCCATCTCTGTCAAATGTTGTTCAAATGGACCCATAAAGTGAATTTATTCAATTGGTGTGGTTCCTTAAAGAAAAAATTCGCATTTAGCGACCACATTTCCACTCGCCTAACAGCCGCATGATGGCAGGATTCGATGTCCTGTGGGCAGAAAACTTGAAAATTTTTAAACTTCCCACATTGATTTTTTGTTCATTTTTTGACAATCTGCCGAGAATTGTAAATAAAATCAGTTTATGGAAAAAAGTAGGGGTCACTGACCATTTAAGAGAGTAAACTACCATAAAAGCTATAAAACAGCTTCTGGCCCTTTGTTTTCCCTCAGCGCGCATGCTCGATGGATGACGTGGCGTGACGAATTCTGTGCACAGTAACAATGCACACAAACAATTAGCGCGAACGTCTTAATGAACCCCCTGACCTTACATTTTATATTATTTGATGACCACTTCAAGCAGATACAAGACTCAAAATAACACTTTGGATTATCATTATCATTGCCAGGCCCATTTGAATTAGATGAGAGTGCAATGTTCATCAGACATTTAACAAACCTCATTCACCAAACTTAAGATATCAAGTGGATGCTCTGCTTGAATAAAGTCCGAAACTTTGGCTGATCGGAACAGAGTGTAGTCCCCTTCATCATATCCTTCAGCACGCCTTTTCTGTTTCTGAGAGACAAGATAATTATAATTTACAGGTGTTACACAACACTTGTCAAGAAACTGTTAACATGTAAATGAATAACAGCATTATCAAGAATGAAGATAAAACTCTTTATACATGTATGCACAACACTGGCTTCAGTTCACTGTTATTTGCACTTCAATTCACTTTGCATTATAATAATTATCACATACATGTAGAAGTCCACTTCGCAGAATTCTACGAATACTGAGATAATTAATTCTTGAGCAGACTGCTGGCGACAGAAGGGTGGATGGGAGGGGGAAGGGAGCAGTGAGTGAGGAAGAAGTGACAAACGAACGATGGATCATGGACAGATGAAAGGAAGACAGAAAGGAAGACAAGAAGAAACAGGCCAACACTATTTTTACACACTGATACACGCACAATACTGCATACAGTTCACGTACCTACAATGGAGGTCAAAAATAGTTGGGACACTTCTGAATAGGAGTATTCAATAGTGCAACAGATCATCCTGGGGTTTAAAAAAACGGGTTCTGCACGTTCCCAAGTCCCCCTTCCCAACTCCCAAGCCCCCCTCCCCCCAAGCAATGTTGACAAACATATATGTGCTGAACTTGGTGTGTAAGATAGTCAATTCTCAACATTGCTTGGGGGAAGGGGGCTAGCAGTCATTTTGCCCACAATTGCGCCACATGTCCCAGCATTTATGTCCCGCATTGTACATTTTCACAAGTGTATGTTTATGTCTATACCTCGACTTGTAGAATACTAATTTTCTTCTTGCTTTCAGGTTCGACCTCTTTGAAGACGTGCTTTGGGTCCAAAAGTTTGGGGTCAATCTTAGCTGGAGCTATGTAGCCCTCGGGGGATGAAATGAAACAAAGACACATCATGTTAAACCAGCGGAAAGGGACTACAAGGCGAGCCTGGCTTTAAAACTATAACACTGAAGACATGCTTGTGGCTGCTCTTGTATAGTGCCGTAAAGGAGCTACGTCACGATATTTTGAATTATTTTTTGTACAACCTAAATTACTCTTAAAATGTAGGAAACCTAAACATAATAGTTTGCTATAAAGGGAGAAAAACACCAAAGGAGTGATACTAAACCAAAAAGGATGTTCAATGATGGCTGAGGATGTGGAAGATTGAAACGGATTTGGCTAAATTTTTGAAAGTGCACAAACGATGACATAGCTCCTTTAACCGGTAAATTTAGTTGAGGGAACAAGTGTCAGTTGGTGACCAAATCCCAGCCACGAGATACATGAAGGACTGAGCCCACATACAACATGGGTTAAATGTCAAATACGTTTGGTGTGTTTGTAAGGTCTTGCACTATAGTTTTTGATTGGATAAAATAATATTTGGTAAGCGTGCGTGCCAAAGAGAAGAGCCAGGAAGCTCAAATATTGCAATTTTTGTGAGTTTTTAATAATAAATTAAAACAATTATTATTTATTACTTTCATCTACATCCGCAGTTCAAATATGAATTACTTCATAATTACACTTCACATCAAAACAATTATTCCACTCTCACTTGCTGGATATGAGATAGTTACAGCCAGCTCGTCACTATGCACCTTGTCAGCTATATATCATCTCATATCCAATGCTTTCTCATGGCCGAGTACTTGTTAAATGTAATAATTATATACTGTAAGCACAGGACGGCTTATTATTGTAAGATGCTTGGCATTTTAGATTTAATGGGGGGACTATGGGGGTGGATAGAGTGCAATCTAAATTTAACTATTCCACACAGAAACCAACCTGGCAAACAACAAAAATCTCAGCAGACTCTGATCTTGAGGCCTGTGGCTTTGTAGAATGAACCTTCTTAAAAAGCTGCTGGAAGACCCATAACAATGGTTGGTAATCTTTTGACCTGAACACCTGGAACAATTAAAGCTGCATTATTTTCCAGACCACACAAAGTTGTGCACAGTCATGCAAACAGAGAACTGTCATCATCATCATCATCGTTCATTCTGCCTATTTTCGTAATATTACAAAAAATACATGTACATAGAATTTAATATACGGCAAGGTGACCTCCGGAAACCAACAGGCTTATAGTTGGGGCACCCTCGAACATCAAACGTATCAAGCATAGTACAGTAAGACATACATGAAGGGGGAGGGATCACGCCCTAGATCAGCAAAAGCTCAGCTCTCGAGTTTTAATGTTACAGTAATTTAGGCTTCATTTGAAGTTTTTATAATTATTTTATTTACAATGCTACAGTACGCAACATCAAAAAACATTATAATATTATTATAATTATTAATAGTAAGTTTTACAATTAATTTAATTATTTGTTGGATGATCACAAAATTATTTTTAGTTAGCAACATTATATGTCCATGGAAAAATCTTAATAAAAATTAACTATAAATTAAAAGTAAATACAGGTAACTTGTATAGAAAAATGATTAAATTACTGAGCAGAAACTTATTCAACATACTGTATACCTTGGTTATAAACCATCCCCCTTCTTGTAAGAAATCACAAGCTAGCTTCAGAGCACTAAGGGTCAACTGAGCTATAAAAAAGCACAATTTCACAAAGTTGACATCAAGAGAAAGTAATCACTGAATAGGAGTCAGATAAATATTAGGTATGCATAGAAACACTGTGTTGCGTACATAAAAGCAAAACAGGCATTTTGTGATTCCAGAACCTGTAGCTGGTTTTTGATTTGAACTCCACTCCCAACAGGAATTTTCCATATAGCATTGTACTTTCCCTTAAAATTTGGCAATTTGGCAATTATCCATTATATGTATGTATATTTTCTGGAACCACAAATTTACATGAAAATTAAATGAACAAACAATAAATTTCACTGAAGATCTTACAGTAACTTATGTTCAATATATCAAAATTTTGACATGACTCCAAGACTTTCTAGTTAAAAATGCAGTGCAAGTTTAAGTGTAATTCTGTGTTCTGTTAATTCCCACAAGAGACTTGATACAAAGAAAACAAAACAAAATATAGATGTTTAACCATAAAGCCTCTGTGCCATATGTTAGAATTTTGATAAATATTTTTTATTGATCGTGGGTTATTGACACAAGCCAACAAAGGTCTGTTTATATACTGCACGTGTTGGAGAATTGTGTTTGTTGGGGGAGATTTATTTGTGGTGGACCTACTTTAGTCAGAATTTTGAGGAAGAAAAATGAGATTTGAAACATTATTTTTAATTAAAAATAAATCCAGTATGAATGTCAAAAAACAGTCTCAGCACATGACTACCTTGAGTAAAAGCATCTTGTATCCATGCTGAACCAACATTTGGAGCCCCATCATTCAAAACACAGTCTGCTTTCCAAGTATGGAGCTCTTTGCTTATGAGCTAAATATTGTGAATGTACATGATCCAGGAAATAAAGAAGAAATTAGCATACATTAAACAGCACTTTGTGGACAGGTATGTTTAACTTGCAATATTATTATACTGTGAAATCGCAAAGAATATCGCCTAGATACTTAGCCGATGAGTCTGCAGGTCAAGTTGGCTAAAATCAGATGATAAACCACAAAATTTAGCAGGATAATGTTTTAGTATTCAACATATTATTAATGAAGCACATTTTACAGCTAGAAAAGTTGCTGTTGTGCAGCACTTTGCAAGACTTTGGCCTAAATATCTTTACTTAATGTATATCGCAAGATATCTGTCAAGTACAGATGATGGATAACAACCGCTTCATGACCATTTAATTATGGGAAACCTGACAATTTGTGAATTTATAATAAAACTTAATATTAACAATAGAACATTCAATGCAATAATAAATCAACTGTAACTTAAGTTTTTTCATAATTTTGCTTAACTTGCATACAGTATGTTGTAGCTTAAAATGAATTTCGGACAAGTCAAAATTATTTCAAACTAGCAGGAGTTTGTCTTTTTCTTTGTTTGAGAATGATAAATTGTCTGAAACAAAGGAAAATACAAATTGAAATGCCTAGTTTGAAATCATTTAAATAAATATAATTCAAATTCAGTTTAAACTACTTGTAACAAACACACCAACAGAACAATTATTCCTCTTACAGTGCTACCACGGAAGGGGAGTTTGAACTTAAAGACTACTTCTTTCTGGGGCATACGGGAGTGGGTTCAAACCAAAAATCGTTCCGTGTGAGGAGTATGGATACTTTCTGGAACATCACAATATATTTACAAGTAAAAACTATGTGATCGCACAAGTAATATAAGAAATATTTTTTCCTACTTCCTCAGATTATAGATTATGCACCTATCAAGGTTAGGCCGGTAAAAAAGGGGGGGGGAGGCCAGGCATAGGTAGTTATCGTCCCATAGTGGGGACTTTTGACCGTTTTAGAGCCTTTTTAGCACCTCCCCCCACCACCGGCTTAACATTGATTGGTGCCTTATATTCACACAATGGACCTCGCAGTTTTTGTTTTACATTTGATTATTTTTACCTGTTTGCATCTGTCAGTGGTTATGTCCTCCTGAATCGTAATAACATTATGAATAGCCTTGATAGAAACCAAGTCAACACCTGGAATAAAATAAGACACAAATGGAAACAAAATAACTCTATATTTATAGCACAAATTCTAATACTAAATTGCAATGTTACCAGGGATGTAGCTAAGAAATTACAAAGCCGGCTCACAAACAAGCTCAGCTTGCTTGTCTGACCATTGTACCTACAAAATTTCTTTGAGCCTTTGTTTTCTAGTGAAATTATATAGCTGGTAGCCAGCCCTTAGCTACATCCCTGTGTTATAAGAAACATGTAATAACTACTCTTGTATATTAAGACACAACTGTCTGTAAATGAGATCTATATTAAAGATAATTTCCAGTCTGCCCTGCACAATCTCTGCCTGGAATGTTTTTTGAGTCTGATACAAAGGAAAGAAAATTAAGGAAAAACGTAGTAGTTGAACTGCTATTCATTATTACAGCGTGACATGCCTTAGTGTGGCCACCCAACAAACTCTTTTGACAAGTTATAATTAGCTAATCAGAGAGCGCGCATTTGTTTGAGTTGTCCTGTCTCCTTGCAAATTATGTTCAAAGCTGTTGTCACGAAACCTGTCACCCTTTTAACAAGGAGGCAGGACAACTCAAACAAATTCACGCTCTCTGATTGGCTAACTTACAAAAAAAGTTTGTTGGGTGGCCGCACTAAGGCGTGTCGCACTGTAACAACAGACATCCTTGCATTAACTGAAGAGTTAAACAACCTTGGTGGTACTCCAAACTGACATTTCACGTTATTTTTGTCCTAAACAGGGTCAGGATTTCAACCTCCAGCAGCAACCCTATACCCCAACATGGGTCATCAAGTAACCCCCAATTTTCTGAACAGTAACTGGCATCCTAAAAAAACTGATGTCCTTACATACATGTACGTAGCATATTTAGAATTATAATAATTGAAAAATAGGCAATGCCAGAATAAGTTTCTGAGTGCAGATCGAAACATGTTTATAATAATTATATCCCTTATACACTGTACATGCAAGAGGTGATATTCATACATTTTTTCAATGCCACCTATATAGAGCAGACCTACAGTACGCCCCACAAAGCACACAGGGCTCTTATTAATTTATTATTATTTATTATTTATTCAGGGCTCTTATATTTTGTATGATTAGTTACTCACCAACTATTATACTTGACACAGGCATAAATTTTGATGCAACTTGAAGCCTAGTTTATTTGAAGAAAATGTATACTCAGCTGAACCATAAATGTCAGAGTAAAGCATTTTGCCCAAGAACACAACACAATGTACAATGACCAGAACAGGACTTTAATATGGACCGCTTAATCCAGAGCTCAGCACATTAACCCCCTGCATGCCTTCCCCGGGCGCTCTGTCACCCCATTTTAGCTAAAACCTGCCTTTGCTCAAAGGAAAAAAAATTAAGTTTTGTTACTTAAGGCTATATTACTGTTCAAAATTAGCGGTTACCTGAGACAACTACAGTGTAAAACTTTGTTCAGGCAACCAGTTTTTAGGAAAAATAAAGCGCTGGTTGCCCGAGATTGTCCAGCATTTGCTATAAGGACAACCTGTTTTTTTTGTTTAATTTTGAGCACTGTTACAGCATTGAAACCATTTACTGGCATCTGCTGCTATGGATGCCAATGATGGAAATGGATTGAAAACTGGAAAAAAATGCCAATTTTTCAAATTCTAGGCCATTCCTCATTTATTCAGAACTTTAGAAGTGAACAACCCTAGACAATCTGAAAATCAGGCTACATCTGTGAATCTCTCCAGGTTATAATACCTTAATCAGTAAATTTTATTTCTCATATTCAATGTAAAGGAAAACAGGTTCTGTTTATGGCGTGTCCATGTCGCCATGTCTCAATGTCACACACGCATGCATGTTCCCTTAAAGGGACACAGTCAGCTGGTGCACATGCGCATTAGATACTATTTCATAGCTAATTTGCATATCACATTTTATCTCGATCCATGCTGTTTTAACTAAATATGATAATATAATATCATAGGATGAGCAAAAGCACACTCAAAAACAGGTTTTCGGTAAACAATTGAAAATCGAGTGAAACACTGGGAGGATTGAAGCGGATTTTGAGATGCAGTTTTGATTTCAGGTTGAGGTAAACGTTTTTCAAAGCTAGTGTCCAGGTCAGCGCTGTCCCTAAGCTGACTGTGTCCCTGTTCATCTCGAAAATATTGCTTCAATCTTCGTACTGTTCTGCTTCGTATACTGAAATTTTCCGACGTATTCTAGTACACCTGATTCAAAATACACCTGGGATATCCTATTAGAATCCGGTCTGTTTTTCCGTATTCAAATTGAACTCCAGGTGTGCATCACGTATTCAATATTGAATACTCGTGAATACGCCAGGGGCACTTCACGTATTCAAATCGAATACTCTTGAATACTCCAGGTGTACGCCTTGAATACTCTAGAATACTCTAGGATTCTATAGCATCACACTGACATATTCAAGACTAGAATACTCTAGAATATTTTTCATTTGGCGCAGTGCTGTATTCTGTAGTTTAGCCAAAATATCAAGCACACCATCAGCAACTGTATTGTTACGGAAGGGTTTTACCTCAGTGTAAAAACCTGTGACATTTTTCTTTGTTTTTGAGCTACTTTAAGGGTTAACCCACACACGACCGCTCTTATGAGGCTTTGATAGCTCAGTTGGTAGAGCACTCCACCCGTAACACAGAGGTTGTGGGTTCCAATCCCGTTCAGAGCCTGGAATTTTTTCAGGTTTTTGTTCCAGTAGTGATTCGCATAAAAAAACATACCTACTTTAAAATTGCTACTGGTGGGCATTTATTAATTTATTGTTTTTCTGTTCTATATTGTTTCGAGGTTCTTTGTTGTCTCGTTCATTCTTTGTTTTACGTCAATGGTGAGTTTCACAGGTTCTTACACCAAAGATGAGCCTATGGAAGATGTTTTTTCTTTCTTTCTAATTTTGCATATACAAGTACATGTACGTATAGAATTTCTTACCAGCCTCCGGGAGCAGCGCATAGATCTATCAGGCATCTTGACGACTGTAAGAAGCCAAATTTTCTGTTCAACTGGATCAGTTTGAAAGCTGACCGCGAACGATAGCCTGATGACAGAGTTTAAAGGAATCACATAAAGTTAAACAACTGATCTTCGTCATTTAGCTCCCGAGCTTAGCTGTTTTCAGGCCCGTATTATAATATTTACACTTCATAAACGTATAAATACCTGTCTCTTTTGCAAGATGGTAAAATTTGTCCTTTCTTTGCTTTCCAACTTTGGTTTTCTTGCCCATGGTTGCTAACAAATATTTTGATAATTTTCTGTCTTTCCACGTGAGAGTGGTGGAGAGAAATGGAGCAGAGACTGGCACTACTGTCGTTTCCGCTGGTCCATTGATGCGTGGGCTTTATTTTACAGGACACGTGCGCCGCCATCTTGTTCTTTTCAGATCGGGTTAATATGGCGGAGTCAAAATTCTTTGCCGCTGGAAGCTCAGAGAGCGAGTCTTCCGCCAGTGAAGATGAACAGCCTGTAGTTGTGAAACAAACTGCTATTTCAACGAAGTAAGTGAAAGGTTCAGACTGGCAGTGGTACATTTTTTTAATAGTTTTTTTGAACGTGATAACTCGATCATTGATGATTCATAACATAATTTTTGAGCCACATAATTTTGAGTGACTCTTTTACAACCCATTCTTGACTTCCTTGTGTTTATACATTGTACAGTTTTGTTCTTTAATTATCGCCAAAACTCTTAAAAGGAACACGTTACCAAAGCGACCCGTACAATAAATTGAAATGCCTACAAAGAAAAAAACTATTAGCTCATTTTACTTTATTTGGTACATCAGTGATTCCCTTTTATTCCGTTTTAACTCCTCTCTGGAGTATAGAGTACGTTTTATTTGTACTTCATATTTCCTTGTTTGAAAAGGGAACCCAAGCTCATGCATTGTCCCCCAGGATTAGCCAGGTAACTTCAGTCTGGCTGAGGGGAAGGGGTGGGGGAAGCCTTTTGAAATTCTAAATTTTCAATGGGGCAATGTTTTACACAACCTTGTGTGTTTATGAGCGACATTAAGTAGGCAACCATGAGAAAGTAGGATTGCCACTAAATTTCAAAGATTACATATATGTACTTTCAAAAAATAAAAACATACATAATTATAATGCATTCTCTGTATCTAACATACCCATTCAATCAATCAACTTTATTTAAAACATGCTAAATGGCTCAGCAAGCTGGTTTTTCAGACATGCTATGTAAGAATTACAAGATATAAATGCTAAAAATTCCAAAAATTCCAAGATATAAACGTTGATTATCAAAGGACAAATTATGGGAAATTCGGTGTTAAATAAATATAGAGGAGCAAATATATGGAACAGTATACCAGCAACAATTTTACTCTGAACACAAATGTTGCCGGCCTGTTTTGAAACCACTGTAAATGTGGTGTTAGATAATCAGGCTGAATGTGGTTTGCTTTTCAGGTCTTTTGTGTTCAGTGATGACGAAGAAGAGACAAAAAGAGTTGTAAGAAGCCAAAAGGATAAACGGTACTTTGTTAATCAAAGCATCTTTACGGCAAACCTGTCTTCACTTGTTACTGTTCCTTTCATATTTCATCATAATCAACCATAATAATTGACTCTTCATGACACTTGATTTAGCAAAACTTGCAAAAGCTGGCAGTTAAAATGAATTAAAATCTACTGGTCGCAACCCACAGAAAATAAGGACCTATTGAATGCACTCAAAAAAATTGGTGCAATTTGTTTAGCCGAGTTCTTCATGTGTTACTGAGCAGTAGTATTGAGTAGGAGCAGTAGCTTGGTCTTTGAAGGCTGCATTGTACATGTACCATTATGGCAGATTTCTTCTCAACCAATCAATTTAAATATCTAGATAATCAAGGCTGTGCTCTAAGAAAAATTACAAGAAGCCCAAAGGTTCCAAACCATGAGATCCAGGGTGCCCAGCACTAAAACTTGTATGAAAAGAGTAAGTTTATTCGTTGGCCGAAGGCGAAAGCTAGTTTGACTGAGGCACCTGGGCACCCATAGACTGCAGGCCTGATAATACAGCTTGTTTGAATATTCGTGTTATATAATTAGCTGGAAATGAAAATCAAAAGTGAGATTGAGCAACCAACAGGAAGGAGCCTGGGAATGAATGAACCTGACCTGTTTGTTGTGTATCAAGTTAATTAACTGCACCGTAGAATCCAGGCAAGGCACACTCGTATGAAGCAAAAATCTGAACCAGTTTCAGATATCAATCTGAATAACACACCTTCGAAATCTAAGATTGGTTTTGAAATCTAATTTTTGATTTAAAAATTCATGTTCAGATTGGTTAAAAGGAGCAATAAGTTTTTTAAAAGTCATCTATAAATATGAACATAGTATTTAATACATGTATGTTCATTCAAAGTGGTAAAACATTCTTACTTTTATGTCATTTTGGTGATAGTATCCTATCACAAATTTCACCAGACAGTCTCCCTGGTGAATTCTGTTAATATTGTGATTTAAATGTTTTTTTTTCAAATAATATTCAAAAACTTAATCTTCTTAATGTTTGCTTTTGTAATTAATAGGTTTGAAGAGCTCATTAATTCTATCAAACAGCTAAAGAATCACAAGAAGATAAAGGATATTTCCAAAGTCCTTACAGGTTTGCTTGCTCCGGATGTGTTATTCAACTAGCTTTTATCTGTTATTAAGGTTACTGTACACCTATATAATTTGGTTTTATCAACTGGGTTGATAATGTGAATTGGCCACCGTAAAGAGATTCGAGAGCTGATATTTCGAGCATTAGCCCTTCATTGGAGGGAATCGATTTGCTCTGACAAAGGGCTAATGCTCGAAATTTCAGCTCTTGAATCTCTTTATGGTGGCCAATTCACGTTATCAACCCAGTTGATAAAACCAAATGATATTGTTATACTTCCCACCAACGCAGCACCACAGTTTTTTTTGAAATTTACCCCCTCCCTTCTACTGTACACCTAGTTGTCATATGTTGTCTATGCACTATACAGGCTGTAGTCTGTAGGCATCTGTTGTCTTTCAACTTGTATCTGACATTTCAACAATTGTACGAGGGCTAATTCACTTGAATTTCTATTCAGTAGTCTTGCTTTTCAGCTTGCAGGATGGCGTATTGGTCTTATGGTAATCTCAGATTGAGTATTTCCAAGGTTTCTTGTTAACAATGAGACTGCCAAAGAGTGTAAATGAACAGTTTGCTAAAGTGTGTCTTTGTCACTTTAGTACCGGCCTCTGTTGAGTCTTTTAGTTGTAATTTACAGAGGAATTTACTTTTACAAGATTTTCAGGTTGGTGCAATGTAATATTTTGCTGTTTTCTCTTCTGCAGAATTTGAGAATCTTGGTAAAGCTTTCTCCAAGGCAAAAGCTGTTGTTGACAAAGAAGGCATTCCACAGTTTTACATCCGTTCTTTGTCTGAGCTTGAAAACTTTGTCAAAGAGGTAATGAAGGAATTAGGAAATGTGAAATATATAAACCTGACAATTTATTTCTGAGTGTGATAAATTTGTCATTTCTTCTGCAATAATGTAATTTAGTATAATTATTTTAGTATTATACACCTTGTAAAGCAGAGAACGGATAAGAATATGGAACATTTTATATTGTGATAGGCAATAGTGTATTGAATTTTCTTTGAATTTTGGCTTACTGAACTAAGTTGAATGATTTTGTGCAGTTGCAAGTGTCATCATCCCATAGCTGTCATCATTATTGAAGTGGGTGCAGGGCTGAAAATAACGGTCGGTCAACGGACAATGTCTGGCCTGATTGGGGTTTAGTCTGGTCAAATTTTCGCATTGCCGCTCATGTTGACCAGTCACGTTCAATCACATTGAGGGAATAAAGTTTCTGTGTTGTTGTTTACTATCAGGATGCACCTAGACTTTCACAAAGTCCTTTGATGCACGGTTTAGGCATGTCATGTACGATGGTCGTCCTTTCACAACTTCCTCACTCACGGTCGTCGCTTCGCGACGCTTTACTCGCTACGCTCACCAAAGAGGTAGACTTGGTGCAAGTCTAGAATAATGCCTTTACACTTTTCATCCAGTTTGTTCGCTTCAGTTTGTGTGAAAGTTTAAATCAAACAAAGCTTATTTCAAGTTCATTTCCTTTGTCCACCTTTGATAGTAAATTTTAAGTTTTCAAAGTGACAGAAATCGAACAACATCTAGCTCAAGCCTCGCACATGGTAATCTGATACGCGTCACATTTTTGGCATTTTTTTTTCCTTTTTGTTTTACAGTAATTATTGATGTCAACACTGGACCCCACGTCCTGAATATTGCAACAGTTCTACTGTTCGCAGCAATGTTGCAGCAATGTTGTTTTTGTAAGGGACCTAACTTTAGATTACTAGGGGAGAATTGCAGAGTACAATTTTTATTTGTCCGGCCAGAAACGACGTGTGACCGAGCTAAAACTTACTTGGCCAGTCATTGTGACCGGCGACTCTTTGGAAGTTATTTTCAGCCCTGGGGTGTTTGAAAGGAGTTCTTACTTTTTGTATTTTTTTGTCAGAATTGGGAAGACACTGAAGGTCGTAAAAAGCTTAGTAAAGTGAATGCTAGGGTGAGTGGCATAGCTACATGTGGAAACTATTTCCCAAGCTCTCCTCGTAGGATTCTAACCTATGTCCTTTGCATGTGCACTGCCAGATACTGTATGCAGGGCTTGAAATTGTTACCGATACGGCGAGAGAGAGATGGTGAGGTTTCAAGACTCGAAATAATTGCACGTCCCCACACAGCTGGAACAAAATCATGTGAGCCCTGCAGAACCCTGTTTGTTGCTACTGTACACAGGGTATAGTCGCAATAATTGCAATGACTCGCATAGGCTCGATTTTAACTTAGCCTACATTACATTTAGCTGCATTAAGCATCTGAAGGGCCACTAGGCTCTCTTTTTCTACTTTTGTTGCATTCTTTACCTCAGAGTTACTGTGGACATTGAATGTTGCCTGTGGTATATCTAATGTTAATCACTGCTTAAGAATACCTGTAATATAGCCTTGGTTAACAACTGCATCGCTACAAAATGGAGGTTGGGTGCCTGAGACATCCAGGAGCTTCCACTATTGGCAGCCAGCTCCTAGATGAAGACTGCTCCCATGGCTGGCAAATCCTGGCAACCCAGCCATGAGCCCCCACGCAGTAAGGGGAACAGGCACCCGTCACACTGATGGAACAGTGGAAAGAGGGAGGGAAGGGGTGGGAGAAGAACTGCCAGGGCATCGAGCTGCCACGCTACGCCAAGATGGAACGCTAAACGGAACGCCTCCTGGAATGCTACGCTACAAGCTGAAAGCACATGGCATTGACGCATGCGCATACGTGCTGACACCGCTGACTCCAAGGGAACGCAAGCGCTCTTTGTTGTTAACTCCATTAAATTGCATTTAATTACATTTAACAACTGCATCGCTACAAAATGGAGGTTGGGTGCCTGAGACATCCAGGAGCTTCCACTATTGGCAGCCAGCTCCTAGATGAAGACTGCTCCCATGGCTGGCAAATCCTGGCAACCCAGCCATGAGCCCCCACGCCATGCCGAAGGACCTCCGAGCCGAGCGACAGCCAGCTCGGAGAATGGGGCTCATGGCTGAGGCGAAGCCAGAGCCCCAAAACACAACACCCAAGTCCGGAGGCACCCAGCTGCTGAACCGACTAGATAAAGTAAGCTACAGACCTGTCAAGATATTCTGCCAGCTACTGAGAGGATGGAATCCACCGGTGTGCGCACGTACAAAAGATAAGCTTCGCTTGACCAACGGCCTATGGTCTTAATGAGGTGGTCTGGAACGCCTCGCTGGGCGGCGGTTGTTGCTGCACCGGTTCTAAAACTATGACCTGAAAATTTCCCAGGAATGCCCGCTGCCTGTAAAGTGGATTGCAGAAACGAAGAGAGAAGGGCCCTGGAAAGAGGACGGCCATCCTGGAAAACGAAGAGGGGCCCCTTGCCAGGTCCACGAAGATGAAGGTAGCTTGTCATTCGGCGTAGAAAAGTACGCCCCTGGGGTATGACTTTACATGCATGATGGAGGGTGCCGATGAGAGATTCCAACTCCTTCCTCGTACAATGCCGTTTGGAAGACCAGGATTCCAGTAGGGCAGCAATACGCTCAAACTTGGCACGTGGAAGACGAGCTTGGAGGGTGAGTGAATCCAACTCAATACCTAGCACAGTTAAGCAGGTGGAAGGTCCCTCCAGCTTATCTGGGTGAAGTGGAATACGCCACTCCTTAAAGAGCCGTACGCAAGTATCAATGTTGTTCTGGCAGACAGGAGAGTTTGGAGGACCCAATGTATGAAAATCATCAAGATAATGCAAGAGGAAATTCAGGCCGTAATTGTGCTTGAGGATCCACTCTAACAAATCTGCAACGGACGAAAAAATGAACGGTGCTGAACGTAACCCAAAAGGGAGAGCCATATCGACAAAGTAATTGCCCTGCCATTTCATGCCAAGTAAATAGCGGTCCTCTGGGTGGACTGGGATGTTGCGATAGGCACTCTCGACGTCAAATTTTGCCATGAGTGTACCTCGGCCAAGACCCATGATCCCGCTAATAACATCGTCTACCTTCATGTACTGCACCGACAATGGTTCTTTTGAAATGCCATCATTGACGCTATGGCCGAAAGGACTGGACAGATCTAAAGTGAGGCGCCACTTTCCAGGTTGATGTTTTTTTGGAATCACTCCAAAGCGACTGACGTGAAGGTTTGGAGTTGGGGAGACAGGGAAGGGGCCTGCTACGCGACCTTTCTCTAGCTCTGAACGTAGGTACTGAGCGATCACCGATGGCTGAAGGGATGCTGAGGGCATGTTCTGAACCGCAGACTTTAAGGATACCACCGAGGGGTCAAAACCAAGACGGAAACCCTTTGTGAGACCCGTAATTACATAGTCCACTTTGACTTGATCAGGGTGAAAACGAAGTTCGCACCAAAGTTTTTGTGCATCAATGGGGGTCACCCCAGAAGGGGGAACCAGGTCTTGCCGAAAGGAACTGGTAACCAAACACGAACGGGATTGGGGGGTCTGGGTTGAGACTCCCTGAGGCTGGAGGCTAGCCAGCGAAACTTCTGCTGAAGATGCAACAACATGAACAGGAACAGGAACTGGAACCAAACTATGTGAAGGAGAAAATGAACGACACAACTGTACACTATTTACAATGTTCGATGGAGAGGAGGGGGGCGTTTGCTCCGTGGCGGAGAAGAGGATCGTGAGCGCTGAGCATATGACGATGAGGCCCGAAAGGGGCAGTTGACACTAGAATGCTCTCCTTCACACCTCTCACAGCAGTGGCGATACCTACATTGACCAAAGGGCCAGGCGCAGGAGCCATTATTCCAGGACCGGCAGAATGTGGACGCTGAGGCTACGGATCTAGAAGGCGAAGCAGAAGTGGTAGGTAACTGATGCTGTCGTTGTGGCGAGCACGTGTGAAAGTTGTAGAGGTCACTGTTCATACGGGACCAGTCAGACAGACCTGACGCCGCCGCATCTTTACGGAAGGCTGTGTCATAATGAAGCCAGGCCTTGCCGGAGAACGAGCGAGCGGTCTGCAAAATCAATAGCTTGTACTGGGTCATGTCATGCCATCTGGCTGGGTAGGAACAACAGAAGATCCACATGTACACTGTAAAGGCTTCCACCCAAGTTACAATGTCTGTTATTTCTCGAACCCTTTTCTTGGAAGCGATGAGCAGGTTTCCATTCAAGTACGCTTGGGGGTCCGTATCCTGGGCCTTGACATTTTCGGGTAGCAAGTCCGCCAGCTCAACGAACTGCCCGGCCTTTATTTTCGACACCAGCTTCTCCGGGATTGGCGAATACCCTGGGCCGACGACAAAAGGCTTGTGAAGCAACGAAGAGGCCGAGTGCACCCCGGTGGATGCAGGGGGCGGTGGAGAGAAAAACTGGCCGGTGGCGGGAAGCGCTCAGCTCGAGGCACCGTAGGAACCAAACAACGATGGACGTGAAAGCGACGAATTGCTTAAGGTACAGTAGGTTGAAATAAACGAAGGTACAACAGAATTACCTGGCGATGGCCCAGCAGCAAAACCTGGCGAAGAACTAACAAGGAAGGACGGCGAAGGTGTGCACGTGCTCGACGGCATGCTTCCCATTGTGGTGACGTTCGAAGCAGACAGCTGACTCGTTTGGTTTTGTACGGCTGCGAGAATTTGAGGCAGCGAATCCCCGAGCGCCCGAGAGAAAGCTTGCGAAAGATCCTGAGCGGACAGCACAAAGGATGGGGGCGAGGTTACCGGAGCCGACGAAACCACGGAACTTGCCACTGAAGAAGAAACTCCTGAGGAAGTCTCCAACTGCGAAGAATCCAACATGGCGGCGGCGCTGTTATTCGTCGATCGCCCCGAAAGCTGACTCATAGAGTACGCGGAAAAACAAGCCAAAATAACGGCACAAAACAGGAAAAAGGACTCGAAGAAACTGTAACGCTGATAGAAGAACTGCCAGGGCATCGAGCTGCCACGCTACGCCAAGATGGAACGCTAAACGGAACGCCTCCTGGAATGCTACGCTACAAGCTGAAAGCACATGGCATTGACGCATGCGCATACGTGCTGACACCGCTGACTCCAAGGGAACGCAAGCGCTCTTTGTTGTTAACTCCATTAAATTGCATTTAATTACATTTAAAATTCATGATATTGGGAGAAAAACAAAACCCAATTTTAATCATGGCCAGTTTTGGTTGATCCAGATGTCTACATGTATGTCAATGGTGGGGTTTTATTAAACTGACTGTAAAGAAAGAAAAGGCCTGGTGACTACACTGGGGACTTGAGGATAAATAGAAAAGTCATTTACATGTACTTATATCAAACAGGCTTTGGCAACATTGAGGCAAAAGTTGAGGAAGTATAACAAAGATTTTGAAGAGGATATTTTGAAATACAGAGAGGTTAGTTTGTAAATTTCTGTCTTAATTTTTGCATGGTTTATCTTGTATATTTTAGTCCTGAGCAAAGTTGGGTAATAAGTGATTTATTACACAAAAGGATGCTGCTGAGACTTACCAGGTCTGTTACTTTTTGAAATGCTGGAAGCCAAAGCCTTGTGGTTGACTGATTTTAGCTTGTGGCCATTGAAACAGAATTAATGGATTACTCATTTGTGAGTTGCAGAGGTCTAACTGAGTTCAGTTGAACTTTACAGAGAAGAGTACATGTACACTATAGACAGATGCCAGAGAAATAAAAGAATTTTGTGTGGTAAAATTTTAAGCTACCAGCTGTCAGTTGTACATGTATGTCATTTTTATATCAACAGAATCCTGTTGCTTCTGGCGAGTCAGGGCAGGAGGAATCAGGTACTTGTTGTGACTTTTCAAGTGAACACCTCAGAGCTCTTCCTTATTAACAGTAAAAATCAGATTTACATGTACCACTTATGACATCTGCTGGGGACAGGCACTTCACCTGTTTTCTATTACTTTGTTTTACCTTCAACTGATGCCTCCTTCATGAGATTTTAATATTTGATTATACATTTTTGCCATTTGCATTATTCTCATTGAACATAGTTTTCTGTCAGGCAGAATTCTGTCTTGAGACATCTTCTGATATAAATTTGCTCCGAGTCTTCGTACCATAAATGTTCACTATTAATGATATTTAGCTTCAGAGGATGAGAATGAAGGAGATGGCTTTCTCGGGGCAGAAGATTTTTCCAGAAAGAAAGTTCCTCTGGACAAGAGCAAGCCTGCAAAGGCAACTGAAGTAAATTGCTTGTTATCAACACTTTCATAACTACATGCAGTACTTAAAGGGCCCTAGTCAACCACGTCTTTGATATTCTACGACGAGGACGACTACGAGTACGAGATTTAAATTTAAGTTTTGTCACATAGTAGCCTCACCAGAAAACTTCATTTTCCCTTTTTTTGGAAGCAGCAAAGTTAACACGGTCATTTTAATTGAAGGCAGTTTGACTCATAATCGCGAAAAGATAAAGCTACTAACATTTTGATAACTTGCTTTCGCAACTACAGCAATCTCACTGAAACTAGTCTTGTTGTGGCGAAAACAAGTTATCAAATTGTTAGTAGTTTAATCAACTTGCAATTAGGAGAAGTCAAACTGCCTTCAATAAAAATGACTGTGCTAACTTTGCTGCCAATAAAAAAGGAAAATGAAGTTTTCTTGTGAGCCTATTTTGTTAGTAAGCACAAAAAATTTCAAGTCAAGTCTTGCACTTGTCCTCGTCATAGAATCTAAATGTTTCTAGTGTTAACACACAGAGTTCCAGTATATCGTACACCTGTATATTTTATGCAGAACATGTCGAAACAAGAGAGATCACTGAGAAATTTGCTGATGGTAGTCTCAACACTTCCAGTAACAATTTCCATAATTTCGATGGCATCGAAAAAGGCTGACCAAGTCCCTTTAATAATGAATGGGTCCTTTAAATTCTCATCTCTCTTATCTAAACCATTTTAGGAAATTAATTAACAAGTTGTTTGCATGAGAAGAAAAATGCTGCATATTTTTTTAATATCTCCTTTCATTACAGAGATATTCAAGTTTTAAAATATGCAAATTTGCATAGTGAGGACATCATTGCCTCCCAAATTCTAATCAAATACTATATATGAAAAAAATATCTTGTATATTTTAACAACTGCATCACTTACTGGAGGTTGGGTGGCTGGAATGTCCAAGGGCATCCACTTTTGGCAGCCAGCCTCTAGACTGAATAATGCCCCCGTGGCTGGCATGGAGCTGCGACCCAGCCATGAGCCCCCATGCAAAGAAGGAGTCAAAGCAGGCACCCGTCACACTGAAATTCAGTGGAAACAAAGGGGAGGGATAGGGAGAGCTAGATAAAACTCTTGGCAGAAATGCTGGTTGAGCAAACTCAAATGCTATGAAAACCACCACAGGCGAGATTTCTGTGACGTTTATGAACGAGAATATATATGTGTGTGGAAACGAATGCAAATAAAAATGACTTACCTTGTGTTTTCCTTGCATTTTTTATGTCTCTGTGGTTCTGTGGTCCTGGAGTCGATTTAAAGACATTTAGGGGAATACCTTCTGAGGTTTGCCTACGAGTAAATTGAAGCGAAAGGCTGGCAACCTAGTCTGCCAACAGTCCACACTCGAAGCTCTATAAATCCCACAAAAATGGCCTAATCTCACCTAAACTGCATCGTGGAAGCCGTCAATAATTTTTCTTCCTATAGGCTCTGCCTCGAGTTTCAAGGTTTATCCTAACCTTGGGACTCTAGATTTCAAATTCTGCTTTTGTTGGATGCGCGTTCAGTTATCTTGGCTGCAAAATCCAAACTGTCAGCTTAGCGACTGCACCATTAATTGTGACAAAATCTCTCTCAACACTGGAGAGGCACAGGACAATTTTTATCATGCAAATTTTACCATGCTACTGCCCCTGGGGAAGTTTCAAGGGAAACGGCAGGAAATTATGAAACACTGCGTGTTGTGTTTTACCCTCGGAGAAAAATTATCGACAGCTTCCATGAGGCAGTTTTGGCGAGATTAGGCCATTTTTGTGGGATTTATGGAGCCTCAAGTGTGGCATGTTGGCAGACTAGATTGCCAGCCTTTTGCTTCGCTTTACTCGTAGGCAAAGCTCAGATGGTAAACTTGCCTAAATGTCTTTAAATTGACTCCAGGACCACAGAGACGTCAACATAATGCAAGGAAAACACAAAGTAAGTCATTTTTATTTTCATTCTTTTCCACACGTAGAATTTAGGGCAATTTTCGAACTTTTCTCATATATTCTCTAACATAAATGTCACGTAAATCACATACAACGTATGGGCCACCTGTGCTCAGACTGCTGAGTGCCGGTACTATGGGCGCTCTTTGTTGTCAAGAAGGAATCTGCCAGGACTTCGAGTATTTATTGGACAAATTTATTTACCAAAATTATTTACACCTTATTGAAATTCATTTTCTCGGGTTCTTATAAGAAATTGTTGTCGGTGTTATCACGGATAATTACTTGCATGTTTACCTTTTATTAAGGGTAGAAAATAACACAATATAATTTAAATTGTTCTGGTACTCGATTTTTGTCCAACTTAAATAAATATTACTCGGCTTCCTGATGGATTCCGTCTTAACTCCTTTAAATTGCATTTAAATCCATTCATATAGCAAGAGTAATATTTTTGATTCAGACAACATTAATATTAAATGTCACTGCTGCTGATAGGGTAGAGGTGATGACGGTGACGACGACGATGATGATGATGATAGCATTGATTGGGATAGCAGTGATGACGAGTCTTCTTCAAGTGACAGTGACATTGGTGGTGAGGGAGGCCCAATGCAATTAACAGCCAGCATGTTTATAAAGAAGTAAGTGCACTGTAACATCACACAACATCACATACATAATTGTGTACTCAGCTGTTTCACGTCCATTGTTATATGCATGACAGGGAAGTATTGAGGCAAATCCAAGCATTCTGATTGGATCTTTCTTGGTCGGGATTTTGCTATATAGACAGTCATGAGCCACTTATTTTTTGTCTTCAAAAGCTGGCAAATTGAAAATCAGCTGCTAAAACTGCAAAAAGATTTACTGCATATGATTACGTTTATTAAATTTGTTTCCAGACTTGTAATAGCCTGTGTAAAATTCTGAGTTGCTTTGTCGTCAAAAACACCTCTGGATTTGAAGTGACCAAAAGTGCATTTTAAGAGAAAAATAATTTAACTGGCTAGTTTTTTTAGCCATGCACTATGAGAGTAAAGTGTCTTGCCCAAGAACACAATGCAGTGTCCCCTGCGAGGGCTAGAACCTGGACTGCTTGATCCGTAGGCGATTACACTAACCATGAGGGCACCGCACCTCCCACAAATATACGTGTAAGTGGCCAAGTATTCTACAATCATAGCATACATGTAGACCCTGCAAGAGCACTGCCTTGCCTTTCAGGGGGGAAAATAGTATGCAACAGAAAAACATGTACATGAAGTATTCATTGTCAGTGCTGAGGAAATCTCTCTTAACATTGACTTAAATGTGTTTCATACAGTTCAAATAATGTTTAATAATAATTGTAATTTTTTGTAGTGACTATAATTATTAGTTTTAGCTTTCAAAAGCATGGAACAAATAAGAGGTTCCTAGTTATTGTATAGTGCATTCACTCTCTTTTTCCTGTGCAGAGAGAAAGGCCCAGAAGACAAAGTGAAACCTAAAAAGAAACTCAAAGAAAAGAAGACAACTAAAGTGAAATCCAAAGAAGGTGATGATGAAGGTGGATGGACAGAAGTCAAGGGTTCATCTTTATCATCTGCGGTATGTAGCTGTATTCATTACATGCGAACACTCATCTGTTTACTTTTAGCTACATGTACTGTATGTGAATTTATTGTTAACACGTTTAAAGTAAGGCATTAATTTTCAGGCAAACCTGTTTCAGCCTCATCTGTTACACCATTCAGTAGATTTTTATTTCCATTTTTATACCTATCGTACTTTTATAAGTTGCACTATAGGAAATTGTATATTTTATGGTTGGTTATCGGTAGCTTGCAATGGAAAGGACTGTTTTTATTGGCAGTTTGTTTTGCACTCCTTTGAAACAAGGCATCAGGTATCAAATCAAACAGGGTATATTGTATGTGTGATCCAATTTTGTACCATGTGATGTGTTTGTTCATTGAAAACATATAGAAATTACTAGCTGGGTTGCAATAATAGGCTATCTGCTATATGGGATAACAAATAACCAGGGGTTTGTGACCATTGTGTGAGCCTCTTCGCCCTTTGGAATAACACATGACAGTAGTATTGTAGAAAGCAATGTCAAAATTTAATACAGGTCAGTACTATTAAATTCATCAGGAAAAAGTAAAGCAACTCTTTCCAAAGGATACTGAAATCACTCATCCAGTTGTACTGAAGAAACTGCATGAGATCCTCTCTGCAAGGGGAAAAAAGGTGAGTACATACTTAATAATTCTATAACATTTTCATCACTGCTATTAGTAGTAACTTTAATTAGACATGGCATGGTAACTGAACCGATTTGAATATTTTCTGTAAGAACAAAAAGGCCCTAAATTCTTTTGGTCAGTGCATTTGTTTTTGTTGTTTCTTAGGGCACTGACCGCACAGATCAGATTGAATTCCTCAAGCAGCTGAGAGTTATTTCAGACAATGCCAAATTAGGTAGGTTCGTGTGGATCATCCATCATTGATTTTGTTTTTTGGATGGGGGTGGGGTAGGGAGGGGAGTACCTCACATTTAAACTGTATGCTTTGATTGGCTGGTGCTGTAATTTATAGAAACATCATTTTCGGCCAAAATGTTATCCTTTAGTAAATAAGATGTACTGTTTGAAATTTATTTTACTGCACTGTAAAATGTAATATGTGCATGCTGTCCAATGCCTCTTTGTAGGGTACCTGGTCATGACTGTACAAATATCACTGTTTTAAACCTGTTTTCTTCTGTCCTCTTGGTCATTCTGACTTAGTCAAAATGTGGGTCTATGCCAGGATTTCAAGGAAGAAATAAGACTCTGTATTATTAGATCGTTTGAATGCACAATCATAAGTACAACTCAGTTGTCACTTACATTTTGGCCGCACCTCCCAGCTCATCAAAATGCTGCCTGGTGTATGTCAGGGTTTCCACCATCAGGGAAAAGTCGGAGAAAAACAGTTTTTTAAGGTCAAGAAAAAGTCAGGGAATTTTGTAAAAGGTCAGGGAAATTGTTATATGTTCGGTAAAGTCAGGGAAAAGTTAGGAGATTTTGTAAAAAGTCATGGAAAATCTTATGTTTGGTTAAGTCAGGGAAAACTCAGGGAATTTTGTAAAAGGTCAGGGAAAAAGTTATATGTTTGGCAAAGTCAGTGAAGCGTCAGGGAATTTTATTTCCGTTCAGTAAAACATGGTGTAACACGATTGATTTTGACACTGTTTGAGTGTCATGTGCAGAAGCAGTAGTTTTGGCCAGTAGTTTCTGTTGTTAATTTTATTTATGTAATCTGAGGTCAGGGAAAATTGTTCAAAGGTTCAGGAAAAAGTCAGGGAACTTTTTAGTTTATGATAAGTGGCAACCCTGTATATGCACGATGAGAGAAAAGAGATGCCAGTCACCCTAGACTGTTTAACACTTTATTAACAAATCTGTAAAGATTAAAATGTTCTCACAGACTGAATGCCATTTGTCTGCGGGACATGGGACATAGTGTGACACCTGATATCCTTGCTTAGACCCAGCTCTTCACATCAGTGTGTGACAACCTCATTTGTCGCCTGTTTAGCAAGCTCAGTCGGCGACAAAGCCATCTCATTTGTCACAAGCATAGGGCAAGGAAAATTGCATCTGATATAAGTCCCAGACACTGTATCAGGTGCTCTAACCAACTGAGTTACAAAGAACTCTTGGTGAGCTAGGCCAATTACTTGGTTAATTATATAGCTACATCAAAATTCATTATTGTCAACGGATGCATTTTTTATTAACTTTTGCCAACTGTCCAAATTTAAAATAAATTGGACAGTTTTTGCTCAAACTGTCCAATTTAAGAAAAATCTGGATACCTTCCATAAACCAATCAATTGTCAAGAAAAACTGGTTTGGAGGATGAGACATTTGCTATGTTCATATATTTTAACAGGACTACATGCTTGTTCAATTTGGAAATAATTGGATTCAAAAAATTCCTTGAACAGTCCTCAGAAGTTTTTCGCATCCGATTATTTTCAAATTGGACAGCATGTAGTCCTATTACATATACTAATATGTGACACTTGTCCTACATACTCCTAGGATTGGCAGTCTCAAAAGCATCATTTGTGGAATAAGTTGCATTCAATTTTGTCATTGTATTGCAGGTGCGGGTATGACAGTGAAGCTTGTTTTCAACATCATCTCCTCAATCTTTGACTACAATCCAAATGTAGCAACCTGTATGAAACTGGAGATGTGGCAAGAGTAAGTAAAACAAAACCCAGTTTGAAAGTGAGAAATGGTCATTGCAGTGAATTTCCACGATTGGAATAAAGAAGCCCGAAAAAATAAGGGCTTCAGCAGGATCCATGACCTCTGTGAATACCGGTGCGATACTCTACCAACTGAGCTATGAAGCCACACATTGGGAGCGAGGTCAATTTATTGAGTTCATATTTTCCGGGAGGAGTGAAATGTTGTAAAGCATTATGAAAATAATTCATATATCAACGGTGGATGGTGATAAAAGTGAGAAATGATCATTGCAGTGAATTTCTAATTTAAGCAACTGGAATAAAGAAGCCTAAAAAAATCAGGGCTTCAACAGGATATCAGCAGTTGTTTTACATTACAATTACAGTACATTCCTTAGAATTCTATAATGCACCCACTACCATCTTTGAAATGCACCCCCTCCTTATAAGCTCCCATTTGTTTTCTTTCTATCAAGTCTTCAAGTAATGTAAACTTTACACTTTTTAGTTCTTAATCCACCAAATGTATCTTGGCATCATCATTTTATTAAATGTGTTTTAAAAAATGGCAATAAATCTTGAAAAAAGGCCACATGCTACTTGGCTAAGAAGTCACAGACAAAACCAATTCCACGGAAGATCAATCGGTGTGTTTGATTCGTATTGCTTATCTCGGCCTCGGCCATAATGTTGATTTCTCAGCTTTCATTACTTCTTCTTGCTTCTCACTTCAACATACTGTAACAGCAAACTAATAAACATTTTCCGTCGCACTTGTCACACAATTCTTCTATCCATGCAAGACGCTTGAGTGTGTACAGCAAATCAGATTAAGTGTTTAAACAATACAGCATTTCGAAACAAAAACAAATGGTTGCAATGACTCTCGGAAGAAAATGGGCCTTTAACCCAGGGGCACAATAGGTACCAGCGTAACTCTCAACTTGCATCCCAGGGAGAAAAACTATTTTTAAGAAACATGAAGCAGTGTCCGGAAACTGTGATAAGCTCTAGCCTGACGAGCCACTAGGCTTGAAACCAGACTTTTTAATCTCAAAATTGGCCCACTTGTAAGCGTGAATAAATAAATCCGACTGTTATGATTTGCAGATGCTTGAAGCAGATTGATGAACTGATAAATATTTTGATTGACAATCAAGAGACACTGACTGTTGGAGAGAACATCTCTGAAGAATATGAGAATGTAGAAGTAAGATTTGTGAAAATAGTGTTGACTGTACTGTCTTGGAAATGTATTTTGTTTAAACAAGGAAGGGCTCTTCAGGAGCTCATTAGGAAGTGTTCATGCCTGGAGGACAAATTGGAATTTGGAGTGTTGGTTTTTTAAGAGTGAGTTTAATAAACCGGAGAACCCAGAGAAAAATCCTCGGAGCAAGGACAAGAACCAATAACAAACTGAACCCACATACGGTAATTATGATACCAGGTCCAGGAATCAAACCAGGGGTGCAATGGTGGGATGCAAGCACTCTCAACACTGCACCACCCCTGCTCTCCAAACAGTCTTGTTATGATTTTTGATACCATATCTTGACAGATGGCATCATCATGTTTTTGCCATAATTATAATCATTATACATTGTTTTTATAACTTGTCTTTCGTGTGATGAATTGATTAGAAATTGGATCAACCCCTCAAAGTACGAGGCTGTCCTCTAGTCACAGTTGAGCGTATGGATGACGAGTTTACTAAGATGCTTCAAGGATGTGATTGCCACTCCACTGAATATGTAACAAGGTGTGTCCTCTTTATCCTTTTATTTTCAAGAGCTGCCAGTATCTAATTAATCTTGTACCTGTTTTACAACTGGGACAGAATTTTATTTTAGTATAATTATTATAGCTACTGGAGCCACAGAATCATTTATAGTGGAGCTACAATATACGAACGATATCACCCAACATGGCACCCATAGTCCAGAGAGCTCAACCTGGTTAACATTTTTGAAGGTTACCATAAGCTTGCGTCTTTGCAAGCGCAGTCTCGCTAAGTCAATTGAATTTCCATTTGTCAAGGAGGGGATCTCTTAGTATGAGCCCTGAGGTTTTTTTGAGGTCTCTTCACCACTTTTTTCTCTTATCTTTTGTTTTGTTATTTTTTGTTAAATGATGTAAATATGTGGTAAATGAACATTGAATTTAATTGAAAAACTTCCTGTATGCACACTAACTTGTTAGTGTGTGCTAAAGCATGAACCAAAAATCTTGTATCTTTATGTCATTAGAATAACATATTTTGTAGTCATTATTGTAATTAATCTCTGTAATTTCGTTATTATTGTATTTTTTTATGTCATCAGAACTATAATTGTATATTGTAATAGTCACATCTCCATACTACCTGCCTCGATTAGCTCTGTTATTGCAAGTAGTCTGTATTTGTAATTTTATTTTATTGCAATTGTGAACGATAAAGTTTGTTGTTGTTGTTATTTCCATCTGGGTATGGTAACTGTTAAAACATCTTTCTTGGTGATCTACGATAATTTTAATAATTTTGCCTTTAGGCTGCGGGATGAGGAAATAGTTTGTGAACTTATTACTAAGTTGCAAGGCTATCTCGAAGTAAATGGTTCGAGGTCAGAAATCTGCAGAATTTACTTGCGACACATTGAGCATCTTTACTACAAGGTAGGTATTTTATAGTTATTTGGGAGCTTAAGCAAACCACAAAGGCAACATCAACGAGAACGTTGTTAAACAAAAGATCTATTGATGTGCAGAACAATAGTTTTGCATGTGCATTTTAAATCTTTGTACATTTCTTTGCTGTCCTCTGCAAAACAACAACATGAAGTAACCAAGTTCTGAGGATTTTGGAGAACATCGACCATGGTGACTAAATTTCAGGTTTTCTGTTTGAAAAATTTTCTTATATTTGTGCTAGCGCAACGTTTGAAAGCGGTTGATACACTGAATACATCAATATAATTTATTGCAAAAGTTGAAAGCAAAATGTAAATTCATTTTTAACTCAGCCTCGTTGTCGTTATTGTCATGACTCATGTTGGGCACAAAATGACCCAAAAACGCTCACCTTGATTCATATTTTTCGTTTTTGCATGGGCTAACTGAAATTTTGTATAAATATAGAACTTGTCATTCGGAAAAATCGTATATTTTTTGTTTTCAAATTTCTTATTTTTTGGCGGGAAAATGACGTCACAAAGTTGGCGCCAATTTTTTAAATTAAGACGGAACATTTTATGACAGTTTCTGAAAGAACTGAAAAAAGGTCTGAAAAAAGACTGAAATACGTTAATCCAAACAAAAGTTATGGTACAGTGAAGTTTGAATTTTCCACCATGCTGAGCTATTTTTAGTAACAAAATGGCAGGAAATTCAAACTTCATTTAGCAATAACTCTTGATTAACACATAACAATGGTGAATGACTTCTCTAAAAACACTGTTTGAGCAGTAGTCATCCCAAAGATTTGGAATATTGTCCCAAATGTTTAAGAGGCATTATCAAAAATATATTGAATTTCCTGGAAAAGTTAATACCATTACTTCAGGTGTTCCTGGAAATTTCCTGATTCTCCTAATTCCGAACAAAATTTGCAGATTCTCAGAATTTTGGTTTTCTCCCAAAACAGGCCTTGTTAGAGTTGATACCCCTGTTACTTTACTCGTTAGAGACTGACCACTTACCATCCTTTATTTTGATATAATATTTTCACTGGCCATTTGATATGTAACAGAAATGGTGGTAAAATAAAATATAATAATAAGAACTGACTTAAACTTCTAGATTGATGCTGAACCAATGGATGAAGAAGAAATTAAGGAAACTGGTTAGTAGCACAGCTACTATTTTGTGCCTCTGTTATCCTGAGTAACAATGCGTGCAAACGACAACTGCAAAGTGGGCAAAAAACTTCCCTTGTTCCAACGTATCCAACTACGGGTACATCAAAATGCCATTGTAGCATACAAGGAAATAAATAATGAAATGTAATTCTGCCTCTCACTCTCTCTGCCTGATCCAGAATATATACACACGTGTTAAGCACTAACTCGTCAGTGGATTTACAAAACAATTCCAGGATTAACCCTGGCCAGAACCACAGAAAGTGCCTGTAAATGTTGTGCAATACTGAATAGATAACAATGAAAGAAAAACAATGTTATTTTTGAACCACAACATGTCCACGAACATTTTTCATAGTTTTCATGTTGATGTTATTGTTTTACCGGAAGCAGATAAGGACTCAGCAGAGGTTGAGAAAACAGAGAAACCAGTTGATCAGCAGAGGAAAGAAGGACCCGGTTCATCAGAGAAGGTTGATAAAATGTGCAAGTTCATCTACTCACGGGACACGTCTGATCGTATCCGTACTAGAGCCATGCTCTGTCATGTCTACCATCATGCTCTACATGATCGCTGGTTTGAAGCTCGTGATCTGATGCTCATGTCGCATCTACAAGAGTCGATCCAACATTCTGACATACCAACACAGGTTTGTTTCAATAGTTATGTCCAATGTATCAACAGCATTCTTTATGAGAATACAAAGCAAAAGGACTGACAAACATTGTTATTTGCTTTTTTGTGTGGGTCTGCTACGTAAAGATCACTATATAATATATAGATTTAGCCAAGCCTAAAAGCGGAGCTCCGTGTTTTTGCTGGTTCTTAATAATTTCTCTGAAATAAGTAATAATTTTAAACATCAACTCGAATTGCAGAATTTCCGCTAAGAATGACCATAAAAAGTTAAAAAATGCTGCCAGAAGAGAAAAATTGGACCTGAGCCCGCGATCAAAGAAGAAAACCAATGCCTGGTCAGCGGTCAACTTCAAAAAACCATGTTATCTCGATGAGTTCTAACCTGAGCCCGCAATCTGGTCATGTGATACTGGTCAGCTGATACCTCGATTTGACTGCTGTCAATTGACCATAACATGGATGCTCTGTAACAAAGATGTAAGCTGATAAGGCTGGCAAGGTGTTGACAAGGCATGGCTATTTATGGCCGCCATGTTGCGCGACTCCGCCGTCGTCGTCATCTCGCGTACGCGCCCACGAGCTCCGCTATAAATCTCCCTTTATTCACAAAGCAAGAGAGAAATTGAAAATAGTACAGCTGTACCACATAATGACCTCAACTGGTGTTTTTTCATGTACATGTATATTGAACAAATTTGTAAAGAAGCCCTTTAAAAGTTTCTGGTAACTGACTTTATTATGAAACAGTACATGCCTTGAGCGTGCATTCTTCTGTTATAAAGCACTCAAGGAAGTAAAACAGGAGGAAACAAACATCTTTTGCTTGTGCTCTTGTAATGCATTTGCATGTTTTATTACATGTGTTCAAGGCTTTTCTGTTTGTTACAAATCACCATACAGTGGAGGAATTGTACTAAATTGTCAGCACCAAGGGCAAAATTGAGCCACAACATAGCTACTGTTCATATAGACGATAATGTGTATCCGTGTCAGGGCACGAAATTAACGTTTTTTTCAAGGAGCCATCTGGCTCCAAAATTTTCCAAAGTGGTCGCCAAGACCAAAAAGTTAGGAGCCATTTTTTCACGTGGAAGGTGTCATCACGGTTGGAAAAGTATGGAATGTTGCGAGCCCGCAATATACGTCGTTAGCATAAGGGACATTTCATTTCACAATATAATATAGTTAAATGACATTTAACATAGTTAACGACCGGGAGCAATAGCAGCAGTGAGGCGTTGTAGTTGCGTTGTGCCCGTTGTGGCGTTTTAGCGTTGTATTTAGCGTGGTCGGGGGCGTTTTAGCGTTTGGGTAGCTGTGTGGGGCTTGGGGGGCGCCTTCGTGGCCAGCGGTATTTCGTACAAGCGTTTGCGTGCGCCAGCGCATGTGCTTCGTTGTGCCAACGTTGTGCTCGACCTTTGCGTTTGCAGTGTAGCTGGTCGTGGCGTAGTTGAAGTTGTGCGTGCATTTTCCTTGTCTCCTTGGGTTTAATACAGCTCGTGATCTTTCTTTTGGAGTTTATCAGTCTTGCTGGCGGATTTCGTTGTGTAATTTCACCTTCGTGTCGGCTGTTAGGGGTTTTTTGTTAGTCGTCTGTTGAAACATGCCTCCTCCTCGCTCAACCAACAATAGTTTAGCGGCTGGTGTGGTTACTTCGGAGTCTTCCAACGCGGGGGCCGCTCCTGTCAGTTCAGCACCGACTCCTAGTTCGTCGCTGTCGGCGGATTCCATCGCTGAAGCCGTGGTTCGGGCCCTTGGCAGTTCGCTGCCTGGGATATTATCGTCAATTCAGGTGAACGCCCCCAGTTCACAGGCGTCGTCTTCGAATCCATCCACGTCGACAGCGGTAACCAGCTCGGTTTTTTCTGCTCAATTTGTCCCTACGTCTGCCGTGTCGTCGACAGTTGCAAGCCCCCAGGTTGCAGTGGCAAGTGTTCCGTCCTCGCCAGGTACGTTTGCGTTGCCGCCATTTGTTTCTACTTTCACGCCTGTGTCGGCCATCACCGGCTCGAGCTCGGCCCGCTCGCTGGCTCCGATTTTTTCTACGCTGTCCTCGGTCTCAGCTGCTAGCCTTCCGGTCAGTATCCCAGCACTCGGGGCGTCTACATCGCAGCAGCAGTTGCCGAAAGCGTTTGCTGTTGGCCCTGGTCATGCTCCAGTGCCAGGCAAGCTGGTGAAGAAGATTATCGATGGGGAGTTTGTGGAGTTAGCGGACTTGTTGTCGGTCAACATTCGGGCAGAGGACAAAGCACCACAAGCGTATTTGAACGGGACGATTATGGTTTCTTCCAAGCGTAGGCCGTTGGAAATCGTGGATGTTCTCACGTGGACCGAGGCCTTCACCATCTTCCAGCTGGTGCTGTGTTCAGCTCATCCTCACCGTTGGCCCGATACCACCAAATACAAGCTGCTTGTGGTCCAAACGGCACGTCAGTTCCCTGGCCTTTCCTGGCTTGAATACGACTTGGCCTATCGCAAGGATGCAGCAGCGTCTGGCCTCAGTGACTGGTCGAAGATGAATCTGGACCTTTACCACTTCCATCTGAAGACCCCTCCTACATCGACGCCTCCGGCACTGCCTTCCCCCTCGCCGAAGTCCTCCCAGGTTCCGGCTCCCAGCCAGGAGTTCAGTCCGCGGCCTCCATTCTGCCTTTCCTGGAATGAGGGTCAGTGCCGCTGGCCATTCGGCAGGTGTCGGTATCGGCACTGCTGCAGCAATTGTGAGGGAGACCACCACAAGATTAACTGCCCATTTCCCCGCTCCACCAGCCAGCGTTCCCGTTCTCCCTCTGCCAGGGATAGGGGGGGTCGTTACTGATCGGCAGGACTGCCAGGAAGTTGCCATTGTAAATTGTGTAAATAGCGTGTTTTCGTTGCCCAGCCGGCCGCATGGACCGCCCACAAGTGCTGAGGCTGTTAATGTTCCAGTTTTTGAATCCTGCGTTACAGTTCCTATTCTTTCGTCGTTTGCACCACTGGCTCCAGTGCGCCAGGTTTCTCCATTACGCGGGGACCAATTTCGGTTGGAATTGCGTAGTCATCCAGATCGGTCGGCGGTTAATTACGTCCTTGTGGGAATTCAACAGGGTTTTCATCTCGGTTTTAATTCCTCGACGATATCTCTCAGGGGTGCGTCATCTAATATGCGGTCTGCTGCAGAACACCCCTCGGTTATTGATTCGTATCTGCAATCGGAGGTTGACGCTGGTAGGGTGGCTGGTCCATTTACCTCGCCCCCGTTCCCGTCCTTGCACATCAGCCGCTTTGGGGTGATTCCCAAGAACAATCAACCTGGGAAATGGCGACTCATCTTGGATCTTTCGTCCCCGGAAGGGCATAGTGTGAACGATGGGATTCCCAAGCCCCCGTTTACTGTGCAGTATGTCTCAATTGATGCCTTCATCGACGGTATCATGTCCCTGGGTCCTGGTGCGTTAATGGCAAAATTCGATGTGGCAAGTGCATATAGGAATGTGGGGATCCACCCCTCCGATCGCCCCCTCCTAGGGATGAAGTGGCGGGAGCACTACTTTGTGGACATGGCCCTTCCTTTTGGCTTACGCTCTGCTCCATTTATCTTCACTGCAATCGCGGACATGGTAGAGTGGATTTTGGTGCACAATTATGGTGTAGAGTTTTTGCGGCACTACCTCGATGATTTTCTCACACTGGGTCCACCTTCGTCTCCAGTGTGCCAGAATAATTTAACGACATGTGTTCAATTGTGTGAGAGACTTGGCCTCCCCCTCCATCCGGACAAATTGGAGGGGCCAGCGACTTGTTTAACTATCCTCGGGATCGAACTTGACTCTGTTAAGCTACAGGCTCGCTTGCCAGCTGAAAAAAGGGATAGGATTATTGCGCTTCTAGAGGAGTGGTCGGTGAAACGTTTCTGTAGGCGGCGTGAACTGGAATCCTTGATTGGCCATCTGCATCATGCTTGCAAAGTCGCTCTGCAGGGTCGGACATTCCTTCGACGAATGATCAACTTGCTGTGCGCCTTTCGCCGGGACGATCACCCCATCAGGCTAAATCAGGAGTTTTACCAGGACCTGACATGGTGGCGGGAAGTGTTTCGCTCATGGGATGGACTTAGCTTCTTCTGTATGCCTGCGTGGGCACCCCTCCCAGACTTCCAAGTGTCGTCCGATGCGGCTGGCTCAGTGGGTTATGGGGCTATTTTTAACTCTCAGTGGTTTTGTGGCGCCTGGTCTGCGGACCAATCCCCGTTGTCCATCGCGTACAAAGAACTTTTCCCTATCGTTGTAGCAGCTGCGGTATGGGGCCAGCAGTGGGTGTCGCGGCGGGTCGAGTTCTTATGCGATAACGAGTCTGTGGTGGCCATCCTCAAGTCGGGTACATCACGGGACCACCAATTGATGGTGCTGCTCCGCCATTTGTCGTTGTTGGCGGTACGCCATTCGTTTGCCTTCACCGCTTCGTCGGTTCGTGGTAAGGCTAATCCTGTTGCTGATGCCCTTTCACGTTTCCAATTTCAGCGTTTCAGATGCCTTGCGCCTCAGGCCAACCCGGATCCTTGCCCGATCCCTGCCTCACTATTGGTAGCTCTTCAGGCAACTTGACTGCCAGGTGCCAGTTCTTCTTGACTCAAGGGTTAGCTCCGTCCACTCGGCGTGTTTATCTCTCCGCCCAACGTCGCTACTTCGCTTTCTGTCGCCAGGATGGTCGTTTGAATGCGGATGGCTCCCTTCCTCCTGCAGACGAGGAAACCCTTATGCGTTTTGCCACTACCTTGGCTGACAGCTTGAACCACTCATCAATCAAAGTCTACCTTTCAGCAGTTCGTTCTCTTCACGTTGACCATGGCTTTCCGGATCCTTTGCACAACTGTCTTCGGCTGCAGCGGTTGCTTAAAGGGATAAAGCGTGTTCAGGGTCCTGTGACACAGCGTCGCCTCCCTATCACTATTGACCATCTGAGGGCCCTACAGCGTGCATTAGACCTCTCCACCAGGGATCACGTGATGTTGTGGGCTGCATGTTGCATGGGGTTTTTCGGCTTTTTACGGGCGGGGGAATTTACAGTAAATGCGCCGTTTCAGTCTAGTCGTCATATGACAGTGAGTGATCTGCAAGCCGACTCGTTGGTGAACCCTACGTGTTTCAAAGTTCGCATTAAGTGTTCAAAGACAGACCCTTTTCGCCTGGGCTGCGACATTTATTTGGGGCGTACCGAGGGTGCTGTTTGTCCCATTAGGGCCCTGGGTCATTATTTAACAGTACGTGGTTCTGCGGAGGGGCCTCTGTTTACGTTTGGGGATGGTCGCCCACTGTCGCGTCAACAGTTGTCATCCACTGTACAGTCCATCTTGAGTGCAGCTGGCTACTCGGGTGTGTATTCTGGCCATAGCTTCCGCATCGGTGCTGCCACCACTGCAGCAGCCCAGGGTGTCCCTGATCACCTGATCAAGACCCTTGGTCGGTGGTCAAGTGATGCTTATCAGATCTATATCCGCACCCCTGTTCACTCCATCGTGTGTGTCTCTCGTCAGTTGGCGTCTTAGCAGGTACCTGTATCTAGTTTTTCTCGGAGTTGGGTGCCTCAGGGTTGGGTCCCAGGGGGCTGTGGCTTGGAGCCTCGAGCCCCCCTTGCTCCGGGTTAGTCCCTATCCCGGAGATCCCTTCGGCTTGGCGTCGGGGGCTCGTGGCTGGGTTGCGGGTGGTACTGGTCGCTTGGGTGTTCTTCTGCCTTGGGGTGTGATTGCGGTTGCAGCCCCTGGGCCCCCTGGGGGCATCCAACCTCCATTTTTGCGACCTGGGCGTTAAATATAGTTAAATGACATTTAACATAGTTAACGACCGGGAGCAATAGCAGCAGTGAGGCGTTGTAGTTGCGTTGTGCCCGTTGTGGCGTTTTAGCGTTGTATTTAGCGTGGTCGGGGGCGTTTTAGCGTTTGGGTAGCTGTGTGGGGCTTGGGGGGCGCCTTCGTGGCCAGCGGTATTTCGTACAAGCGTTTGCGTGCGCCAGCGCATGTGCTTCGTTGTGCCAACGTTGTGCTCGACCTTTGCGTTTGCAGTGTAGCTGGTCGTGGCGTAGTTGAAGTTGTGCGTGCATTTTCCTTGTCCCCTCCCACCCTCCCTTGTTGTTATCGTTTTTATTTATTTATTTTATTTTATTTTATTTTAGTTGTTAATTTTATCACGTATTTATTTAGTTATTTTTGCTTATTTCCACTGGGCCGCTGTCCTCAGTGTGACGGGTGCTTGTAGGGGGCTTGGCGTCGGGGGCTCGTGGCTGGGTTGCGGGTGGTACTGGTCGCTTGGGTGTTCTTCTGCCTTGGGGTGTGATTGCGGTTGCAGCCCCTGGGCCCCCTGGGGGCATCCAACCTCCATTTTTGCGACCTGGGCGTTAACAACATAACATTTGTAAAATCCAAGGTGGTGGATGTTGACATGTTCGATTCGTAGCATTCGTGACGATTTTGCTTGACAGACCTCATCGTTCCCACCGATTCGTCTACCTTAAAGCTTTATTTAGTTGAAAATTACATCAAGGTAAGATATTTGAAGTCCAAAGAGTTCTGGTTGCCAACTTGGCAACTAATTTTTTAATCTTGGTCGCCAGCACGGTAATTTTAGTCGCATTGGCGACCGTATCAGGTGCAATTTCATGCCCTGTGTGTGTTTTTACAAGCCGAGTATGTCCACATACTGTTCACATATGTATAATGCATATCCACATGTTTCCCACAAGCTGAGTATGTGCCGTTACTGAGCCCAGGATTACACATGTGGTAGATAAAGCAGGAGAGGAAGTGTCGCTGGTCCAGTCTTGTGTTGAGAATATCCAGTTGTCACACTACTGCATGTTTCATGAGAGTTGGCCACAGGCATTCATTTTGCCTGTTGCCTTAGTAAACGAAACATACAAAGTCGTAGCTTGTCAGTGGCGCAATACAGGTGGCACATTGTCTTAGAAACAGCTACATACACAGACATTTTTTAAGGATATTTTGAGGTTTGCCATTCACGTGTCAATACCTGATGCTAAAGATAGTCTTTATCGGTCTGTTTTTCATGCCTTCTAGATTCTCTACAACAGGACCATGGTACAACTAGGCCTGTGTGCGTTTCGGCATGGCATGATCAAAGACGCCCACAATGCACTGCATGATGTACAATCTAGTGGACGAGCAAAGGAACTTCTTGCACAGGTCTGTAGTTGGAGCCATGCATAGCGAGTAACAAGTGAACTGACCAGGGTACTTCCCTCAGTAAAAAAGGTTAATTAAAATCTATATTCACTTAGTTTGGGTTAATTACCTTGGTAGATTATGCACTGAAAGAAGATTCACAGTAACAAAAGACACATTTGGCTTCTAAACTGCAACCAGTTGTGGTTAAAAAAGAAATAATGCCAAGTACTCATAAAGAAATGAGTGTATTGCTATCATCATCATCATCATCATCAACAACAACATCATAAGAACATACGGTACGATACCGCTCAAATGTAAGTTACTACCTCTTGTCTCGTTTCTTGCAAGACAAATCTTTGAGTGGGACTGGTAGCTTTAAATAATTTGGCCAACTTTCAGGTGTTATTGAAAAGTATGGTGCTGCAGCCCCATTAAAAGTGCAGTGCTATTCTTATAATCATGTTGCATTGTTTCAATTCGCTATAGGGTTTAATGCAACAAAGACAGTATGAGAGAACCCCAGAACAAGAGAAGATCGAGAAGAGAAGACAGGTATTGTAACTGGGATAAATTATTTTCATGTTTTGAGACTCGTGGTCATAGCTGTACATGTGTAGATTGTATAATTTGTGGCTGGAGATTAATGAAGGCATGACAAAAGAAAGTGCAAAAAAGTGCAGTCTCTGAGACAAGTAGATTTTTCTTTCAAGCAATAGGTTTTCGTTCTCATTCCATTGATGGACAAGGATCCAGGCAAGTCTTCTGCCAAAAGGTAAACTAGACTTGTCCAGGAAGGCCAAATTTGAGTGCTGAGGGCTGCACTAAATTGATGACACACATCACAACTACTAAATATTAAATTTTTCTGCGGACTCTTTGATATCGCAGTTGAAAAATAAATGCCATCGGTCCAATTTCACAGCAATCACAGGTTTCAAGCACAAGCCAGGTTTTGAACATTACACTGTGCGGTGTTTCTGCTTTGAACAGTAAAATTTGTACAGTGGTATGAGAAATTAAACTGTTTTGTGTCACCCCTACCCTTTTATTGCACTCTACCAATCTAGTATTCTGCATTGTGACAGGTTCCTGTCCTCCCTTTCTGCAAGGGGCTGATGGGTAGCGTGGGAGCTCATGGCTGGGTTGACAAGATTTTCTCAGCCATGGGAGCAGTCTCCATCTGGGAGCTGGCTGCCTTAATTGCTCAGACAGCCAAACGTTATTTTTGCAATGCAGTTGTTAATCTCAGGGGTTTGCTGGCCATAGTTTGAGCCTCAAGAAGTCTGAAGCACCCATTCTTCATTTAAAGCCAAAAGGAAGAAGTTGGTTAAATTAATTATCACAGATGATCTACATCTTGATTTGTTCTTCGAATTTCAGGTTCCATTCCACATGCACATTAACCTTGAACTGTTGGAGTGCGTCTACTTAACTTCAGCAATGTTAATGGAAATTCCTTGGATGGCTGGTAATAATGTCTTAAAAATAAAAAAGGACATTTTGAGCTGATAATTATTATAAATCTCACTTTGATGTCAGTAGTAGGGCAACCTTTTGACATCTCTTGTCTCAACCAGTTTAATGCCCCATTCACACCAACAAAACTTGTTTAATTAAACCAGGTTTAAAAAATGAAAATCAACATTAGAAGATTGAAAGACTGAATTTGATGTGAGATTCAAGTAAGTTCTTGTGTGTGCTTTCATTGTGCCAAATCTGAACTCGATAATTATCAGTTAGTTACTTTTATGACCAAACCAATTTTAAACCATGTTTAACCAAACAGCTTTTAAACACGTTTAAGCTTTGGTGTGAATTGGGTATAAGAGTGTTTGAATGCTCACCCAGTTACCATGTCACATGGAGTGGTTAGAAGTAATGCTAGCCCCCTCCCCCCTGGATGGGATGCTAGCTCATCACAGGCCCCAGCATTCTGTCAGTTTGCCCTAAGAACGTTCTGGTACCCATTAGTGGAGAGAGGTACTGTGAACGTCAAGTGTCTTTCCCAAGAACACAACAGAATGCCCTGGCCAGGGCTCGAACCTGGAGCAATCCAGAGGCCAGAACACTAACCATTAGGCCAGCAGGCCTCCCACAACACTCTTGTAACTTATGCTTAATTGTTGACTGTGAAATGTCCATCATCTTGTCACTGCATGTAACCAGTTTGACATGTAATTTATTTTTATTTCAGTCCATGCACATGACTACAGACCACGTATTTTTAGCAAGAGTTTCCACTATCAGTTACGACAAAGTGAAAAGCAAACTTTAGTTGGTCAGTATTTAAGCAGAAGAGGACTTTTTCCTTGTTTACATAGCCTCATCTAAATGTGAGGGGGTTGGGGAGAATTCGAGACAGTTTCCATAAGTTTCTAGAATTCTCCTAAACCGCTGAGTGTTTAGATAAGGCTATGCAAACGCAGAAAAAGTTCCCTATTGCTTTTCTAAAAAATATAAGCGAACCTAAAATGTCACAACTGTGTTTTCATACTCTCATCTAAATGCACCTTTCAGGTCCCCCAGAGAGCATGCGTGAACATGTTGTGGCTGCCTCCAAGGCCATGAAGAAGGGAGACTGGAGACAGTGCAAGAACTACATATTGGCTGTCAAGGTAAACCAACTACATATTACAGGGACTACAGAGACAATTTTAAAGTGGTAGGGCTAAAACAAATCTGGCCAATACAAACAAACATTAAGGTCAGTGTCGGTCGGTCGGTTGGCCGGCCGGCCCAACCAACCGCGACCTACCTCTACCGACCAACCGACTGCTGACTATAATGGAATAATGACTGATGTTCTTTGATCTCTCTTTCTCTGTGTACATGACAGGTATGGAAATTGTTTCGTCAAACAGAGCAGGTACAAGAAATGTTAACAAGGTAATGGTCATTTTGTTTTTTAGAAGCTGCTTTCTTAGATAAAAAATTGATTGCATGAACTGTGGATAAAATGATCAAATACAATTGGATGGTAAATTTACAACAGAAACAGTTCCAAATATAGCCTGAAGAATGCAATATTTTCAAACCGTCACCTCTAAAATGCTAGCTTGTTGCAAGCTTGATTGTGACCTGTGTATTTTGCCATTTTTCTCACAGGAAAATTCAAGAGGAAAGCCTGAGGACATATTTGTTTACTTATAACAGTGTCTATGACTCGCTGAGGTACTTTTAAACTACCTGTTACTTGATATGTGTGTATTTGACTTAAAGTTGTGACTTAAAGTCTTGTGCAAACCTACGTGGTGAGGTCAGCCCTTAGTTTCTGTTGCAAGGTTAACACACTGTACTCTGGAATGAATGAACAGTTCAGTTCAAGTTCCGGAATAAGCTCAATGGCAATATGGGCTACTTGTCAAAAAGCTTTACCTTTATCCTGAATTCATTGCAGGTTAATTCTCATCAATTTTGTCTCTTTATCTGCCTCTTACTGGACATTCTTTGTGAGGTGTCCATCACAGTAAAAGTACAGAAAAATTGCACACATGGGTCAACACCAAAACCATTCTAAAGAGATGTTGGTTTAATAGAGAGAATTACACAATTTAGAAAAAATTCTGATGAACACTGTTTGATATAATTGCAAAGGTTAAACGTTTTCAAGTGAGGAGTGATGCTAAATGATGTTATGAAGCTGCAATCATGAAACTTCTTTTATTTAATCGTGTGTTAGTAATAGCACTACTAAGGCTATGCACATCTCTTAACTTGCAGCTTGCACACCTTGGCTGAAATGTTTGATATGCCTCCATCTGTGGTGCACAGTACTATCAGCAAAATGATCATTAATGAGGAACTACAGGTCTGTGATTAAGTTAAAATGTGCCAAATAGCACTTAAAGTTTCTAAGCTTTTTGGCTTTTCAGGCAGGTACTGAAATCTTGTCCAGAGAGCCCAACTGCATGTGGGGTTAATCTTGTACCCAGATTTTCTCAACCCTTGGGAGAGAACGTCTAGTAAAAGCCAGTTTTGCTTGTGTCAGATGTGTCAGAAATCTGACTTACAATGTCACTGCGCATACTCGACAATTTAAGTAGATAGAAAGCTCACTTGAACTACTATCCTATACAGAGAAACACCAGTACCACGGTAATGAGATAGAGTTGGGGAAGAAAACAAGTCAACTCTCATGTTTTGCTAATAAATTAAAATCCTAAACCCAGCTGTTAACGGTGGTGATGATAAAGAGTGTGCGCTGTGTGTGATGCATACAAGCTAGCCATACATGTCAGATTTGCGAAGTTTTCTATGCATCTTTCTCAGTCAAAGGCATATTTATTGAAAAACTTTGGTACTTTCAAGCTTGAAGTCAAACTGTTTCTGTAGCTAATTCACTTTAGAAACATTTAAAAGAAGGAAGTATCTTGATAGAAGGTATAAAAGCCACTGCATATTCATTCCAGCTCACATATGTGAGTGCATGCAAGACAAAGTGCTGTTATCAAATGCAGTTATGATTAATTATCATTATCACTATTTTTATAATCATTGTTATTATCAATATCGTTATTAAATTATCTCTGTGGTGTTTCTTCGTTTTGGGCTATTTCACTGATAGCAATTACAGTATTAACCCTGAAGAATGAGAATGAGGTACCAACATACAGACCTTTGCTGTTATTAACACACAGTAAATTATGTGCACCTGAGATTCTTGGAACTAAATTTCTTCCAAAATAATACATAATACAATCAGGTCTGACCATTATTGAAGTAAACATTCCTAGAGATGAGAAAGAAGCCTTCAAAATGAGCTCACCAAGGTCATAGTTACATTTTACAAAAGTCCTCTTATTCCAGGCCTCCTGGGATGAACCAACTCAGACAGTCGTAATGCACCGAGGTGCTGAGCCTTCTCTCCTCCAGAGCCTGGCACTACAATTAGCTGATAAGGTAAAACTATTTTAATTAGTAATATGGGACAGGGAGGTCTGAACCCCCACTTCCCTTTTGTGGTCTGGGGAACAGGGGGATCTCAACCTCCCGCTTCCCATACCTGATCTGAGGGATAGAGAGATCTGAACCTCCTGCTTCCCATACCTGGTCTGGGGACAGGGGGATCTGAACCTTCTGCTTCCCATTCCTGGTCTTGGGGGACAGGGAGATCTGAACATCCCACATCCCATACCTGGTCTGGGGACAGGGGGATCTGAATCTTCCGCTTCCCATTCCTGGTCTTGGGGGACAGGGAGATCTGAACCTCCCATATCCCATTCCTGGTCTGGTGGAAGGGTGATCTGAACCTCCCGTATCCCATTCCTGGTCTTGGGGGACAGGGGAGATCTGAACCTCCCATATCCCATACCTGGTTTGGTGGAAGGTTGATTTGAATCTCTCGCTCTTCATACCTAGTCTGGGGACGGGATCTGAACCTCCCACATCCCGTACCTGGTCTGGGGGACAGGGGAATCTGAACCTCCCGCTTCCCATACCTGGTCTGGGGGACAGGGGAATCTGAACCTCCCACATCCCATACCTGGTCTGGGGGACAGGGGAATCTGAACCTCCCGCTTCCCATACCTGGTCTGGCGGCAGGGGGATCTGAACCTCCCACATCCCATACCTGGTCTGGGGGACAGGGGAATCTGAACCTCCCGCTTCCCATACCTGGTCTGGGGGACAGGGGGATCTGAACCTCCCACTTCCCATTCATTCGATCCTCACTTTCATCTACATCTGCAGTTCATGTATGAATTATTTCATACACTTTAGCATGCTATATGAAAGCTTGTGCATTAGCAGAGAATAACTATGAACAATATTTCACTGAAAAGTGATGTTGTATCGACCAAACACGATCAGACACAGCCAGACAACACGTCTGAGAGCTACTAGAATTATAATAATTTATTGAATGCAGTATCTCTTTTTAGTAAAATATTGGTCACGAGTATTCTTTACTTATGCATAAGTGCAGAAATAGAAAAAATGACAATTTCAGTGTTTTCTAACGGTATTATTGTGGAAGAACTTGTTGTTTGTGATTACCGGTAATCTTAACCTAATGTGGTTACATCTTGCAGTTTTATCTTGCATCTGATTGGTAGAGAAACAACATTTCAGAAATAATTTTAGGTGTTCACGGTTTTCCAGGTTTCACTGTACAGATTTGAGTTCGTGTTTTGGTATTTATGCAGTCATATTGTATGTGAAGTAGGTATTGCATACTATCCTGTCATTTTGCCAGTTGGTTGCATAAGGAACAGCTGTTGGTATCTACTGTCAAACCCAGGAATCCATGGACACTTCAGCGCGAGACCAAGCACAATAAAGTTCAGGACCTTCAAGCAAGACTCGAAAACCCAAGCTAATTACTGTCACTGTTTTCAGTTTACTTTTCTCTCACCTAACTGTAGTTCTTTCATTCATGGTTTTCTAAATTTCACAGTAGCTCGATCTGCCAATTATACCTACTGGGTATTTACAGATTGCTAGCTTTCAAGTACTGATTATCGCAAGTACTGCTTTTTGTTGTTTTCTGTTTTTCAGGTTAGCAATTTAGTAGAAAACAATGAACGTATCTATGACACAAGACATGGAGGATTTGTCCAGTTCAAGGACAGGCAAGGTGAGAACCACTTATTTTCCTCTCTGGATATCATTAACCCACAATATTAGTCAATGCTTGAGGTATTTCCTATCAGCACACAAGTTAGTATTACAAGCCAACACAGTCACCACACCTTGGTCATTATAAAACCACAGAAATCTCCTTACAAGGAAAAAACACATTCATTTAACTTCATAATTTCTATGATCTGGTTATCATTTTCTTGTTTTAGTTACAAACAAGTTCTAAGTGTTTCAAAATAGAAAGTATGATCTTTTTGGTATTATTTTAATCAATTGCAGTTCCTTTTAAGGTGGCTCCATATAGTTTCCGACTACCTTGCATGCACTGATGTAATCAAGCATTTGAGATCTGCACATGCAAGCTTGGGCAAAACCGATCACCCAAAACAGATTTTCAAAGCCAGATGATGCTGTTTAAACTTATAAACATCGTCAGTCGTACCGGTAAAGCAATTATCAAAGATGCGACCAACCAACCCCCAAGAGAGCAATGAAAGAAAAACATCAACAGAGAAATGGCATCAAAGGAAACTCGGAAAATATCCTCCCAGATGGGATTTTAATGTGACTGTGTGATTCAGTTAAGAGTTATATGTGCCATTCATTATTTGACTGTGTAACCCATTCATTATGTGACCCACATTTGACCCTTGCTCTGACCATAGAGCAATCCGACTAGATCATGGGGGGTCGTCAGTTCAAATCTCATCTGGGACTTGAATCCTTTTCCGAGTTTCCTTTGATACCATTTCTATGTTGTTGTACTTACAAAGTCTCATTTGTTTGGGTAGTCTTAATTCAATACTCAAAGCCATTAATATGTGAGCAATGGTTGTAGTACAATATTTTATCATTGCTTATTGTATTTGACAAGTTTGAGCGTGCTAGGACTAAAAGACAATGTGAAAGCCAGATTTCAAAATGTAACACTAGTACGTGCCACATCGTATATGTTTGCCCAATGGAGCCACCTTAAAGAAGCGGAGTCATGGTTTGTGCGTTTTGAAAAAATTAGCCTAAATTTTTAAAAATCTTCATTTTTAATCTGTCTCAATCTTCCCCATCCTCACCATCCATGTTCCTTTTTGGTTTAGTATCACCTCTTTGCTGTTTTTCTTCCTTAGTAAACTATTAGTTTTAGGTCTCCTTCATTTTAAGGGTAATTTGGTTCATCACAAAAAATAACTCAAAATATCGTGACATAGCTCTTTCAATTCCTTTATCTCACAGAAATATTAATGATTTAAATGTGTTTACACTCAACAACTGTTTCAGTTACCCTTGTTCATGATATTCCACCTCATTGTAAATGAAATCCCCTGATATAAAAAGAAAGCATACCTGAAATATTTGACAATAGATCAATTTCGATATTTTAAAATTCAGCCTAAAACAATAGACCTCAGCACGAGGCTCCGGGGTATAAATTATAGAGTTTGTGGGATTTATTCCCCGGAGCCTCGTAGTGATGTCTATTGTTTTAGGCTGAATATTAAAATATCGAAATTGGTCTATTGACACCCACTGGTGTTATTTGTTGCATGCCTAACCAATAATATAGTACCAGGACTGGGTGGAGTCCAATTCAGGCTGTTATAATACAAGTGATTAACAAAATATGATGGCTGCAAAGCATGACTTCAATTTTCGTTTAAATGCCTTTAGAAGTTCTTGGCTGTTTTGAAAAAACTCTGTTTTTCTATCTCACTTTTAGGCCAAGGCCGCTATCGTCGACAAAATCAACAAAATTATGACCGCCAGGACAGGCCAGAAAAGCAGGACAGACAAGATCGATACAACTGGCAGGAGAGATATGGACGACAGTATGACAGGCCTTACCAACAGCCACAGACACAAGCATCTTACTAATCTAGCTGCACTAATTTAATCAAGAAATTATAATGCGAGCATTTTGGTTGTTCGCCATTTATCAAAATATTCTGGAAATTTTGATTGGTTATAATGTGGCCTAATTTCCTCAAAGTGCAATTTCCAAATTTTTTTTATTAATTATATTGCCTTGGAAGTCCAAGTTTTCTGACAAGAATATTCGAACTGGAAATATGCTAACCTTTAACTTTTGCTTTTCTCTGCCAGTTTCTGTAATTCCTGTAGGCAGCTACGTATCTTAGGCTGTGTGCACTTGGTGCCCGAGCACTAGAAGGAAATAAGTACCGGTATTAGTTCACCTCTAAATTATTTCTTATTCTGGTTGGTTTAAATTGATGATGTGATGCAATATTGTTCATCCGTGGACTGGAGAGACACTATCAGCCCATATGAAAATACCAGGGTGGATAGCACTTGTCAGTGAATTTTTTTGGTAAGCAAGGGGCCCTGACAGACAAACAAATTTTGAATTTAATGAGTTTCTTTTCTGCTTCTGCATTTGTAAAATTTGGTCTGTCCAAGTCTTTCATCCTACTTACAGTTTAAAATAATCACTGTTGGATGGTAATGTGCATGAGCAGACCATTATTTGTAGCAAGTTATTTGTAGGTCACGTGTCAGAGTCCGGGCCAATAAATGGAGGGAAAAATGGAATCCGATGATAATTCAAGATGCTCATTTTTGAATGTGCACGAAGAAGAAAGTTTAGTTGTGAACAATAAAGACAGAGTGTGTTTGTCTTGGATAGTTGCCCTTGGAAATTTGATGCTCAAAGCTATAAATATGCTTTTTCGGGCTAATATATTATTGATTGTTTCAAAAATGTCAAATTTCCTTGGGTAACTATCAGCCAATATATAGTTCCTCTAGATCGGCAGTGTTGTGTTCAAATGAAATCGAAGTGCCAAATGAAAGGTCTCGCCTGTACCCAAATTCTGTTGTAGGTAAAGTCTCATCAGGCCGGCACTTATCTCCAGTTTCCGTAGCATGAAGCGACTAGGAGTATTTCTACACCCACTGGATGGGATGCTAGTCCATCGCAGGGTAAATTCGCCAGTACCCATTTATACACCTAGCCCAAGAACACAACACAATGTCCCCGGCCAGGGCTCGATCCAGAGACGAGCGCACTAACCATTAGGCCACCATGCCTCCCAAAATCCTGTTGTAAGTACTTGAAAAACTGTGTTTGCATTAGCGCCCAGCGAGGATCTGACTCCAGCACTGTGTCAGGGCACCAAGTGTGCAACACTGCCATAATTCCAGGTGCTCTGTGAGAAAATATTTTCTGATAAATGGAACTAAATTCCTTTTCTTGCATATGATTTACCATTAGTTGTTTCCCATGTGAATGGGAAACAACCCTAACTTGTTATATCAAGTTTGTGATTCAAGCTGATGTTCTTCTAAATGTTAGAAAATAAGAGGAAAATTCTGCTGGAGAGTAGCCCATTTCCGAGATGCTGTTTTCCTCTGTTTCAGGATGAGTCTTGGTGCACAACCTTTCATATGGAAATGAGTTTTACTTGCACGTCTTTTGTCTTGAAAATCAAATTTTCCATTTGAAAGGTTCTGCACCAAGACTCGTTTTGAAACAGAGGTAGAATTCAACTCGGAAATGGCTTATTGTATTTCTCACGTGAACTAGAGATAATATTGTAAATTATTTTGTCGTTCCTGAGAATTAATCAGCTTTAAAACTGTCACATTTTTTGTGAACAACCTGGAAGTGACTAAAACTGAGAGGTCATTAAAATCCATCTAGTTGTTCGAGGTGTTATTTTTGCCAGTGTTGCAAGGGACTGTTGAGTTAAACTAACCCCTCCGGACATAATTGTCAGCCTGGGGGGGTACTTGACCTATGTTTGGATATAAGGGGTGCCGCTGGAGGTCCAAAACCCTGACTTTGTTTAGGACCAAAATAACCCATACCCTATCAAGCTGCACGTTCCCATATAGCCTACATAAGGGAGTACCCCCCCCCCCCCTCCCCGGAAATCTCAGCTCCACTTAACATTGCCAATATTTTGAAAGAGAAATAGAACCCAGTCAATAATTTATTAACTTTTTATCCTGGATTTCTTGTTAATCAAATTTCAAACAACTTGCCAATTTTCCACAATCTGCTCAACCGATTTTGGTCTACTCCAGTTATCTGACAAGACTTGGAGGAGGGGGGAGGAGACATTTTATTTCAATGACTCCTCGACAGGCCATTTTGTTTTTGACATGCTAATCACGAAAAACCAGTCGCACTAAGGAATGATGATTACATATAGGTCATCCAAATTTTTACGATAACCCAGCATAGTTTTACCTGAGTCCCAATAATAGTATGTCTAGCTAAAATGTAACACAACAAATTAAAGAACTTGTCATAAACATTTATTCTGATATAAGCATTACTCTATTTACAAGTTATCAAGATCGGTTAAGTCTGTTATATACATTGCAAGATCAAAATGTTCATATGCTGCAGTCCAGTATTGATACAGTTCATATATTTGTATTCAAGATATTTGAAACTTTCAGCATATCATCTAACAATTGGAGTATATATCAGTTCAAAAACTGTAAGTATAAGACCATGGCTATATATGACAAGTATTTAAACTAACTTGAAAGATTTAAAAATATATAAGCATATACCGTAAATCAAATGTCTGAGTAACCTAGAGGGAAAATGTGTTGGCTGACTAAGTGCATTTCACTCTGAAACCAGTGATTCAATAATTCCTTACTTATAATATAGATTATGAAGAGATTGGCATCTTAATAATTAAACACTGTGGTAGACCTTTAGAAATCAAGGGACTGAAGTTAGAACTCTCTCCAATACTTTGTAGGAGCTAAAAGTATCCCCTCCCCTCCCATATTCAAATTATTGTTCTTCCACACAAATGAAAACATTCAGATATTTCTTTACTTTACTTTATTTCTTTTCTGCAGAGGTTGCACATCCGCAAAAAATCCAGCATTGAGCTAAGGCTGGGTAGAAATTCATGCACTAAATTTTTTTTAGCTCTTCCCTTGATTGTTAATGGTCCACAAGCCATATTGTGTATTTTACAGCCGCCATTTGCTTTTCTACTCACAAGGAGGACTTCTCGGGAAACATGACATTATTCTGATTGGTTAATTTCGATCCTACTATTCAACAAAACGTTGGCAAACTCTGTTTTTCAGTTCAGTTCCACGACTTCGCGCTTGTGGTGGGTTGCTTGAGAAATGTTGGCTAAGGTATGCTTTCAAAGATGAAAAATAAGACTTAATTGTTCTGCAAGAAGTCTTTTGGAGTTGAAAGGCAGTTTCGTTTTTTTCAAACACTCCACATGAAGCAAACACAAAAACAATGGATGCATTTCCGTCGATAAAACAGCTAAGAATGACGCTTTGTTTTTCATTCTGTGTACATTTTCTTTGAATTTAGTAGCTATTAAACTGTTTTTGTCTCAAATATTTGTTGTGTTTGCAACATGTTTTCTGCTTTAAAGTAGTGACCTTGTATTTTTCAAAAACTCCGTAAAACCACATTTTACACAACTTAGATGTTTGAATGTCAAAACGCGAACTGAATTCATCTTACCTAGGCACCTGTTCTTGTATTGTGAATATATCCAGCGACTTTATTTCAGGTCGCAAAATCTTGACTCAACATGGCACCAGTCGCTAACATGAAAAAACTTGTCTTATTTTTTTTATTTTAGTTTTATATTTTACCAAGTTTTTGTTTTGCTTTTTTCAGTCGGTCACAAAACAACAATTCATCTCAACAATTTGTTTAGTCGATGTTTGTTGAAAGACAATGGCAATAATTTGGAAATAATTTCAAAAGACGACCCTGCAATTAACATTAGCCTCTCGCAAGCGCTGTTTAGCTTCAGCTGTTATTGCTTTATTGCCCCGGAGGCCTAACACGGTTAGATTACAATTATATTCACTAAGCACGTTACACAAATAATCTGCACCTACATCTGTTATGTTATTGTACCTGAGGTTTAACTCGGTTAATTTGCTTTTTATTAAACCTTGGTTCAAATGAATTACACCTTGATCTGTTATGTTATTGTCACTGAGGTTTAACGCGGTTAATTTGCTTTTTATTAAACCTTGGTTCAAATGAATTACACCTTGATCTGTTATGTTATTGGCACTGAGGTTTAACTCGGTTAATTTGCTTTTTATTAAACCTTGGTTCAAATGAATTACACCTTGAGCTGTTATCTTATTGTGACTGAGGTTTAACTCGGTTAATTTGCTTTTTATTAAACCTTGGTTCAAATGAATTACACCTTGATCTGTTATGTCATTGAAACTGAGGTTTAAGTGGGTTAGTTGACAGTCGCCATTGTGAAACAACTTTGCAATCTCTACACAACCCAACGGGCCAATGTTATTATTGAACAAATTTATGGCTGAAATTTGTTTGACATTTTTAAGCACATGAACCACTGCTGTACAGTCAGCAGGAGCGAGGCGACACTTGCTAAAATCTACAGCATTAAAACCAATCTCTTCTAATTTGCTTTGGACATCTGAATCACTGGCCTCGTAAACGCACCTAGTTATTGTCAGTGCTAAATCTTTTTCGCTCTCAGTCGGCCAATAGGTAAATGTGTGTCCTTGACTATTCATCAACGGCATCAGCAGCCAGTCATCTTCCTCTTTTGTTTTCACAGGAAGAAGGTTTGTAAACATTTCTATCGAAAGTTCTTCTCGGTCGCCGAGCAGGCCAGCCACAAACTGCAATACCACTTGCCATTCGCTATCCTCAATGTGGTCGGAGACAAATTTTGTAATTTCTGTTTCATTCATGGTATCGGTTAAATGCTGCGCTGCGAGGAATTCCTGAATCGTCAAGTGCAGAAAACAATATTGCACTTGGTAATTGAAAGGGCCACTTTGATCATCTGGTAAGCGATGGAATAGTTCACTGTCTTCCACTTCCTCGACTTCGTCTTTTCCAAAGATAAGTGTTCTTTCTTTAACGCCATTGAATGCAATTTTTCTCAGTTGCTTGAATTTGGTTTCTATTTCTGGGGGCAAAATGAGATCTTCTGAGAGAATGTCTTCCCGGCTTATAGGTTCATCACGATATTGTTTGTTGTGCCTCAAGAAGAACAATTTTGTGGCTCGCTTGTAAATCTGAGTTAGTTTTGAAGGTAGGCCAACTCCAGATAAATCCATGCCTCTCTTCGTGTAGTACATGATAATTTGCAGCAGGCATGAGCAAATGATAAAACAATTGACAGGAATATAGCATAATGAAAATAGGTTCATGTTCGTGCTGATGTGTTGCCATAGTTTTTCACCTGTGTCCATCACATTTTCCGTTGCTTCTTTTGTAAAGTTCTGCACATATTCTTTAACTTGTTCGGATACAAAGCCAAGAATTTCAAAAGTTTTGTCGAATGGAAGACTTGTGAGGCTTGACACGGCAGTGGGTCTTGAAGTCGTAGCAACGGTGGCGCCAGAGAGCAATTGTCCATTCACGATGTTGTAATACAGGACAGAGAAAGGTATGTCCAGTTCTACGCTATTATTGCAGGTTTCGCTAACGGTCGTGATACTTGCGACATCCAGATATTCGTCTAAGCCGTCAAACAAGATCAGGACTTTGTCGGGATTTTTAAGAATGTAACTCCAGACTTCATCACCGAGGCTAGCCTGCGGAAATGTATACAGCCGTTCTTCTTCGCTCCCGGGTGCCCCTCGGCTGTATACTGCAGTAAGAAATTCTGACGGTAAATATTCAGACATTGCAAGTAATTGACGCAGGCTGAGCTTTTTTACAGAGTTCAACCTCCTAAACTTAATCAGGAGAGCAACGTCAAATTTCAGTTCAGCATCTTGTGCTTCACTAAACACCTTTCCCAATGCCCAGTCTCGGAGAATCTTGGTACAGAAGATCGTCTTCCCTATTCCGGGACGGCCCACTATCAAGATCTTCTTGTTATCGGCATTGAAAATATCTTCCGCACTTTTCGGTGGTGGCAAATTACGTTTTGGCATGGGGTAATCTTTCAGCTGCTCCTGTCTATTTCCGCTAAACTCATATCGTGCTCTGTTTTCAATAAGAACCAACTTGGTATAAATATTGTCAAGCTTCAGATTTTCGATTCTTTCGCCTTCACCATGATAAGCCTGAAACGGGGCTTCTAAATCTCTGGGTTTCTCCGTGCCTTCAATGATCTTTTTCTTTAGGCTTTGGATGAATAATGACGACGGCTGTTGAGGGACAACAAGATGATCTTCTAGAAACTTCGAGTCTTCTTTTCTTGCTCGAGAAAATATCCAGATGATCTCAATCAAAATAAGAAAAAGAAAAACTCCATTCACCGCAATTACGGCGCCTGTCCAAAAGTTTTTCTTTGTTGCTCTTTGATTGTGGCACTCGAATATCTGAGTCGTGTTCTGAATGTTACCCGTTGAAGAATTGGCCGCGTGACTGCTTTCTGGCGTCAGAGTACATTTGAAGGTTGAAGGAAAGTCAGACGGATAAAACAATTGAGTTTGCAGTACTATAAAAGATATTCCTAAAACAAGTCTGGCGGTTAATTGGCAACAGTACGCTCCAAACAGTTTGTGTGTTTCAGTTGGGCGCTGTCTCTCGGCATCTCTGTTTGAATTGACATCCAGCAGTTGATCAACTCTCGACTTTACCACTTGGGAATAAATCACGCAAACAATTAGAACAACAGAGAAATTAAAGATCACGAAAGCGTAGACGGGAAAGCTCAATCTGTTGTATTGCTTCTCATACAGCTGGAAACACTTTCCTCGCACAAGATCTATCTTTTCACTCGCACCACAGCGGAAATCAAACCTCGACTCGCTGTTCTCCATGTCTGTAAAGATGCCGAGTAGAATAACTCCGAACATTGCCCAGCAAATTACTGCTACGTAGCTGAGTCTGTTAAAGGCTTTGGGCATGATGAATTCCTTGAGGGTTTCCATTTTACCGCCGGCACAGGGAATCTGTACTGTATGAAAAATAGAAAAAAAATGATCAGAATGAGGCATGTCTTGCCAAATATGCAACAAGTTTATAAAGACCGATTGAACACAAGCTGGTCACAAGACTGGATTTTGTTATTTCAGCCAGACGTCAATTGGCTGTTATTTCATAAACTGTTTCCAATGCACAATTGCATATAAATACCTGTACAAAAATCCTTCACTTTCACGAGTGTTTGCGTTGGCTTTATGAGTCAGATTCTTTCTTTTTACAACTGCCTCCCATTTTAAACAAGGACAGCACAAAATACACTCATCACTAAAACTGAAATTAGATTGCTAAACTGCAGAAACTGGCAGATTTAATTAGGCAAATAACGCCACACATTTATTATACGTATGCATTAGATACGTATTCTCTGATGTAGATCTAAAAAACGACCAGCGTGTAATTAATTAAACAACTACTTTGGCTAACTCTCAGGAACTTTGTTGTGGCCAATTGTCTTCTGCGGTTGTTCACTGTGAACAGATTTTAGACTCGATTCAGACGAAACCGCCGTTCAGCTAAAAGAAACAACACACCATTGTATTGATCGGATTGATCATATTGCGATCATATTTTCAGTCCCTCTGACATCCAAGTACCGGTACTTTTAACCGACAATTTCTAACATGATCTAATGCTTTGCAACTGTTAAAGTCTTGGAAATCACAATCAAGTGTGTAAGTGTGTACAGCATTTTTCGGCATGAAATCAGAGATAGACATTTCAATGATGCGGAAAAAAGAATGATCACTATGGAATAATATCTGGCCAAACATGTTGATTGCAGTGTGTTGATTTCGATGAACAACAGTGAACATCACCAGCAATTAAGTTTGGTGGTAAAGAAGAAACTGATTAGAGTAAACGAACTCAAATTAGCAGTGTATTCTACGAGTTTCTTGTCTCTCTGGGCGTTGCCCTTATGACTGTTGGCACGATTTCCGGTTCTCTTTCGCCTCGCGCTGGTCTTCATTCTACTCTACCCAAACAGCAGCTAATAATCTTGCCTCGTAGAAGCCAGCCGTTAGTTCAAGAGCTTTCCGTTACTGGTAATTTTGCTACTGAGTCAAAAAATGCACTAAGGCTTCCGCACTGAAAATGAGAGCGGCACATGGTTGGGAAATCAGTTTTTTGCGTAAGCATCGGATCAATAATGCACGGTTTACAGAGCTTAAAATTCCTTCCTTTTATTTGGAGGAGAGTTAACTTTATAGCCACGGATCGCACAAACACAGAAACAGTGCGGCAATATCAATTTGTGAGACAAATGTTTGTCCTTTCTAACTGACTGTATCGTTGATCCTAAAACCATGAAATATAAATCACTGGCTAGATTTATAATATAAACTTATCGCAAACACACCCAAGATAGCCGTTGGCGATTTTATAGAAGGAAAATAGATAAAAACAAACCTGGATTGACAAGAGTCCCCGGCCGGCCAAGGATGGCCAAGCTTTCTGACGGCGAGTCTTGGCGGATACGTTTAAAAAGAACGACATTACGCTGTGTTATCTCTTGTTTCCTTGGCAATTGTCAACATTCTCCTCCCCTAGGCCATAAGGGCACATTTTTGCATTCGTACGTGCTGTTATGCCAGGAATCAATAAACAAACGAGTCATCTACTAGTTATTTTGGTATTAGACGCTAACCTGTGCGCGATCAGGCGATTTTATTAGAAGGCACGCTATTCAAACTATGACAAACCATGCATGTCTTTCGCGAGTAACAAACCTTGCATGAGAGAAATTTTTGATGTGTGGCCTTTTACTCTGTTTAATTTTGAGAATTGAGCAATAGGGACACAATTGTTAGCGATCATGCCATGTAAGATTTGGTATTTGTGGTATTCGATTGTTTGAAGCCTGACACAAGGGTTTTTATTGCAGTTTTCCACTCCCTAAGCGTCAGTGTACGTATCACCCAATCAAATTCATTTCTGCATGTATGAACACGCGTGTCCGGCCCTGCGTTTCCTGCTCGATATATGATTGTTCAGTGCATTACGTAACAGTAGAAATATAAGGGTTTGTATGGTGAAAACGGCAAGATTAAAAAAATAATAAAAAATCAATAGCTGACCTAGAGGGTTTTTGCCCTCTCTATATATTCTTTCCGGATATATAGAGAGGAGAAAGCAGAAGAACTGAAAACCCTCTGAATCGCAGATTGGCTGACCGTTTCAGCGAGTACCGTTTTGATGTGCTGCACAATAAGCGGGACTTGCATATCTTGTGGCGCAACATTTTAATGGCTCAGGCCATTCACTGGAAGACATTCGTTTTGCGGTGGTGAAGGCGGGACAAAAACAGAGGGATCTCCGGCAGCGCGAGACAGCTACTACGGCTACTCAGGGCCGTACCGAGGATTTTTTGTCAGCGGGGGCAATTTTTTTGTATGCGGGGGCAAACTCCGCGCACCTTCACTTTGTACCACAGCTACTACACCTGCTATAGCAACTAAAGTTAATACACCTACTACAGTTACTACACCTATACAGCTACTACACCTACTTCACCTACTACAGAAATAAAACTACAGTACTACAGCTACCGCTAAGTATAGGTAATCACATGAGGCCAAGTACTATTAAGGATTAATTGCACGAGAGTTTTCAAAATTTTCCAAAATTTGGAAAATTTGGAAAACTCAAGTGCAATTAATCCTTAATAGTACGAGGTCTCATGGGATTACTTGTTTATCAATAAAGGGCAAAATTTATACGAAGGAAAATCACGCGCGCAGTCTATTTTTATCTGGGAAGCCTGTTTAGCGCTACGACAATTAACGGATTAGCCAATCATTAACAGATAATCATGCCCTCTCTTGATTACTAAAAATGCCCTCGATTAAGAAAAAATGCCCTCTCTCTCAACCAATCAGCGCTCAGTAATTTTGCCCTTTATTGATAAACAATACTACACCTACTGGCTGGGGACATAATAGTTAGTCTTACACCAAGTACTTGCCGTCGTCTGGGCTAAACCAATGGCAACCAAAACAAACATGGCGGCTGCGATTGACACTCGTCAAAACTTTTAAGTTTATATTTGCCTGTTTTAGCAAGGCGCGAAACTAAATTGTTGAATTAGATCTCCATCAAAATAGATGTCGTTAACAGGAGTTATTCTGTTTGAGTGTACAGAGGTCTACAATATTCTCAATCAGGTGAGGAATTAATTGACTCACTTCTGGTACGTAACTGAACTGTCTGTTAATGTCGTCTGACTCTCTTCACTGCATCAGCATTTAGTACTGTGACCAGCTACATTATTCACCAACTTTCTTTCGTCGTTATCGGTAATTCTTAAAAATGACCAAGCCAAAAATTAAAGCTGTTAAAGAATACTCGGTAATAAGCCTTGGTGCATTGCACATAAATCCCACGCTGAAGATACGCCAAGGGTTTTGAAATTCCACGCCAAGCATCTGGCAAGCGGCAAAAATCCCACGCCGAGTCACCGGGAAATGCGTCAGGCTGCGTCTCTGCCGCAGAAGAAACCGGTAAGGGACCGATCGTTTATTACGTCCCAGTGGGGGGCGGTGGTTTTGGAGGGGGGGGGGGGTTCAATTTTGAAACAAGCTTCATTTTGGGGGGTACATTGAAACGTGAGGGGGGGAGACAAATTTTATGACACAGCAATGGAAGTCTAAACGTTTTACAACTGGAACGATACTAACCTTGTTACCTTTCAGAATGCAGGAAATGGTATCTTAGAGGCCTACATTTGTAGAAAATTTTCTGGGGGAGCATGCTCCCCCAGTTAGGGTTTCTGCAGGTTTCCGTGTTCATTAATATGTGGCGACTGCACGCGGCAATTCCATGTGCGTGTGTGAGAAGCTAGAATTTCAATTTGCAACCGGTGGGAATTGGAAGAGTTCAAAACGGCATGCAAGCTTTAATTCAATCGTTTGTGGATCCCTTGAGTCTCTTCCTTGTATTTTCTGTACAAACCCAACCAAACAAAACGTTACATTTGAAAGTAGGTCGTAGCGAACATAAAAATAATTTCAACGCTGAAATACGCCTTCCTTATTCAAATTGGTTTGATCATCTTTCTTTTTTTTTTGCCGTTTAAGCAGTTTATTTCAAGTCAACCTTAAAAATACTAAAAAATACCTAAAAATAGCTTAACTGGAGAGAATGCAAAAGTTTTCGTGTTACAGCAAGACAAGAAGAAATCCAATATCTCCAACAAAACAAAACACAAAATGCTAATTCATTTGTCTGGGGTTTGCATTTCGGCCATTTATGATCTACTATCAATGTATTTTATTATTTCACATGCTCTTTAGGAACTACAAAATATTGGCAATGAAACAGAAAACTATAGTTTTATTCAAGAGAAAGCTACGACAAATATACAGTTGCTACATGCATTCAGTTTCTCGCCAATCATAATGCGAGCTTTCGTAAATTAAATTAACTCCCTATTCTTTTCCTACAACATACCGCTAATTGTATTGTGAAAACGAATGCTATTTCTTTTGAAATGGATAGACAATAGTTTACAATCAAATGGTAAAGAATTTTTCTTTTTGCAAAAATCTCATTTTAGGAACAAATGTCACTTCCGGAATGCTTTCAACCAAACATGTAGATAACTGATTTCACAATAGTAATTATAGTTAAGGCGGTTTAAACGACTTTTTACATGAAAGTGATAAGAAATTACATTCCTCATGGTTTACAATAAACATTCGTTCATTTCGTCATGTATCTTAGGAAATGAAAAACTAAATAAATAAAATAATAACTTGAAATCGCGGTGCCCACACTGGCGACCACACGTGAAAAGTTAGTAGCCAGCGGACCAAATCCAGTCGCATTGGCGACCCCACAGGTCGCAACGTGTAGCTCTGAGACCCCGTAGAGACTTGCGCCTTTTGCACTCGTGCTCGCTCCCAAAACCTACCTTTTTTCTATTTCAAGGGTTGGAATCTGTAGCTCTGCAATTCAGAGATATCTCTGCCTCCAGGGGCAACCAAAGAACAAACTGTGGCAAAATACATTCTTTTATCCAAATGAATGAAAATGTATGATATTAAAACATTTACAGGTGTTCTAGAGTGTTGCAGGGAAAAATTTATCTCTACCTTTTTGCCAGAACATGATCCATATTTTTCTCCCAGCCAGCAATTAGAACAAACAATAAACATGCGTAAATGGCACTGAAAACCGTTGACAACTCCCATGAGAAACCATATAATGAACCACTTTGCTAGCTAGCCAGCAACGTTTGCACTGGGGAACAGATAAAGTGAGGAACAGACTTGTTGGGTGACCCGCGTCTCACTAGATAGTCGCCATACTAAATGTGTACACCAGTGTCAGGACTTTATCATGTACCATATTATTTACCGTAACCCACCAGGGTTACACGCATACGCCTACAGGCATATAAAACTATAAAAAAGAATGATAACAATTTTATTCACTCAAAAACAGCTAAACTTAATACAAACAAGGTAGAAAATACAAACAATAAACGAGAGAAAAGATAAGAGATATCCTCTGACTTGTGACCTGTGTTTTGTACCTGTCTCCTTAGTCATATGTTTTGTCACGTAATACCGTCAGTTGTATCAAAATATATAACTGTGAACATGTGAGGAAAATAATGTTCTAATTGGCTATCAAACATTGTATTTGTTTGTCAAATTTGAAAGTGTAATGCAACACTAGACAACGTTTTGTATGAACGCAGGGTTCGAAATTTACTTCTTTGTCCAGTTGCCCCTGGGGCAACCAAAAGAGCAAGTTTGGTTGCCGATATAATATTTTGGTTGTCCAATCTCTTGTCCCATTTCAAGCCAAGAAACTACAGTCCAGTAATACAGGTAGCCAAATAGACTATCAAATTCCAAAAGAAAACGAAATAAAAATACAATGAACTACCGGACAACCATTAATTTCGAACCCTGCAACGATCACAGGAGTCATTGAGGATAAATAAATTTTATACCTGCACAAATTTGGTCAAATTTTACTTCTTTAGGCCTGGGAAGCTCATGTCGTGCCAAACTAAATTCATAAATTATTCTTGACTAATGTATTATCCTTAAGTTATTTTGCAGCTTTTATGTTTGTTTTGTTGTTTGAATTTGGCGCCACTGCAATAATCTCGACATTTAAAACCATTGCTATGCTATTGCCATGCCAATTCTGGGCCAAATTCATTTGAGTTCAGCACGGCAGTAGCACATCGTTTGGAACAGGCGTTATATAGAAAAGGCTTTTCTAAAAAGTTTTGTGAGACTTAAACTTCAATTTCAAGCCTTCTGCTATTGAACGATTTTCAGAAAATTAATTTGAAACAAACTCAAGTCAGCCAGATGAAAGTCGTGCCAGTGTTTGTGGCTCACGGACCATTAAATTATGGTAACATTTGTTTTTGTGGTGTTTTATACTGATGGGTTAGCAAAGCTTAACTGCATAAGGGTTTGATCTGCACCAGTTAAAAATATTGCGAAGAGTTGTGGCACCCAAAGAAATTTATTTATCGGATTAGATGCAACCAACGATATTTATTAAATAACTGCAGAACTTTGATTTTGACAGTTAAACATCTCTTACCTTAACAATTCTTATGACTTGATTGGTCATGTCAAATAAAAACCCACTAAAAGTTGCCAAAAAGATGTCAAATCTTAATCAAAACTTTATGAAGTGGCAGCAGTACAAGTCAGCACTGTAACTTACACGTTTTGTTTCTGTCATGTTGTCAGGCTGGGCAGTATCCAAGACTGAGTGATCCCAATTATTTACTCCTTCTAGGTACGTTGTAGACTGTGGTAAATTGAAAGAGTCATTTGTTTTCTAAGCAAAATTTCCACTTGCTGTAGAAAGGTATAACAATTATCAAGTCAGAAAGGGTTGCTGTTATTCATTGTTGCATTGTACAAATAATAAAGCATAATCATTTGTCTCATAATGTAGTCGCTTGTGATGAGGTTCAAATGGTCGCACATAGCCTTATAAAGCATGATGCCCTGGCCTGCTGTGATTGGTAGTTTTTCAACAGTGGTAATTGGTGCATATTCAATCCTCTATGTTCTGGTTGGCCATTCTCTCGGCATTTCGTTGTCGTACGGTTCTCCTGTTGTTCTGTTTTGTGATCGTGGACATTTCCACTATCCCTGTCGGTGTTGTTAGGCTGTAGTCTTATATAGAATAGCAGCTTTACGAGTGTACCAATGTGGATCACACCATCTTGCTTATTCAGCCTGAGTCAGCATCAGTCTTACTAGATGTGTTCTTAATGTACACTGTTGTATCCGACTTTAAAACAGCGCACACATGTTGTTGTAGGCAGCAGCAAAGTCGCTTGGAAAGACCTTTGACATAAGGAAAGATGGCAGTAGATTTTAATTTGGTTGCATATTACAAAAACAATCAAAATTATATCATGGTGTGTGGTTTACAAGAGGGATAAGTATTGATAAATTATCTTTTACTGAGCAGAACTCTGGTAATTGTACCCATGACGTCTGAGCATAGCCTAGTACATTGCAGACAGTAGGATCGTGATAAAAAATGAATTAGTTACATTGGTTATGTGTCTCTTGCAGATACAAGACAATGCCTTGACTACAATGAAAGTCATATTAGAACAGCTAAATTTGCACCAAGGGTTAGTTAAGTAATAATAATAATAAAAATAATAATAATAATAATAATAATAAATGTTATTTTTCGCGGGTGGCACTTGTCAGTATAATGTGGGGAAAAAACCCATTTTCCATTTTCATGTACCTATCATGTGAAGCCAGACAATAATCCAGCCAACATTTGATTATTGAATTGAGACTGAATTTTTTTGTATATTGGGTTATGATCATTTTACAAATGCCATGATTTAAAGAGTAAACTATTTATTGTTGGCAATGAGTGATCTATGAAACATAAATTTGAGCACCTAATACAGTGAGTGATATGAGAACCAAAACTTAGCGATTTGTTTTAAGTCAAAGTGATTTGTTTTAAGTGCCTATATGTTATTTATATTATTTTACACTGAAGAAACTCAAACCATGAACACTTGTAATTTATTTTTACATTTTTTATGATTGTCCAATGAGTGCTCTTGATGTGGACCAAAGGATTAGTGTTTTCAGTGCCTAAGAAAGCTAATTCTTCTGTTTGTATGAATGGCTAACATTGTATAACGGTAAAGAAATGTACAAAAAGGTCAAGTGTTCACAGTTCCAAGTGTCCTCACTGTAATTGCTTGTTATATTTTAGAATGACATTGGTGCTTTCACAGTTCCTCATGATGCCGAGTTGCAGACCAAGGAACATGTTGTAGTTTACGACAGTAACACCAGTTCACTTAAAGACAAAAGTAAGTCAACTGGTGTGCAAATAACAGTCGTACATCGGACAATGGACGATCAAAATTTGCCAATGTACAATGGCATTGCAGCTGCGGTTGAACAGAGTGTGTCAGGACAATTTTGTTTGCCAATACAAAAAATGGGTCCGCAATACGTACATGTGATTTTTCGGTTAAAAAAGTATAGCTTCTAATCAGTTAAAATCTTGCCAATGTGAAACAATCAATAAACTAATCTGAGGTTTGCTTGAGACTCGCGTTTTGTTGCGTTATATTAAAGCGTGACATCCCATATACGATATTTGGTGTTAATCATAAGGTTGAGTGTTTTGTTAAAGTCTTGTGCAGGCATGCCAGGTATGACCGATCTGCCTCTCTTGTTATTATTATAAACAAGAGTGATGGCAGGCACTAGACTCTCGTATACAAACAAATAATTATTTAAATAATTGTGATGTTCACGTAACGTGGCCCATTTTGTGGAAATTGTGTATTAAACACACAAATAGCTGTTTTTATAAGTAATGTGATGTCCAATCTCTCAGGCTCTAGTTTTGTCTGATCGAAATTATTAATGACTCACTAGTTGAACACATGTCCACAGACAAAAATTATTCCCAGCCCTGTAAATAGTTAGAAAATAGCAACACCATAATACTCAAATCATACCTGGTAAGAAACCTACACGTCGCTACTTTTGGAAGATCATCAGTTTTGCAATCTTATAGTAGTTGCTAGATACTTTTATTGAGGCATAATGTAAATATGTGTTAAATATTTTTCCAGATAGCACTGCCCTGTCATGTGCTAAGTTGATGTGGGAAATGGGAAGCAAGAATCCTGTTAAAGTGATTAAAGGTAGTTTGATCTGTCAGATGTTTTTTGCTGCACATTTATGTGAAAAGACATGAATGTGAACTATTTCAGTGTTTACTGTTAAGGTAACGTAATTATGTAATAATTACTATATTAGCTGTAAATTACAAATTTTATATTTTCAAAAAATTGCTTGATAACTGATAGCACCACATCATTTAGTTATTTTGTAGCACACTTGGGTTTCATCCACAAATGTGAATGTTAGAACCACATGGTGATATGGTTGGGTTATTCTTTTATTTATTTTTGCAGGTGGATATGAGGAATTTTCTGCACTATACCCATTTCTTCGTACTCAGAAGATCATATACATGCCCAGGGTGAGTTTGTGTATAAATTATATCACAGCATGAGATCGCATCTCACTCTTGCAGAACTCGTACTGCATCAATTGCTGTTCAAGAGGCGTGTAAATTCACAGCTGGAGTTAGTTTGTGCCCAGGACTCCAGATAAAGCGCTCCTGGTTTGAGTCTTGATCAGGGCCATTGTGCTGTGTTTGGGGGCAAGACACTTGACTCTCATGGTGCCTCTCTTCACCCAGGTGTATAGATAGATGTCAGAAAATTGCCAGCATCCTATTTGAGGTTGTAGGTGGAGTGTGTGTGTGTATTGGGGGGGAGCTAGCATTAGGGACTGTTTTCCCTAAAAGTGCTATTGTCCTCTAGTGTTGTCATGGGTGTTATGCAGCAGTCAGGTGAAGATCACTCAAAATTTATTTACTGTCTTGTGCGTGCTCAGTCAAAAATTATACTAATACTCCAGGGGCTCACTAAATGCTATGGAAACCAGGATAAGCTCCACATGCCAAGATGGTTCTGCCCTCACAAGTTATTTTTTGTATTAATAATTTATTAATAGGAACTAGATGCGATTTGTACATATCCAGTGGAGATCATCCCTGGTTTCTTGTATGTGGCAACATTCCAACAATCTCAGGATCAGATAATTATCAAGGACCTTAAAGTCAAGGCAAATGTGATTGTTGCAAAAGAAAATGATACAGTGTAAGTCTTGTATTTTTAGTCAGAGTGATTTTTGCAAGAGTTAATTAGCTGTTGTGCATTTATACTAGAGTCATGGATGTTATTTTTGAGTAGATTTTTAACAGATTTGCACTTAGCTGAGAATACACATCTATGCCAAGCAGATAAGTGAATCAAGCATTTCCATTATTCACACCATGCTGCTAACAGCCACAGTCAAAGCAGTTGCCCCTGTGCCTTACAGCACGACGCGCCTTAGTGTGGCCACCCAACAAACTTTATCTGTCATCTCAGATTCAACTAGACTGTGGACAGCTTTTTATTTTATCCTGCTTTTGTTGAATCGTTTCAGTACAGCAAAAGAAATCCACCCATCCAATACAGGGTATGGCTCCAAGATGTAACATAAATCAAAACTCAGAAACATTTATTAACTAGTATATATTATAGTATACATTTAGCCGGTCATCAGTGAACAGCTAGTGTATCATATTCAGAGATAGATATTAACGATGTAGTTTTTTAATTATGTTTTTCATTGTACTTGCAGAGTAGCTATTTAGCGTTGTTTTTGTTTTAAAAAGGGTCAGAATTTCAAACCGCCCCAGCAGCTGCACAGTACCCAAACCTGCTGGGTCAATCCCTTCCCTTCCCCTCCCCCATGGGAGGGTTATTTCTTTGCTTGCTGTTTGTTTGGTTTGGTCTATGTTCAAGTTTACTCTTGAATTAATATTTAACTCGTTTGGGGTGTAGATTTGTTGCAGAAAGCACAACACTTGGTAAAGATGAGAAGAGAGTCAAGCAAATTTTGACTGTACCAATTGATGACAATGGTGATGATGATCTGTATTCACATTTGTCTGGAATTATTCAGTTTATTGGTAAGGTGAATTTGATTAAATCCTGTCAAAATCTTTCTGGGATTTGAAGGAAACATTATTAGTAATTCACAGTTTCCTGTAAATTTCATTCTCTTCTTGGCCACGAAAAATGAAATATATGAAATATATGAAAAATTGAAAAGTCTTTTACATCAGAGGGAACCCGTTCGAAACCGTGCACTGTTCCCCAACGGCTACCAGTGGACGGCAGTTTGCACATAAAAGTATCTTTTCAGGTCTTCACTGTGCTATATGACAAATCTTTTAAGATATTCATTGTGTTACATAGCAAATGACTTTTTCCTGAGAATCTCAATGTTTTCCTAGGTGGCCTGATTCCTTGTACCAAGTCACACCTTATAATTTGTTTCCCTGTCGCTTATAGGGTTGTATAATTGAATAAGGAGTAAAACTAAACTACATGTTGCAAATGACACTAATCATAGCTGGGTTGTTGGAAGGCCGATTAACACTAAACCAGGATTAAAAGTTGATCAAGGGATTAATTGAGTGTTTTTATTGCTTCTGTTTTGTGGAGTTTGAGATCAGACAATGTGTTATTTTGCTTTTAGACGATCATCAAACTAAAGATGGCCGAACAGTTTTGCTGAGTTCAACCTTGGGCATAAGTCGTAGCGTGGCAGTAGCGATAGCTTATTACATGTGGAATAAAAAAGTCTCTCTCAAGGTGACAACCTTTTTTCTATTTAACTGATCCTGTCCGTCAAAAGTGATTGTGGTATACCCCCACCCTAGTCTCCTTCATAGCTGCTATTAGGGTCATCAGGCAATGCTCCTCCCCACTAGTAGGGAGGAGTGTTGCGTGACGACCCTAATAATGGCTGCGAAGGAGACTAACCCCCACCCCTGCCTCCTCCAGGAGAGGTTACTAATTTTTTTTGGGATGCTCTGTCCTGAGGTCCAAACCCTAACCCTTCCATATACCATTTTGGACTAAATGGAACTCCTCTCTGGCTAAAATGGTAGGCAGGTTGGACCTAGTGTGATAACATTGATAATAGTGAGGACTTTGACGCTCTTGATGTGTAAAATTTAAATTTGTTGGCAATTGGAAACGAGGATGACGTTAGCAAAAGGATGACATACACCCCTTAATTCCAGTGGTCTTTATAAGGTGTTCTATAAAGCCATACTTAGAGACTTCCACTCTGCAGATTATGAGCGTTTTATTTTTTGCTGTCTTTGAGCATGTGGCAAGTGGTGAAAAAGCAAAAAAAGGAAGTGGCAAAATGACCACCCTAAAATTGGCGCATTATCCTTCCCAAAAGCAAAGAGCGATTTCTCTCAGTCAGTCAAGTAGTCCAATTACTGTAATTTAACAACTGGTTCATGTTTTAGCATGCACTGCCTGCATGGCTATATGTAGCATGTGCAGGGAGAACACGAAAGAAGCCATAGAGTTCCTCAAGGTGATAACTGACAGCAACTCTAGTTTCTGGAGTGCTCTCGAAACTTACCAAGTGCATCCAGAACTCGAAAGTGCACAGCTAAAAGCAGAAACCCATAGGCCCTTTGCTGGATCAGATTACAGGGTACAAAATCATCCATGCTGGACGCAAGCTTATTAGTATTCCTGCACTTGGACATCCAAAACAAAGAAAAGTCAAGCTTGTCTGGATAAAGTGGCTTTGTTCTGGATCTCCCACTGCGTAACTTGCATTCTTTTGTGTCCCAGCATGGCTGATTTTGTACCATGTGACCGGATTCTGCAAAGAGCCTACCGGGTATTGTTTTATAACATTGCCAGGAAAACCTGCATCAAAACCCCCGGGGATGGGAACTTGACCCTTGTTTGGGTATAGGGGTGCCACTGGAGGTCTGAAATCCTGACCCTGTTTAGGACCAAAATAACCTCAAACATATTCCCTGTTTAGGACAAGGGAAAACGTTTTTTTGTACGATAATGTTGACCTGGTAAACTGTTGGTAACTGTTGACCGGATAAACAAGTACTGATAAATGCTTATGATTTCGGATATCTCCATATACCCTGGTTAGGACAGACTTGCTTGAATTATATTCCCTGTTCAGGACTGAGAAGTCGAAAGCTGTACCCTATCTAGCAGCACGCCCCCGAATAGCCCTGATAAGGGAGTAGCTCCCCGATTAAAACTTGCACAAGAATTAAATTTCTGGGGAAGTGATTCGCGTACGCTATCAGTGTGAACTACTGGATTTTCTGCATGTACTGTCAAAGTTAATTACGCTGTTTGCTTTAATTATATACCCTTTTAAGGACTGGGGGGTCAAAAACCATACCCTATCCAGTGGCACGCCCCCGAATAGCCGAGATAAGGGAGTATCTCGGAAGCGTTTGTAGATGTAGATCAAAACTCGCGCGAGAATTAAAATTTCTACCGGTAAAGCAATTATCAAAGATGCGACCAACCAACCCCCAAGAGAGCAACGAAAGAAAAACATCAACATAGAAATGGCATCAAAGGAAACTCGGAAAAAATCCTCCCAGATGGGATTTTAATGTGACTTTTTGATTCAGTTAAGAGTTATATGTGCCATTCATTATTTGACTGTGTAACCACACGATGCAGTTCCAGTCAAGACCCACATTTGACCCTTCTCTGACCATAGAGCATCCGACTAGATCGTGGGGGGTCGTCGGTTCAAATCTCATCTGGGACTTGAATTCTTTCCCGAGTTTCCTTTGATATCATTTCTATGTTGTTGTACTTACAAAGTCTCATTTGTTTGGGTAGTCTTAATTCAATACTCAAAGCCATTAATATGTGAGCAATGGTTGTAGTACAATATTTTATCATTGCTTATTGTATTTGACAAGTTTGAGCGTGCTAGGACTAAAAGACAATGTGAAAGCCAGATTTCAAAATGTAACACTAGTACGTGCCACATCGTATATGTTTGCCCAATGGAGCCACCTTAAAGAAGCAATGTCATGGTTTGTGCATTTTGAAAAAATTAGCCTCAATTTTTAAAAATCTTCATTTTTAATCTGTCTCAATCTTACCCATCTTCACCATCCTTGTTCCTTTTTGGTTTAGTATCACCTCTTTGCTGTTTTTCTTCCTTAGTAAACTATTAGTTTTAGGTCTCCTTCATTTTAAGGGTAATTTGGTTCATCACAAAAAATAACTCAAAATATCGTGACATAGCTCTTTTAATTCCTTTATCTCACAGAAATATTAATGATTTAAATGTGTTTACACTCAACAACTGTTTCAGTTACCCTTGTTCATGATATTCCACCTCATTGTAAATGAAATCACCTGATATAAAAAGAAAGCATACCTGAAATATTTGACAATTGACATCCACTTGTGTTATTTGTTGCATGCCTAACCAATAATAATGGTACCAGGACTGAGTGGAGTCCAATTCAGGCTGTTATAATACAAGTGATTAACAAAATATGACGGCTGCAAAGCATGACTTCAATTTTCGTTTAAAACACCTGTCCTGTAACAAACTGGTGTTTCTCAGAAGTCTTTAAATGTATTTAGAAGTTTTTGGCTGTTTTGAAAAAGCTCTGTTTTTCTATCTCACTTTTAGGCCAAGGCCGCTATCGTCGACAAAATCAACAAAATTATGACCGCCAGGACAGGCCAGAAAAGCAGGACAGACAAGATCGATACAACTGGCAGGAGAGATATGGACGACAGTATGACAGGCCTTACCAACAACCACAGACACAAGCATCTTACTAATCTAGCTGCACTAATTTAATCAAGAAATTATAATGCGAGCATTTTGGTTGTTTGCATTTATCAAAATATTCTGGAAATTTTGATTGGTTATAATGTGGCCTAATTTCCTCAAAGTGCAATTTCCAAATTTTTTTTATTAATTATATTGCCTTGGAAGTTAGTCCAAGTTTTCGAACAAGAATATTTGAACTGGAAATATGCTAACCTTTAGTTTTACTTTTCTCTGCCAGTTTCTGTGATTCCTGTAGGCAGCTATGTATCTTAGGCTGTGTGCACTTGGTGCCCGAGCACTAGAAGGAAATAAGTACCGGTATTAGTTCACCTCTAAATTATTTCTTATTCTGGTTGGTTTAAATTGATGATGTGATGGAATATTGTTCATCCGTGGACTGGAGAGACACTAGCAGCCCATATGAAAATACCAGGATGGATAGCACTTGTCAGTGAAATTTTTTGGTAAGCAAGGGGCCCTGACAGACAAACAAATTTTGAATTTAATGAGTTTCTTTTCTGCTTCTGCATTTGTAAAATTTGGTCTGTCCAAGTCTTTCATCTTACTTACAGTTGAAAATAATCACTGTTGGACGGTAATGTGCATGAGCAGACCATTATTTGTAGCAAGTTATTTGTAAGTCACGTGTCAGAGTCTGGGCCAATAAATGGAGGGAAAAATGGAATCCAATGATAATTGAAGATGCTCATTTTTGAATGTGCACGAAGAAGAAAGTTTAGTTGTGAATTATAAAGACAGAGTGTGTTTGTCTTGGATAGCTGCCCTTGGAAATTTGATGCTCTTAAAACTAACCATCAAAGCTATAAATATGCTTTTTCGGGCTAATATATTATTGATTGTTTCAAAAACGTCAAATTTCCTCGGGTAACTATCAGTCAATATATAGTTCCTCTAGATCGGCAGTGTTGTGTTCAAATGAAATCGAAGTGCCAAATGAAAGGTCTCGCCTGTACCCAAATTCTGTTGTAGGTAAAGTCTCATCAGGCCGGCACTTATCTCCAGTTTCCGTAGCATGAAGCGACTAGGAGTATTTCTACACCCACTGGATGGGATGCTAGTCCATCGCAGGGTAAATTCGCCACTACCCATTTATACACCTAGCCCAAGAACACAACACAATGTCCCCGGCCAGGGCTCGAACCTGGACCGCTCGATCCAGAGACAAGCGCACTAACCGTTACGCCACCATGCCTCCCAAAATCCTGTTGTAAGTACTTGAAAAACTGTGTTTGCATCAGCGCCCAGCGAGGATCTGACTCCAGCACTGTGTCAGGGCACCAAGTGTGCAACACTGCCATAATTCCAGGTGCTCTGTGAGAAAATATTTTCTGATAAATGGAACTAAATTCCTTTTCTTGCATATGATTTACCATTAACTGTTGTTACCCATGTGAATGGGAAACAACCCTAACTTGTTATATCAAGTTTGTGATTCAAGCTGATGTTGTTCTAAATGTTAGAAAATAAGAGGAAAATTCTGCTGGAGAGTAGCCCATTTCCGAGATGCTGTTTTCCTCTGTTTCAAGACGAGTCTTGGTGCACAACCTTTCATATGGAAATGAGTTTTACTCACACGTCTTTTGTCTTGAAAATCAAATTTTCCATTTGAAAGGTTCTGCACCAAGACTCGTTTTGAAACAGAGGTAGAATTCAACTCGGAAATGGCTTATTTTATTTCTCACGTGAACTAGAAGTAATATTGTAAATTATTTTGTTGTTCCTGAGAATTAATCAGCTTGAAAACTGTCACATTTGTGAACAACCTGGAAGTGACTAAAACTGAGAGGTCATTAAAATCCATCTAGTTGTTCGAGGTGTTTTTTTTGCCAGTGTTGCAAGGGACTGTTGAGTTAAACTAACCCCTCCGGACAGAATTGTCAGCCAGGAGGGGGGGGGGTACTTGACCTATGTTTGGATATAAGGGGTGCCGCTGGAGGTCCAAAACCCTGACTTTGTTTAGGACCAAGGGTTCCCATATAGCCTACATAAGGGAGTACCCCCCCCCCCCCCGGAAATCTCAGCTCAACTTAACATCACCAATATTTTGAAAGAGAAATAGAACCCAGTCAATTAACTTTTTATCCTGGATTTCTTGTTAATCAAATTTCAAACAACTTGCCAATTTTCCACAATCTACTCAACTGATTTTGGTCTGCTCCAGTTATCTGACAAGACTTGGAGGAGGGGGAGGAGTCATTTTATTTCAATGACTCCTTGACAGGCCATTTTGTTTTTGACATGCTAATCACGAAAAACCAGTCGCACTAAGGAAGGATCATTGCATATAGGTCATCCAAAATTTTTACGATAACCCGGCATAGTTTTACCTGAGTCCCAATAATAGTATGTCTAGCTAAAATGTAACACAACAAATTAAAGAACTTGTCATAAACATTTATTGATATAAGCATTACTCTATTTACAAGTTATCAAGATCGGTTAAGTCTGTTATGTACATTGCAAGATCAAAATGTTCATATGCTGCAGTCCAGTATTGATACAGTTCATATATTTGTATTCAAGATATTTGAAACTTTCAGCATATCATCTAACAATTGGAGTATATATCAGTTTTCAAAACTGTAAGTATAAGACCATGGCTATATATGACAAGTATTTAAACTAACTTGAAAGATTTAAAAATATATAAGCATATACCGTAAATCAAATGTCTGAGTAACCTAGAGGGCATATGTGTTGGCCGACTAAGTGCATTTAACTCTGAAACCAGTGATTCAATAATTCCTTACTTATAATATAGATTATGAAGAGATTGGCATCTTAATAATTAAACACTCTGGTAGACCTTTAGAAATCAAGGGACTGAAGTTAGAACTCTCTCCAATACTTTGTAGGAGCTAAAAGTATCCCCTCCCCTCCCATATTCAAATTATTGTTCTTCCACACAAATGAAAACATTCAGATATTTCTTTACTTCAAAAAAATATTCTGCAGAGGTTGCACATCCGCAAAAAATCCAGCATTGAACTAAGGCTGGGTAGAAATTCATGCACTAAATTTTTTTAGCTCTTCCCTTGATTGTTTAACAATAACAATAACAATAACAGTCCACAAGCCATATTGTGTATTTTACAGCCGCCATTTGCATTTCTACTCACAAGGAGGACTTCTCGGGAAACATGACATTACTCTGATTGGTTAATTTCGATCCTACAATTCAACAAAACGTTGGCAAACCCTGTTTTTCATTTCAGTTCCACGACGTCTCGCTTGTGTTCGGTTGCTTGAGAAATGTTGGCTAAGATATACTTTCAAAGTTGAAAAATAATTGTTCTGCAAGAAGTCCTTTGGAGTTGAAAGGCAGTTACGTTTTTTTCAAACACTCCACATGAAGCAAACACAAAAACAATGGATGCATTTCCGTCGATAAAACAGCTAAGAATGACGCTTTGTTTTTCATTCTGTGTACATTTTCTTTGAATTTAGTAGCTATTAAACTGTTTTTGTCTCAAATATTTGTTGTGTTTGCAACATGTTTTCTGCTTTAAAGTAGTGACCTTGTATTTTTCAAAAACTCCGTAAAACCACATTTTACACAACTTAGATGTTTAAGTGTCAAAACGCGAACTGAATTCATCTTACCTAGGCACCTGTTCTTGTATTGTGAATATATCCAGCGACTTTATTTCAGGTCGCAAAATCTTGACTCAACATGGCACCAGTCGCTAACATGAAAAAAAACTTGCCTTATTTTTTTATTTTAGTTTTATATTTTACCAAGTTTTTGTTTTGCTTTTTTCAGTCGGTCACAAAACAACAATTCATCTCAACAATTTGTTTAGTCGATGTTTGTTGAAAGACAATGGCAATAATTTGGAAATAATTTCAAAAGACGACCCTGCAATTAACATTAGCCTCTCGCAAGCGCTGTTTAGCTTCAGCTGTTATTGCTTTATTGCCCCGGAGGATTAACCAGGTTAGATTACAATTATATTCACTAAGCACGTTACACAAATAATCTGCACCTACATCTGTTATGTTATTGACACTGAGGTCTAACGCGGTTAATTTACTTATTGCTAAACCTTGGTTCAAATGAATTACACCTTGATCTGTTATGTTATTGGCACTGAGGTTTAACTTGGTTAATTTGCTTTTTATTAAACCTTGGTTCAAATGAATTACACCTTGATCTGTTATGTTATTGCGACTGAGGTTTAACACGGTTAATTTGCTTTTTATTAAACCTTGGTTCAAATGAATTACACCTTGATCTGTTATGTTATTGGCACTGAGGTTTAACTTGGTTAATTTGCTTTTTATTAAACCTTGGTTCAAATGAATTACACCTTGATCTGTTATGTTATTGGCACTGAGGTTTAACGCGATTAATTTGCTTTTTATTAAACCTTGGTTCAAATGAATTACACCTTGAGCTGTTATGTTATTGCCACCGAGGTTTAAGTGGGTTAGTTGACAGGCGCCATTGTGAAACAACTTTGCAATCTCTACACAACCCAACGGGCCAATGTTATTATCGGACAAATCTATGGCTGAAATTTGTTTCACATTTTTAAGCACATGAACCACTGCTGTACAGTCAGCAGGAGCGAGGCGGCAGCGGCTAAAATCTACAGCATTAAAACCAATCTCTTCTAATTTGCTTTGGACATCTGAATCACTGGCCTCGTAAACGCACCTAGTTATTGTCAGTGCTAAATGTTTTTCGCTCTTAGTCGGCCAACAGGTAAATGTGTGTCCTTGACTATTCATAAACGGCATCAGCATCCAGTCATCTTTCTCTTCTGTTTTCACAGGAAGAAGGTTTGTAAACATTTCTATCGAAAGTTCTTCTCGGTCGCCGAGCAGGCCAGCCACAAACTGCAATACCACTTGCCATTCGCTATCCTCAATGTGGTCGGAGACAAATTTTGTAATTTCTGCTTCATTCATGGTATCGGTTAAATGCTGCGCTGCGAGGAATTCCTGAATCGTCAAGTGCAGAAAACAATATTGCACTTGGTAATTGAAAGGGCCACTTTGATCATCTGGTAAGCGATGGAATAGTTCACTGTCTTCCACTTCCTCGACTTCGTCTTTTCCAAAGATAAGTGTTCTTTCTTTAACGCCATTGAATGCAATTTTTCTCAGTTCCTTGAATTTGGTTTCTATTTCTGGGGGCAAAATGAGATCTTCTGAGAGAATGTCTTCCCGGCTTATAGGTTCATCACGATATTGTTTGTTGTGCCTCAAGAAGAACAATTTTGTGGCTCGCTTGTAAATCTGAGTTAGTTTTGAAGGTAGGCCAACTCCAGATAAATCCATGCCTCTCTTCGTGTAGTACATGATAATTTGCAGCAGGCATGAGCAAATGATAAAACAATTGACAGGAATATAGCATAATGAAAATAGGTTCATGTTCGTGCTGATGTGTTGCCATAGTTTTTCACCTGTGTCCTTCACATTTTCCGCTGCTTCTTTTGTAAAGTTCTGTACATATTCTTTAACTTGTTCGGATACAAAGCCAAGAATTTCAAAAGTTTTGTCGAATGGAAGACTTGTGAGGCTTGACACGGCAGTGGGTCTTGAAGTCGTAGCAACGGTGGCGCCAGAGAGCAATTGTCCATTCACGATGTTGTAATACAGGACAGAGAAAGGTATGTCCAGTTCTACGCTATTATTGCAGGTTTCGTTAACGGTCGTGATACTTGCGACATCCAGATATTCGTCTAAGCCGTCAAACAAGATCAGGACTTTGTCGGGATTTTTAAGAATGTAACTCCAGACTTCATCAGTGAGGCTAGCCTGCGGAAATGTATACAGCCGTTCTTCTTCGCTCCCGGGCGCCCCTCGGCTGTATACTGCAGTGAGAAATTCTGATGGTAAATATTCAGACATTGCAAGTAATTGACGAAGGCTGAGCTTTTTTACCGAGTTCAACCTCCTAAACTTAATCAGGAGAGCAACGTCAAATTTCAGTTCAGCATCTTGTGCTTCACTAAAAACCTTTCCAAATGCCCAGTCTCGGAGAATCTTGGTACAGAAGGTCGTCTTGCCTATTCCGGGCCGGCCCACTATCAAGATCTTCTTGTTATCGACATTGAAAATATCTTCCGCACTTTTCGGTGGTGGCAAATTACGTTTTGGCATGGGGTACTCTTTCAGCTGCTCCTGTCTATTTCCGCTAAACTCGTATCGTGCTCTGTTTTCAATAAGAACCAACTTGGTATAAATATTGTCAAGCTTCAGATTTTCGATTCTTTCGCCTTCACCATGATAAGCCTGAAACGGGGCTTCTAAATCTCTGGGTTTCTCCGTGCCTCCAATGATCTTTTTCTTTAGGCTTTGGATGAATAATGACGACGGCTGTTGAGGGGCAACAAGATGATCTTCTAGAAATTTCGAGTCTTCTTTTCTTGCTCGAGAAAATATCCAGATGATCTCAATCAAAATAGGAAAAAGAAAAACTCCATTGACCGCAATCACGGCGCCTGTCCAAAAGCTTTTCTTTGTTGCTCTTTGATTGTGGCACTCGAATATCTGAGTCGTGTTCTGAATGTTACCCGTTGAAGAATTGGCCGCGTGACTGCTTTCTGGCGTCAGGATACATTTGAAGGTTGAAGGAAAGTCAGACGGATAAAACAATTGAGTTTGCAGTACTATAAAAGATATTCCTAAAACAAGTCTGGCGGTTAATTGGCAACAGTACGCTACAAACAGTTTGTGTGTTTCAGTTGGGCGCTGTCTCTCGGCATCTCTCTTTGAATTGACATCCAGCAGTTGATCAACTCTCGACTTTACCACTTGGGAATAAATCACGCAAACAATTAGAACAAAAGAGAAATTAAGGATCACGAAAGCGTAGACGGGAAAGCTCAATCTGTTGTATTTCTTCTCGTACAGCTGGAAACACTTTCCTCGCACAAGATCTATCTTTTCACTCGCACCACAGCGGAAATCAAACCTCGACTCGCTGTTCTCCATGTCTGTAAAGATGCCGAGTAGAATAACTCCGAACATTGCCCAGCAAATTACTGCTACGTAGCTGAGTCTGTTAAAGGCTTTGGGCATGATGAATTCCTTGAGGGTTTCCATTTTACCGCCGGCACAGGGAATCTGTACTGTATGAAAAATAGAAAAAAAAATGATCAGCATGAGGCATGTCTTGCCAAATATGCAACAACACCTGTACAAAAATCCTTCACTTTCACGAGTGTTTGCGTTGGCTTTATGAGTCAGATTCTTTCTTTTTACAACTGCCTTCCATTTTAAACAAGCACAGCACAAAATACACTCATCACTAAAACTGAAATTAGATTGCTAAACTGCAGAAACTGGCAGCTTTAATTAGGCAAATAACGCCACACATTTATTATACGTATGCATTAGATACGTATTCTCTGATGTAGATCTAAAAAACGACCGGCGTGTAATTAATTGAACAACTACTTTGGCTAACTCTCAGGAACTTTGTTGTGGCCAATTGTCTTCTGCGGTTGTTCACTGTGAACAGATTTTAGACTCGATTCAGACGAAACCGCCGTTCAGCTAAAAGAAACAACACACCATTGTATTCGATCGGATTGATCATATTGCGATCATATTTTCAGTCCCTCTGACATCCAAGTACCGGCACTTTTAACCAACAATTTCTAACTTGATAATAATTACTAATAATAATTACTTAATTGACCACTCCCCATTGGGGCTTTTCAGGGCCAATGTAAACAAACATTTTAAATGAACATAACAAGGTTAAGAATCCAACTGGCAGGAGGCAGACCAGTTGGCTATTTACAAGCGTAGCTGAGGAGTTGAACTCGGGGCTACCGAGAACAACACCAGCTAGTGATCAGAACGAGACTTGAACCCACGACTTATGGATTACAAGTCCAACGCTCTAACCACTCGGCCACACTGCCTCCTAATGCTTTGTAACTGTTAAAGTCTTAGAAATCACAATCAAGTGTGTAAGTGTGTAGATTTACAGCATTTTTCGGCATGAAATCAGAGATCGATATTTCAATGATGCGGAAAAAAGAATGATCACTATGGAATAATATCTGGCCAAACATGTTGATTGCAGTGTGTTGATTTCGATGAACAACAGTGAACATCACCAGCAATTAAGTTTGGTGGTAAAGAAGAAACTGATTAGAGTAAACGAACTCAAATTAGCAGTGTATTCTACGAGTTTCTTGTCTCTCTGGGCGTTGCCCTTATGACTGTTGGCACGATTTCCGGTTCTCTTTCGCCTCGCGCTGGTCTTCATTCTACTCTACCCAAACAGCAGCTAATAATCTTGCCTCGTAGAAGCCAGCCGTTAGTTCAAGAGCTTTCCGTTACTGGTAATTTTGCTACTGAGTCAAAAAATGCACTAAGGCTTCCGCACTGAAAATGAGAGCGGCACATGGTTGGGAAATCAGTTTTTTGCGTAAGCATCGGATCAATAATGCACAGTTTACAGAGCTTAAAATTCCTTCCTTTTATTTGGAGGAGAGTTAACTTTATAGCCACGGATCGCACAAACACAGAAGCAGTGCGGCAATATCAATTTGTGAGACAAATGTTTGTCCTTTCTAACTGACTGTATCGTTGATCCTAAAACCATAAAATATAAATCACTGGCTAGATTTAATATAAACTTATCGCAAACACACCCAAGATAGCCCTTGGCGATTTTATAGAAGGAAAATAGATAAAAACAAACCTGGATTGACAAGAGTCCCCGGCCGGCCAAGGATGGCCAAGCTTTCTGACTGCGAATCTTGGCGGATACGTTTAAAAAGAACGACATTACGCTCTGTTATCTCTTGTTTCCTTGGCAATTGTCAACATTCTCCTCCCCTAGGCCATAAGGGCACATTTTTGCATTCGTACGTGCTGTTATGTCAGGAATCAATAAACAAACGAGTCATCTACTAGTTATTTTGGTATTAGACGCTAACCTGTGCGCGATCAGGCGATTTTATTAGAAGGCACGCTATTCAAACTATGACAAACCATGCATGTCTTTCACGAGTAACAAACCTTGCATGAGAGAAATTATTGATGTGTGGCCTTTTACTCTGTTTAATTTTGAGAATTGAGCAATAGGGGCACAATTGTTAGCGATCATGCCATGTAAGATTTGGTATTTGTGGTATTCGATTGTTTGAAGCCTGACACAAGGGTTTTTATTGCATTCTTCCACTCCCTAAGCGTCAGTGTACGTATCACCCAATCAAATTCATTTCTGCATGTGTGAACACGGGTGTCCGGCCCTGCGGTCCCTCCTCGATATATGATTGTTCAGTGCATTACGTAACAGTAGAAATATAAGGGTTTGTATGGTGAAAACGGCAAGATTCAAAAATAATGAAAAATCAATAACTGACCTAGAGGGTTTTTGCCCTTTCTATATATTCTTTCCGGATATATAGAGAGGACAAAGCAGAAGAACTGAAAACCCTCTCAATCGCAGATTGGCTGACCGTTTCAGCGAGTACCGTTTTGATGTGCTGCACAATAAGCGGGACTTGCATATCTTGTGGCGCAACATTTTAATGGCTCAGGCCATTCACTGGAAGACATTCGTTTTGCGTTGGTGAAGGCGGGACAAAAACAGAGGGATCTCCGGCAGCGCGAGACAGCTACTACGGCTACTCAGGGCCGTACCGAGGATTTTTTGTCAGCGGGGGCAATTTTTTTGTATGCGGGGGCAAACTCCACGCACCTTCACTTTCTACCACAGCTACTACACCTACTATTTTTACTACACCTATACAGCTACTACACCTACTACAGAAACTATACCTACAGTACTACAGCTACCGCTAAACATATTGCACCTACTAACACCTACTGGCTGGGGACATAATAATTAGTCTTACACCAAGTACTTGCCGTCGTCTGGGCTAAACCAATGGCAACCAAAACAAACATGGCGGCTGCGATTGACAGTCTTCAAAACTTTTAAGTTTATATTTGCCTGTTTTAAGGCGCGAAACTAAATTGTTAAATTAGATCTCCATCAAAATAGATGTCGTTAACAGGAGTTATTCTGTTTGAGTGTACAGAGGTCTACAATATTCTCAATCAGGTGAGGAATTAATTGACTCATTTCTGGTACGTAACTGAACTGTCTGTTAATGTCGTCTGACTCTCTTCACTGCATCCGCATTTAGTACTGTGACCAGCTACATTATTCACCAACTTTCTTTCGTCGTTATCGGTAATTCTTAAAAATGACCAAGCCAAAAATTAAAGCTGTTAAAGAATACTCGGTAATAAGCCTTGGTGCATTGCACATAAATCCCACGCTGAAGTTACGCCAAGGGTTTTGAAATTCCACGCCAAGCATCTGGCAAGCGGCAAAAATCCCAACGCCGAGTCACCGGGAAATGCGTCAGGCTGCGTCTCTGCCGCAGAACAAACCGGTAAGGGACCGATCGTTTATTACGTCCCAGTGGAAGGCGGTGGTTTTGGAGGGGGGGGTTCAATTTTGAAACAAGCTCCATTTTGGGGGGTACATTTTTATCTTGCAAGAAACGTGAGGGGGGGGGGGGGGGCAAATTTTATGACAAAGCAATGGAAGTCTAAACGTTTTACAACTGGGACGATACTAACCTTGTTACCTTTCAGAATGCAGGAAATGGTATCTTAGAGGCCTACATTTGTAGAAAATTTTCTGGGGGAGCATGCTCCCCTGACTCAGGGCTCGGCTTTAGAAAAAATACCTTGGGGCCAGCTGGCTCTTAAGTTTAAAGATTTGGTCGCAAGCACAAATTTTTTGGTCGCCAAAAAGGTTTCCGCAGGTTTCCGTGTTCATCAATATGTGGCGACTGCACGCGGCAATTCCATGTGCGTGTGTGTGAAGCTATAATTTCAATTTGCAACCGGTGAGAATTGGAAGAGTTCAAAACGGCATGCTTGAATTCAATCGTTTGTTGAACTACAAAATATTGGCAATGAAAAAGAAAACTATAGTTTTATTCATGAGAAAGCTACGACAAATATACAGTCGCTACATGCATTCAGTTTCTCGTCAATCATAATGCGAGCTTTCGTAAATTAAATTAACTCCCTATTCTTTTCCTACAACATAACGCTAATCGTATTGTGAAAACGAATGTTATTTCTTTTGAAATGGATAGACAATAGTTTACAATCAAATGGTAAAGAATTTTTCTTTTTGCAAAAATCTCATTTTAGGAACAAATGTCACTTCCGGAATGCTTTCAACCAAACATGTAGATAACTGATTTCACAATAGTAATTACAGTTAAGGCGGTTTAAACGACTTTTTACATGAAAGTGATAAGAAATTACTTTCCTCATGGTTTAAAATTAACATTCATTCATTTCATCATGGATTTTTGGAAATGAAAAGCTAAATAAATAAAATAATAACTTGAAATCGAGGTGGCCACACTGGCGACCACACATGAAAAGTTAGTAGCCAGCGCAGGGGCGGATCTAGGGGGAGGGTGCAGGGGGTGCGCACCCCCTCCTGAGATGACCTGTGGATTTCTAATACAGCTAGTATTTTGCTTACTTCACCCATCAGTTACGTCATTCCTTAGTGGTGCACCCCCTCCTGAGAAAAATCCTGGATCCGCCCCTGCAGCGGACCAAACAAGGTAGAAAATACAAACAATAAACAAGAGAAAAGATAAGAGACATCCTCTGACTTGTGACCTGTGCTTTGTACCTGCCTCCTTAGTTATATGTTTTGTCACGTAATACCGTCGGTTGTATCAAAATATATAACTGTGAACATGTGAGGAAAATAATGTTCTAATTGGCTATCAAACATTGTATTTGTTTGTCAAATTTGAAAGTGTAATGCAACGCTAGGCAACGTTTTGTATGAACGCAGGGTTCGAAATTTACTTCTTTGTCCAGTTGCCCCTGGGGCAACCAAAAGAGCAAGTTTGGTTGCCCATAGAATATTTTGATTGTCCAAGCTCTTGTCCCATTTCAAGCCAAGAAACTACAGTCCAGTAATACAGGTAGCCAAATAGACTATCAAATTCCAAAAGAAAACGAAATAAAAATGCAATGAACTATATTTAAAAGAGCGTCTTGTATTTAACAAAATGTTTTGACCAGCCTGTACATGTGTCCTATTTTTTTACTCCACCACCTCAATAACATTGTAAAAATCAACACACAAGGAACGGATGAGACTCATTAACACAGAATTTCAAACAAGAAAGGGCAAACATGGTGCAAGTATTAAAATTGCCATCATACTTCAAGGAGCAAACATCGGAACAATCATGGCAGCATCACGGGGCAGATTTCACTAGTGCATCGTTGAATGCATTTAGAGATACGACAGGCTTATTCAGATTAAATGTGAATAATTTGATCAAATTCGAAGAGTTATGAGGGAGAAAAACCTTCCAGTAGTATGCAATATTCACAAATTTCTTCTGTATTTGTTTTACTTTTGACTAACATTAAGTAAATAAAGGTATCAATAACTCCTCAAAGACAAAACCCTGTGATATAAATTTATTCAACGTTTTTAATAGGGACTATTGCCATGGCAGATTGGGTTGCCTGAGGGGCAGCCATTCAGCACAATTTGGTTGCCCCATCATAATTTTGGTTGTCTGGGACAACCGGACAACCATTAATTTCGAACCCTGCAACGATCACAGGAGTCATTGAGGATAAATAAATTTTATACCTGCACAAATTTGGTCAAATTTTACTTCTTTAGGCCTGGGAAGCTCATGTCGTGCCAAACTAAATTCATAAATTATTCTTGACTAATGTATTATCCTTAAGTTATTTTGCAGCTTTTATGTTTGTTTTGTTGTTTGAATTTGGCGCCACTGCAATAAACTCGACATTTAAAACCATTGCTATGCTATTGCCATGCCAATTCTGGGCCAACTTCATTTGAGTTCAGCACGGCAGTAGCACATCGTTTGGAACAGGCGTTATATAGTAAAGGCTTTTCTAAAAAGTTTTGTGAGACTTAAACTTCAATTTCAAGCCTTCTGCTATTGCCAAGAGGTAAAAATATTTGAACGATTTTCAGAAAATTAATTTGAAACAAACTCAAGTCAGCCAGATGAAAGTCGTGCCAGTGTTTGTGGCTCACGGACCATAAAATTTATGGTAACATTTGTTTTTGTGGTGTTTTATACTGATGGGTTAGCAAAGCTTAACTGCATAAGGGTTTGATCTGCACCAGTTAAAAATATTGCGAAGAGTTGTGGCACCCAAAGAAATTTATTTATCGGTTTAGATGCAACCAACAATATTTATTAAATAACTGTAAAACTTTGATTTTGACAGTTAAACATCTCTTCCCTTAACAGTTCTTATGCCTTGATTGGTCAAATAAAAACCCACTAAAAGTTGCCAAAAAGATGTCAAATCTTAATCAAAACTTTATGAAGTGGCAACAGTACAAGTCAGCACTGTAACTTACATGTTTTTTTTCTGTCATGTTGTCAGGCTGGGCAGTATCCAAGACTGAGTGATCCCAATTATTTACTTCTTCTAGGTACGTTGTAGACTGAGGTAAATTGAAAGAGTCATTTGTTTTCTAAGCAAAATTTCCACTTGCTGTAGAAAGGTATAGCAATTATCAAGTCAGAAAGGGTTGCTGTTATTCATTGTTGCATTGTACAAATAATAAAGCATAATCCTTTTTCTCGTAATGTAGTCGCTTGTGATGAGGTTCAAATGGTCGCACATAGCCTTATAAAGCATGATGCCCTGGCCTGCTGTGATTGGTAGTTTTTCAACTGTGGTAATTGGTGCATATTCAATCCTCTATGTTCTGGTTGGCCATTCTCTCGGCATTTCATTGTCGTACGGTTCTCCTGTTGTTCTGTTTTGTGATCGTGGACGTTCATGCTTCTGGAAATTTCATTTCCACTATCCCTGTCGGTGTTGTTAGGCTGTAGTCTTATATAGAATAGCAGCTTTACGAGTGTACCAATGTGGATCACACCATCTTGCTTATTCAGCCTGAGTCAGCATCAGTTTTACTAGATGTGTTCTTAATGTACACTGTTGTATCCGACTTTAAAACAGCGCACACATGTTGTTGTAGGCAGCAGCAAAGTCGCTTGGAAAGACCTTTGACATAAGGAAAGATGGCAGTAGATTTTAACTTGGTTCCATATTACAAAAACAATCAAAATTATATCATGGTGTGTAGTTTACAAGAGGGATAAGTATTGATAAATTATATTTTACTGAGCAGAACTCTGGTAATTGTACCCATGACGTCTGAGCATAGCCTAGTACATTGCAGACAGTAGGATCGTGATAAAAAATGAATTAGTTACATTGGTTATGTGTCTCTTGCAGATACAAGACAATGCCTTGACTACAATGAAAGTCATATTAGAACAGCTAAATTTGCACCAAGGGTTAGTTAAGTAATAATAATAATAATAATAATAATAATAATAATAATAATACAGCCATGTTTTAAAAATTTTACAAATTTTTAAGCCTTGTAATATGTTTAATTTTTAAAATTTGTGCAAATACTATATGGACAATATAATAACAATAATAATAATAATAATAATAATAATAATAAATGTTATTTTTCGCGGGTGGCACATGTCAGTATAATGTGGGAAAAAAACATTTTTGCAAAATAGAGATATTTTCAAATTCTCATGTACCTATCATGCGAAGACAGACAATAATCCAGCCAACATTTGATTATTGAATTGAGACTGAATTTGTATATTGGGTTATGATCATTTTACAAATGCCATGATGTAAAGAGTATACTATTTATTGTTGGCAATGAGTGATCTATAAAACATAAAATATAATAAATTTGAAAGGAGCACCTAATACAGTAAGTGATTTGAGAACCAAAACTAAGCGATTTGTTTTAAGTGCTTATATGTTATTTATATTATTTTACACTGAAGAAACTCAAACCATGAACACTTGTCATTTATTTTTACATTTTTTATGATTGTCCAATGAGAGCTCTTGACATAGACCAAAGGATTAGTGTTTTCAGTGCCTGAGAAAGCTAATTCTTCTGTTTGTATGAATGGCTAACATTGGATAACGGTAAAGAAATGTACAAAAAGGTCAAGTGTTCACAGTTCCAAGTGTCCTCACTATAATTGCTTGTTATATTTTAGAATGACATTGGTGCTTTCACAGTTCCTCATGATGCCGAGTTGCAGACCAAGGAACATGTTGTAGTTTACGACAGTAACACCAGTTCACTTAAAGACAAAAGTAAGTCAACTGGTGTGCAAATAACAGTCGTACATCGGACAGTGGACGATCAAAATTTGCCAATGTACAATGGAATTGCAGCTGCGGTTGAACAGAGTGTGTCAGGACAATTTTGTTTGCCAATACAAAAAATGGGTGCGCAATGCGTACATGTGATTTTTCGGTTAAAAAAGTATAGCTTCTAATCAGTTAAAATCTTGCCAATGTGAAACAATCAATAAACTAATCTGAGGTTTGCTTGAGACTCGCGTTTTGTTGCGTTATATTGAAGCGTGACATCCCATATGCGATATACGATATTTGGTGTGAATCATAAGGTCGAGTGTTTTGTTAAAGTGTTGTGCAGGCATGCAAGGTATGACCGATCTGCCTCTCTTGTTATTATTATAAACAAGAGTGATGACAGGCACTAGACTCTCGTATACAAACAAATAATTATATAAATAATTGTGACGTTCACATAACGTAGCCCATTTTGTGGAAATTGTGTATTATAGACCCTTTTCATAAATGGCTGACAATTATAAATTCTTTTATAAGTATTAAAATTAGCCTGACTAACCTCGTTCTTGAGTTGACAATTCAAAAGAATTTTTTCTCCCAAACGAGTTTAGTGAGGCTAATTTGAATGCATACAAAAGAATTTTAAATTGGCAGCCATTTATGAAAAGGGTCTATAGCTGTTTTTATAAGTAATGTAATGTCCAATCTCTCAGGGTCTAGTTTTGTCTGATCGAAATTATTAATGACTAGACTACTAGTTGAACACATGTCCACAGACAAAAATTATTCCCAGCCCTGTAAATAGTTAGAAAATAGCAACATCATAATACTCAAATGATACCTGGTAAGAAACCTACACGTCGCTACTTTTGGAAGATCATCAGTTTTGCAATCTTATAGTAGTTGCTAGATACTTTTATTGAGGCAAAATGTAAATATGTGTTAAATATTTTTCCAGATAGCACTGCCCTGTCATGTGCTAAGTTGATGTGGGAAATGGGAAGCAAGAATCCTGTTAAAGTGATTAAAGGTAGTTTGATCTGTCAGATGTTTTTTGCTGCACATTTATGTGAAAAGACATGAATGTGAACTATTTCAGTGTTTACTGTTAAGGTAACTTTATTATGTAATAATTACTATATTAGCTGTAAATTACAAATGTTATATTTTCAAAAAATTGCTTGATAACTGATAGCACATCATTTAGTTATTTTGTAGCACACTTGGGTTTCATCCACAAATGTGAATGTTAGAACCACATGGTGATATGGTTGGGTTGTTCTTTTATTTATTTTTGCAGGTGGATATGAGGAATTTTCTGCACTATACCCATTTCTTCGTACTCAGAAGATCATATACATGCCCAGGGTGAGTTTGTGTATAAATTATATCACAGCATGAGATCGCATCTCACTCTTGCAGAACTCGTACTGCATCAATTGCTGTTCAAGAGGCGTGTAAATTCACAGCTGGAGTTAGTTTGTGCCCAGGACTCCAGATAAAGCGCTCCTGGTTTGAGTCTTGATCAGGGCCATTGTGCTGTGTTTGGGGGGCAAGACACTTGACTCTCATGGCGCCTCTGTTTACCCAGGTGTATAGATAGATGTCAGAAAATTGCCAGCATCCTATTTGAGGTTGTAGGTGGAGTGTGTGTGTGTATTGGGGAGGGGGGCAGCATTAGGGACTGTTTTCCCTAAAAGTGCCATTGTGATCTAGTGTTGACATCCATGGGTGTTAATTATGCAGCAGTCAGGCGAAGATCACTCAAAATTTATTTACTGTCTTGTGCATGCTCAGTCATGCTCAGTCAAAAATTATACTAATACTCCAGGGGCTCACTAAATGCTATGGAAACCAGGATAAGCTCCAGATGCCAAGATGGTTCTGCCCTCACAAGTTATTTTTTGCATTAATAATTTATTAATAGGAACTAGATGCGATTTGTACATATCCAGTGGAGATCATCCCTGGTTTCTTGTATGTGGCAACATTCCAACAATCTCAGGATCAGATAATTATCAAGGACCTTAAAGTCAAGGCAAATGTGATTGTTGCAAAAGAAAATGATACAGTGTAAGTCTTGTATTTTTAGTCAGAGTGATTTTTGCTTGAGTTAATTAGCTTTTGTGCATTTATACTAGAGTCATGGATGTTATTTTTGAGTAGATTTTTAACAGATTTGCACTTAGCTGAGAATACACATCTATGCCAAGCAGATAAGTGAATCAAACATTTCCATTATTCACGCCATGCTGCTAACAGCCACAGTCAAAGCAGTTGTCCCTGTGCCTTACAGCACGATGCGCCTTAGTGTGGCCACCCAACAAACTTTATCTGTTATCTCAGATTCAACTAGACTGTTGAATCCTTTTTATTTTATCCTGCTTTTGTTGAATCGTTTCAATGCAGCAAAAGAAATCCACCCATCCAATGCATGGAAAGGCTTCAAAACGTAAAATAAATCAAAACTCAGAAACATTTATTAACTAGTATATATTATAGTATACATTTAGCCGGTCATCAGTGAACAGCTAGTGTATCATATTCAGGGATAGATATTAACGATGTAGTTTTTTAATTATGTTTGTCATTGTACTTGCAGAGTAGCTATTTAGCGTTGTTTTTGTTTTAAAAAGGGTCAGGATTTCAAACTGCCCCAGCAGCTGCACGTGCCCCTAACTACAGTACCCAAACCTGCTGGGTCAATCCCTTCCCTTCCCCTCCCGCATGGGAGGGTTCTTTCTTTGCTTGCTGTTTGTTTGGTTTGGTCTATGTTCAAGTTTACTCTTGAATTAATATTTAACTCGTTTGGGTTGTAGATTTGTTGCAGAAAGCACAACACTTGGTAAAGATGAGAAGAGAGTCAAGCAAATTTTGACTGTACCAATTGATGACAATGGTGATGATGATCTGTATTCACATTTGTCTGGAATTATTCAGTTTATTGGTAAAGTGAATTTGATTAAATCCTGTCAAAATCTTTCTGGGATTTGAAGGAAACATTATTAGTAATTCACAGTTTCCTGTAAATTTTATTCTCTTCTTGGCCACGAAAAATGAAATATATGAAATATATGAAAAATTGAAAAATCTTTTACATCAGAGGGAACCCGTTCGAAACCGTGCACTGTTCCCCAACGGCTACCAGTGGACGGCAGTTTGCACATAAAAGTATCTTTTCAGGTCTTCACTGTGCTATATAACAAATCTTTTAAGATATTCATTGTGTTACATAGCAAATGAGTTTTTGCTGAGAAACTCAATGTTTTCCTAGGTGGCCTGATTCCTTGCGCCAAGTCACACCTTATTGTTTCGCTGTCGCTTGTAGGGTTGTATAATTGAATAAGGAGTAAAACTAAACTACATGTTGCAAATGACACTAATCATAGCTGGGTTGTTGGAAGGCCGATTAACACTAAAGCAGGATTAAAAGTTGATCAAGGGATTAATTGAGTGTTTTTATTGCTTCTGTTTTGTGGAGTTTGAGATCAGACAATGTGTTATTTTGCTTCTAGACGATCATCAAACTAAAGATGGCCGAACAGTTTTGCTGAGTTCAACCTTGGGCATAAGTCGTAGCGTGGCAGTAGCGATAGCTTATTACATGTGGAATAAAAAAGTCTCTCTCAAGGTGACAACCTTTTTTCTATTTAACTGATCCTGTCCGTCAAAAGTGGTTGTGGTATACCCCCACCCTAGTCTCCTTCATAGCTGCTATTAGGGTCGTCACGCAATGCTCCTCCCCACTAGTAGGGAGGAGTGTTGCGTGACGACCCTAATAATGGCTGCGAAGGAGACTAACCCCCACCCCTGCCTCCTCCAGGAGAGGCTACTAATTTTTTTTGGGATGCTCTGCCCTGAGGTCCAAACCCTAACCCTTCCATATACCATTTTGGACTAAATGGAGCTCCTCTCTGGCTAAAATGGTAGGCAGGTTGGACCTAGTGTGATAACATTGATAATAGTGATGACTTTGACGCTCTTGATGTGTAAAATTTAAATTTGTTGGCAATTGGAAACGAGGATGATGTTAGCAAAAGGATGACATACACCCCTTAATTTCAGTGGTCTCTATAAGGTGTTCTATAAAGCCATACTTAGAGACTTCCACTCTGCAGATTATGAGCGTTTCATTTTTTGCTGTCTTTGAGCATGTGGCAAGTGGTGAAAAAGCAAAAAAAAGGAAGTGGCAAAATGACCACCCTAAAATTGGCGCATTATCCTTCCCAAGAGTAAAGAGCGATTTCTCTCAGTCAGTCAAGTAGTCCAATTACTGTAATTTAACAACTGGTTCATGTTTTAGCATGCACTGTCTGCATGGCTATATGTAGCATGTGCAGGGAGAACACGAAAGAAGCCATAGAGTTCCTCAAGGTGATAACTGACAGCAACTCTAGCTTCTGGAGTGCTCTCGAAACTTACCAAGTGCATCCAGAACTCGAAAGTGCACAGCTAAAAGCAGAAACCCATAGGCCCTTTGCTGGATCAGATTACAGGGTACAAAATCATCCATGCTGGACACAAGCTTATTAGTATTCCTGCACTTGGACATCCAAAACAAAGAAAAGTCAAGCTTGTCTGGATAAAGTCGCTTTGTTCTGGATCTCCCACTGCGTAACTTGCATTCTTTTGTTTCCCAGCATGGCTGATTTTGTACCATGTGACCGGATCCTGCAAAGAGCCTACCGGGTATTGTTTTATAACATTGCCAGGTAAACCTGCATCAAAACCCCCGGGGATGGGAACTTGACCCTTGTTTGGGTATAGGGGTGCCACTGGAGGTCTGAAATCCTGACCCTGTTTAGGACCAAAATAACCTCAAACATATTACCTGTTTAGGACAAGGGAAAACGTTTTTTTGTACGATGATGTTGACCTGGTAAACTGTTGGTAACTGTTGACCGGATAAACAAGTACTGATAAATGCTTATGATTTCGGATATCTCCATATACCCTGGTTAGGACAGACTTGCTTGAATTATATTCCCTGTTCAGGACTGAGAAGTCGAAAGCTGTACCCTATCCAGCGGCACGCCCCCGAATAGCCCAGATAAGGGAGTATCTCCCCGATTAAAACTTGCACAAGAATTAAATTTCTGGGGAAGTGATTCGCGTACGCTATCAGCGTGAACTACTGGATTTTCTGCGTGTACTGTCAAAGTTAATTACGCTGTTTGCTTTAATTATATACCCTTTTCAGGACTGGGGGTTCAAAAACCATACCCTATCCAGCGGCACGCCCCCGAATAGCCTACATAAGGGAGTATCTCGGAAGCGTTTGTAGATGTAGATCAAAACTCGCGCGAGAATTAAAATTTCTAGTGAAGTGATTCGCGCACGCTATCAGCATGAACTATTGGATTTTGTGCGTGTACTGTCAAAGTTAGTTACGCTGTTCTGCTAGTTATAAATGCCTTTAACGTCTTATCTTTTAGGATGCATACAACCATGTGAAAAAATGCAGAGAAAACATGCAACCCACAAGAGAATTCATTGAACATTTGTCTCGCTGGGAAGAAAAGATCTTTGGATCTGTTGTCACAGATATCAGCGAACCAGAATATTAGCAAACCATGTAAAATTGAAAATACGCTCTCTACAGACTATTTAATATTTAACAGATTCAAACTTTTTAGGTTTACCTCAACTAAGAACCTGTGGCTTTTTTCTTTGTTTTTGAGCTATTGTTTTTCTGTTCTATTCTTGGTTTGCAAGTGACGTCATCGACGCCATGTTGGATGACAGAAACAAAAGATTTCTGATTAGCCTCTTTTGTTTGGTCATCCAACATGGCCGCCACGCTCATTGTCATTTGAGTCTCTTGGGATTGGTTGCAAACCAGCAATATTATTTCAAGGTTCTTTTGAATTATCTGGTTTGTTCCTTGTTTTACGTCAAAGGTGTGTTTCTCAAGTTCTTTCGCCGAGATCGAATGAGCCAACTTTTTGCTCCAATTTACTTACTTTTTGATAAAAGTTTTTGGGTACTTTGTTGTGCCTTGGAAACATAATTGATCAGCCTTATGCATTCAGTGATAATTCAGTCATTAACATGCTGTGTTACTTAGTCCCTCTGAGTTTTCCTTGTTCAAGGACAATTGTGTGTTTTCCACGTTTAAACAAATAAGTCATTCATCTTGCACAAATATTAAAATTCATATAAATCTTAGCCTTGAGTGGTCGTTCCTCTACTTCGCTTCCTTTTAAGTTCCAAGCTTTTTTTAGTGAGAGGCCGACCAGCGTCTCTCACAGGAAATACCCGTGTGGGAGGTGTGGTGGCTTAACGTTCGTTCTTAGCCTGCGAACAAGCAATCTCGTCCCCAGACCCCGCTTATCTTATGGTCAGCACCAACAACACGGGCTCTGGCCAGGACCGTTTTTTGGAGCATGCACATGGTGCATTGTTTTGATTCTCGGCCAATCAGATTAAGCGAAAAAGTTCTGAGTTTGCGCAGAATGGCTTGAAGTCCGTGAAATGCAGACTTCCGAGATCGGTCCTGGCTGGAGCACGTGTTCTTGGTGCTGACCAAAAGATAAGCGGGCTCTGGGGACGAGATTGGCGAACAAGCTGTCCAGTGGGAAAAAAAAAACAAAAGGTGTGAAATGCGGGACGAGCTATCTAAGGGCGAAACGTCAGCACTTGAATCTCTTTACGGTGGCCAATTGACATTATCAACCCAGTTGATAAAACCAAATTATATCTAAGGCACAGGCGGACCACCCGGCCCGATGTCTGTGTCTGTGATACTAATTTATCCTACATGTTCAATAAACGTTCACACGAAATGTTAAATGAGTTCTTAGTCTCTTTTTATGTCTGTACAAACACGCCCTCCATGGAAACCAGCTGAGTGTTGTTGGGGCTAGCGTGTTTCTTTGAATTAAATAAAGTATACCTACCTACCCACCGTTTATAGCGTTATTTCGAGAGATAATTTATCTACCCCTAGAAGAGAAAGAGAGACAAGTTGTCTCTCGGGCTGGCTCGGTTACCGAGATAAAATTGGTTTGTGTTCATATGGCAACTTTCAGCCCGCTTTCCGAAATTTCAAAAAATTGGTGACGAGAACATTCAGGCTTGAAATCTAACGAACAGGCCTGGAGAAAATTTCCGAGCTTCATTTACAAAGAAAAGATAAGTAATCTTGGAAATGTCCGGACATTCTACCACGAAAATGCATTGTATTATCAGTGCCTCCCGGTAACCAGGCTGCAGTGTTTTGTCGCTCTGACGAAGGGCTAACGCTCGAAACGTCAGCTCTCGAATCTCTTTACAGTGGCCAATTCACATCATTAACCCAGTTGATCAAACCACTGATGCAGCACCACAGTTTCTTTAGAAACTTACCCCCCCTCCCAAGTGTTCATATCAGACTCGTTCCCAGTCCCCACTTTTTTGCTTTAATGCGATAAAAGACTGGGGGAATGATGACATGGCGAAGGTTGCAGGGCAGGCTGAGAAGGTCGCAAAAAAGTAGGGACGGCTCTGCGATTTTTGTCCAGCCTTTCCACAATGCAATGCGCTCTAGTCAATCACCTCAGGAGCGACTGGGTACGAGTCTGTGTTCATATGGCAAAATAAGCGCTTACCAAGATCCCGCTTGGACAAACCAAGATCTCGGCAACCGAGCCAGCCCGCTCTTTCATATGCCGACATCTCGGAAACCAGCCCGGTACACCGGGCTCATATGACCCTGAGGAGCCTGTTCACAGGTGCTCTGAACTCTAGCCTCCAATGCACTGCATACAGATCTTTTGTTTGTTCGTCATGCAAGAGGAAGACCCCGAATTTCCCCAGTTTCCTTCGCAGCCATTTTTTGGATGTCACGCAACGCTCCCCCAAAGTAACGGCTGCTAACAACCAAACCACATTCCTTTCCCAATATTAGCCAATATATCACAGCTTTAGTTCCATTTTCAAGAGCTATTTCACGCCAAATTCAGAGACTCACCCAATCAGAGACCGTCTGTTATCTCTGCATCTTCATTTGAATTAGGTGGTTTGACAGCGCCAAAGCGACAAAATTCTTGATAGGCGATCTAGCTAGCTGCGCTTTTACCCCGAGTACCAGAGGGTTTCTCATAGACTATTCACAGCCGCTCTTTCAACGCAAAAGAAAGCGCGAGAGCAAAAAACACAGAGTGAAGTGCCAGGGGGTGGGGGGTGGGGAGCGAGTGAAAGAAAAAAATCTATTTTTTTGCTCCCCGCCCCCTACCCCTTCGTGCCTCACGTTTTGCGCCAGAGTCCAGTCTGCAATTCTGGCTCGGAGAAACTGGCCCGAGCAGGAATGGCCGAATGGAACGGAATTTTCCGGAATTTTAGGCCAACCTCGCGAGGTACACCCAAAATTTAGGAATGAAATTCTGGAAAATGTCTGTTCCATTCGCTCCCCCACCCGGAATTTCCGGAATTTTTGGTCGAATGGAAAGCGCCCAAGAATTTCTCGGAATTTCCCGGGCTCCTTGAATGGAAAGAAAAATGCGCGGGCCTGAACGCTAGGGCATGCGCACACCTCGTTCTCAGCTCTCGGCGCTTTTATTACTGGGGAAGAACTACAAATATTATTTCCTTCAGCTTTCAAGATGTTTTCAAGAACCGTATTTCGTTTACAGGGAACCAGTAAAGCTATAAGGAGTTTTTCTGTGGCTGCTAAGGTAATACTTCGCTGTTCGGCGGATTTTCCAAGTCGGTACTGCAGTGCGCGTGTACTTAAATATACTTCTAATATATAACTTACTTTTTTAAAGTTTTATGATTTGTACGTGTAGAACCAACAGAAAGTTGCTGTTCTCGGTGCTGCTGGAGGAATTGGTCAGCCGATGTCGCTGCTAATGAAACAGCATCCTTCTATTAGCCATCTGGCTTTGTACGATATAGTCAACACACCAGGTATTGGGCAAAAATGCCTCCGGCGTTTGGATTGTTATGTACTGGAATAAAATTAACCAATATAAATCAAACCTAGCCTTTATTCTTAAATAAATGCAGGCCACCTTAGCAAAGATCTGTGTATAATGCACCTATTGATGGTTTGCCCCAGGATGTGAGAGGGGGGGAGGGTGCGTTCAACCCAGGGGGAATTAACTGGAAAGGCCCGAATTTGTGAAGCTCTACCAGGGTATGCATTTTGACATTTGGAACGGTCCTCTGGATGGCAAGATTGATCAAAGCTCACAATGCAAAATTTTTCCTAACATTAGCTAGTGTACCAGGACTTGCCCACTCCAAGGGAAAAATATTTTCTTACAGATTAGGTGGGGATGTGCAGAAAACAGCAGAAAATGGATAATTGCAATTGGACTGTATACTATGTGCAGAGCTAAAAAGTTGACTCGACATCCTGTCTGACTACAGTTTGGATTTCATCGGACATGAATTGGCAAATTTTTGGGTCATCCATTGTCTGATGTCAAACTGTTGTTTGCAGCCCTCTATAACAGTGAAGCCTCTTATAGTCATCTATACGATACTGTCACCTCGCTATTATGGTCTGTTCACATGGGCTGATTTAAGCAAACAAAATTCATATTTAAACTATAATATAACTCATAATACTAGGAAAATAACAAGTCTACTTTTCTATATATTAAATTCTGAAGACTCTTATCTAGAAACCTGTGAAATTATTCATAGAATGAAGCATTTTGCCAAATGATATTGGTTTTAAAAATTAAAGGATATTCTTAGTTAAATTAATTCATTTAATGAATTCCTTACCACTATTATTTTCCTCTGTTTTTGTAATCTTTGTCATTGTAAATATATTAATTAACTATTTTATCTTTGCTCCACCCAACTTGATTAGCCTTGCTAAATTTGGGTGGACAAACTTATTACTGTAATTAGTATTCGATATAATAAACGTTGTTGTTGTATATAGACACTCTTACCCGTCCCTCTGGTGTCCATATCAGTTAGTCCTGAAACTGAGGAGAGGGTGCTGCCTTTGCTATGACATCTGCAAATGGTTAGACCTTCTAGTCTTCTCGGATAAGGACGAAAAAACCTAGGTCCCGTCTCCTGTATCTTCAGTGTTACGGTAAGCAGGGCACGTTAAAGAACCCACGCACTTCTCGCAAAGAGTAGGGAACGAGGTTCCCGGTGTTGTGGTCTGGCCTTTTCACATAGGGATAACCTCGCTACACCTTTCCCCCTTGGACGGACTTGTCCAAGTAAAATTGAGTATGAGTATGAGTACTTAACACCAGACATTTTATCTTTAATGTTTAAGGTGTTGTAGCTGATATCAGCCACATCTGCACGCCAGCCAAAGTAAGTCTTTGGTCTCCCAGTGGAGGGTAAAGAATTTTTCTTAGAACCACACATTGTGGCCAAACACTATTTACAAAACTAAAGAAGTGATATATATTAATTTTATTTTTAGTAGAAACTCAGCTGTGTTCTATTGGAAATACTTGAATCTGATTGGTTCTCCGACTGTTTTCTATTCTCCGATAGAAATCGATTGTGTGCACGTTGCTTTTTGAAGGCAAGATTTTTCTGGATTTTTGGCTTAAAAATACATAAATGGTAGCTTTTGGAATGCAACTTTCTTTTGAGTTTCTACTAAAACAGTTAGACTACTCACCCTTTTTTCTATGAGTCAATAGTCAATTTGGCTGCGCGTCATTGACTATTCGCTCATAGAAAACTCAGGCTCATAGTCTAATTGTTAAATAGAATCTATACAAAACACAAGTGCTTTATTTTGAATCACTTGGTGTTCTAATTAGTGGCCTCATGGATGTTCTATTTAATTAAAAGGTGACAAGCCATCAGGGTCCCGATGACCTGCAGGGTGCATTAGAAGACTGTGCAGCTGTTGTTATCCCAGCTGGAGTCCCCAGAAAGCCAGGTACAGTCCTTTAGGATCTTCATCCATATCCTCAAAGATCTTGTAGGATCTTGTGAAGATCTTTCAAGTCCCTGCAATGATCCTTGAGGTCCCTGCAAAGATCCATGACGATCCTTCAAGATCCTAGCTGATCCTGGAGGATCTTGGCAGAATCTGAAGGATCTTTGCAGGAACTTTAAGAATCCTTGCAGGGACCTCGAGCGATCTTTCCATTAAAATCTTTTAATATCTTTCAAAGATCTTTAAAGGATCCTTAAAAGATCCTTATCTTTGAGGATCATTGACAGATCCTTAAGGATCTTGTAAGATTCTGTAAGATCCTTAGAAGATTTTCACCAGGGTTGTTTTGCTTACACTCCTAAATTTCTATGGGATTCTCTTTGATGAGGCTTGCAAGCAAAATCAACTACCACCCCATTGAAACTGAGAACTTGAATGTAACTATTTCTTATCAAATCAACCATGATTATCTATAATCTACCCTGCTATTTACCGTAGAAATGATGCCATAAAATCTGCAGAACTCAGGTGGAAACATGAACCATTTTTTGATTAGTTTCACTGCAAAGTTTTGGACATTTTAAGGCATAAAGTTGTCTGTGGTCTATTTAACAAGTAGATTTCATGTTGCCATGTATCTGTTCATTAAGTAATAGATCACTGTTGACATTAAAATGTGGTAAGAACAAAAAAGTGGCACATGAGCTGATGAGGCGATATGTTTTTGCCACATTTTGATGTTTTCTATGATCAGTTACTGAACAGACACACAACAACATGGAATCTATTTGGTTTACATAGTAAAGAAACAAACTATAAAAAGCTTGACATCGTCAGTGCGTGTCCTTTAATAGACCATAGGTAGGAATTGTTTCGCCCAGTTGTGCACTTCAAATAGTACTGTTTATTGCCACGATTATAAATTCTAGTACAGGTAATCGAAGTCCATTGGCATCTCTATTAGGTTTCCGGCTAGATGAAATGTAGTTCTCTGAGCCAATTTCTCTATGTTTTCTGAAATTTGCATGATATTACGTGACAGGTTACGTCATTATCATGGTCTATACTCTCATTAACCAATGAGCAGGTGAGATGAATTTATTTCACCATTGCAACATCCCTGCTACCCAAATAGCTATTAGAATTGCATTGGATCTAATGTTAATTTCTGGTGAAAATGATTTTAAACTAATCTGTTTGCATTTTTCTTTGCCCAGGATTTCAGTTTTGAACAAAGACAAATACAATTCATACTAGAGAAAAATTGTTTTGACCAGAAATTCACAGTACCCCACCAACTTAGGAAGACAAGTGCTTTTCTTTGTCAAATATAATGTTTTCATACACCAATCATCTCTGACTACTAAATTATATTGTTGTAAATTATGGGACTTAAGGCATACCAAACCACTGTCGTTAAAAAATTGTCAGTGGTTAAAATTGATTTATTTTAATTGTCCAGGAATGACACGTGATGACCTTTTCAATACAAATGCTTCCATCGTTCAAACTCTTGCAGAGGCTTGTGCCAAGTAAGTGTGTTGAATTTCTTACAACCAATACAAACTAAGGTGTTTTTAGTGTAATTCTGTCGGGCTCACACTGCAACTAACTGCAATTTTAGCGCAACTAAAATGCAATGCTTATTTAAGGGTGACATGTTGCTCTCACATGCAGTGCTTATTTATTTGGGGTTGATGCTTAATTGAGGGCGGCACTTAAGAGTAAATAAAATAAACCTGTACTTATTTATCATTCCAAGTGAGCAATCAAAGAGAATCTTGACTAGATCACAGAGGGTCATGGGTTAAATTCCTATCTGGGACTCAGATTTTTTATGAGTTTCTTTTTATGAACTTACTATCTTGTACTTCTACAATATTGTTCTTTTCATGCAGGTTTTGCCCCAAGGCCATCATTTGTATTATCTCAAATCCCGTAAGTATCATATCACAGTGAAAAAAGCTCCATTTATTCAGCTACATTGTTTGTTCTCGTTTATTATGTTTACAGGTGAATTCTACTGTCCCAATTGCAAGTGAAGTGTTCAAGAAAGCTGGAGTGTATGACCCAGCACGGTAGGCGATCTTTGCATGCCTGTATGGGATGTGTTGAAATGATTGCAGTAATGTCATATGGTCTACGCAGTATCAGTTCTTAGTCATTATCATCGTCGTCATCATTGTCATCGTCATCATTGTTGTCATCATCGTTGTCGTCGTCATCATCATCATCATCATTAGGACAGTTAAGCAAACAAAATAATATTGACCTTAATTTGCACCAATAGTGATTATTATTATTTGTTAAATGTTACATAACAATTATAGTAAATACGTGAAATGAGTAAAGCTATCTCAGGATAATGCTTCGCACAAGATCAATTTGTGTACTCCTCTCAGCAGGACGAATGAGAGGATTGCACAGCTTATGCAAATGCTCCAAGAACTGTGAAAATTTTAATTAATGTTTTGGGAAATTTGTTTTAGCTTGAATAGAGTGGTAAAGTGTGATGTCACAAGTATTTAAATTTTGAAATGTTATGGGATTCATTAAGATCTTGAAAAAGTACATGATGAAGAATGCCCACTTGCTAATAATCAGCATCTTGTTTCAATTTTGGGTGAGACATTGGCCCTTTCATGCTTCAGTGACTCCATACAAATTTGCGTAATTTTGTCTTTGTTCTAAACTGTTTAGAACAAAGACAAAATTATGAGAATTTGTATGGAGTCACTGAAGTATGAAATGGCTAATGTCTCACCCCCAAATTGAAACAAGATGCTGATTTTTGGCAAGTAGGCATTCTTCATCATGTACTTTGGGGTGGTACGCAGCACTTTACAAGGTCCCACAGTAAAAAAATTATAAACTAACGACAGTAACAATGGACCCTAGCCCTAAAACAATAGAGCTGCATAGTATTAAGATCCAATGAAGTCAGAGGTTTCTAGAGAGCTGAGACCTATCTCTGTACTTTCAGAATATCTCAGTAAATCCCATAATTTCATATTAAATTTAGTTTTTGTGACGACATCACTTTACCATTCTATTAATGTCACATTTGGCGAGCCCACAATGTAAAAATTAATTTGCAAATGTGTAAAATGAAACACAGTTTACAGATCAGAGCAGTTTTCAATTGAGTGTCAAAAGTAATTAGCAAACTGTTTTGTTAAACAGAAGTAAAACCAAAAGCAATCGTGACTGGCACATGCAAGTTTTCCCGCGCTTTGTTTCGGCTATGTAGTTTGATTGGATCGCTGGATTGTCTCCGTCCTCTGTGACTGGCCAAAGTAATTACTTTGGTTTTGCTATTATGACATCAATTGAAACTTGCTATATAGCTCATATTTCACTGCAATAATGTCATTGCTGTTTTCTTGTTTGTTTGTTTGTTTTCTTAGAATCTTAGGTGTTACCACACTAGACATTGTAAGAGCAAATACATTTGTTGCAGAAGCTGAGGTGAGCAGAAAACTGCCTAGAATCGAAACCAGTCAAATTAATTTACGGCATTGTCTGCTAGTGTCAGTGTGCTCACAATCTGTATCACCGATAGTTCCCCCAGAACCTAGGTTCTCTATCTGGATAGCACTGGCAGTCCTCTTGAAAAACAGGTTCAGTTTTTGTATATATTCTACAGATTTACATATACCGGTAACTTACCTTACGAAAGGTATGCCCTGTTATGGTAAAAGACCATGAAAAAAGTGTAACGGTATTGATAATAAATTTGATTGCCATGTTTAAGGTGACAATTTTAGCAAAAAATAAAACCTTATTGATTAGAATAACAAATAAACTTCATCATGTGCAGAATATTTTAGGTCTACAGACTGCCTCATCCTTGGCTCATTACCTCATACTTGCTTTTTAACTTGGCTAGAATATTTGCCAGAATGGTCTCCCTTTCTTGTTTTTTTGCAGGGTCTTAATGTGGATAATGTCAATGTCCCTGTAATTGGCGGACATTCTGGTGTTACTATTTTGCCTCTTCTATCGCAGGTAGGTCATTGCCTGTTGTTAGCATACCTTACCGTTCAAACCCAAGGTGGGGGTATTTGCATTATACATGACGGGGCGTCTGACGGAGCTTCATAAATGCAAACCCAAAAAACTACATGAGCCTGAAATTTTAGACCCAAAAACATACCAGGCATCAAAATTTCCTACCAAAAAAATACAAGACTTAAATACCTCAATACAGATTTTTTCAACCAAACATACTCTTCTTATGCATGATTTTGCATGTTGCTGAAAATTCGAATGAATATTTTTCTGATCCACCGATTGCAATAAAAATTTCGCTCAGAGATGTGACCTGAAAAAATATGCGTATTTTTTAAGACCTAAAAAATATGTGACAGATCTCTCGACCCACAAAAATACCAAGCGTCTAAATTTTCAACTCCAAAAAATACGTCCCCCCAGTCATGTATACTGCAAGTACCCCGTGTGGGTGCGACACATTACATAACTAAAAAAGTCAGAGTATTGAAGAGACCAGTGCAGCTGATTACCGGTAATTTCGCTCCGACGAAGGGCTAATGCTCGAAACGTCAGCTCTTGAATCTCTTTACGGTGGCCAATTTATGTTATCAACCAAGTTGATAAAACCAAATTATATGATTAATTTTTGGACTTGTCTGGGCTCTGGGCATAGGAAAATCTACTTGTCCAATAATATTGTGGCCCAGTGTTCAGTTTTTCTATGATTTTTTTATCTACAAGACTACACCAAAGGTTTCCTTTACTGATGAGGAGATCGAAAAGCTAACTGATCGTATTCAGAATGCAGGAACAGAGGTGGTCAATGCTAAAGCTGGATCTGTAAGTTATTGTTGTTGTTTTCCTTTGGTCAAACTTCACAAGCAACTTCAATAATTGTTATTAGCATAAACCAGGGACAGTTTGTTGTTGGAAATGTGGTAGCTATTCTGTAATATGTTGTCCAGCCTCACTTTTGCCTTGTCTGATCAAAATGGTTACTTAGACACATGTCGTTGCACACACGTCCGTTCGCAGGACATGTGTGTAAGCCCTTGGCTACAAGGGGGGATAGCTAATTCAAGATAGATTGGCGTAAGAGCATAATAGACAAGTAAATTGTGGAAATCACAAATAAAGCTTATTCTCTTGCAGAACAAGTTTTAAATATTTTTTGGTAGAAATACTAGGCTATAAGCGGAACCCCCAATTTTGTTCAACTATATTTTAGTATTGTTTTTTTTTTTAAGTTTTGTGTGCTGTCTTTTGACTCGCACTACAAACCATGAGTAAAACTTCTCAGCAATACTACACAACAAAATGTCTAATAAGAGATTTTACTAGTCAACATGCCAAATTGTTTTGTCTGTGCAGGCCAATTTCTAACCAGTTCTTTGGAGTACAAATACAGCACGATATTTGTACTTATTTTGGGCGTTATTTGTACTCTATGAAGGACAGTTGGATAATCTGTTATTAAAGCATTGTCAAAACACCAAACAGTTGCATCCTTGTACAATTGCAATTAATTAATGTTTGATAAATGCATTTGTGTTTTAGGGATCTGCTACACTTTCTATGGCCTATGCTGGAACTAAGTTTATTTCATCTGTAAGTAACTGGTATCAGTTTTAACTTACTAGGTATTGCTGTGTTTCTAAAAATATTAACAGGTCAAGTTGAGGCTTGCAGTACTCGAAATTAGAAAAAAATTAAGGTCTTCCTTATGGCAAATGCTGGACAATCTCAGGCAACCAGCCCTTTATTTTTCCTAAAAACTGGTTGCCTGAAAGTAGTTTTAGTTGCCTCAGGCAACCGCTAATGTTGAGCACCTGGCTCGTTAGGAGTTGATGCAGTTTATTAGAGCTTTGTGGTCTGTTGCAAAGGCACGATTTGAATACTTTTATAGGGGGAGCATCCACCCCAAGGTCCAACTCCTTAACCTTACAGAAATATCTTTGATAAGAAAATGGTACCTTCCTCTTGTAAACCTACAAAAGGGTTACTACTTCTCTCTAACCCATTGACTCCTAAACCGGCCATAACCGGTCATGGCAGACCTTGACCTTTGTTCGCTTCTGATGTCATCAGCTTAGACCAAAATAGGAATTCCATTTACCCCAGTTCTGCAGGAGGGAACGAGCTTTCCAATGATACCCAGATGATATTGATTGGGCAAATGGAGCTTGAAATATGCACGGAAACTCTTAGAAATTTGTGGCAAAAACTAGGAGAAAAATTTCAATCACTTACCCTTGGCTACTCTATGTTAAGTATTTCCCGTCTCATTGAATCATGGCAATTCTTGAACCGAAAGTTAGCCCAGTAAAAGGCCAACAAAAGCATAAAAAAAATACGAGGAAAGGAGAAAGGAAAAGCAAAAAAAAAATAATAAAGATTTGTGCGCATGCCCGAACTAAAAAGTCGTTAAATGCCATGCTAGTGAAAAGCCTGGCATGTCTTCATTTTGCACATGCATTTTGGAGAAATTTGAAGCATATTTAGCCTATAACTGACTGGAAAATGTTCAAAATGTCTAAAACTCGTTTTTTTAATTACCCCTTATATGTGGGTTGAGTCGGTTGACTGTTCAGTGGGTCCATTGGAAGTATTTTGAAAAGCTCTTAAAAATAAATAACGAAATAGCAGTACCCTTTTGTATCGTAAAACTAATGAAACCCCTACCCTTTACATCCATTCTTAAAAGGTTAACCTTTTCTTGGGAGCCTCCCTGTATAGTTCACTCCGGGTAGCTGATACACTTATTTTTAGGTCCTTGATGCACTTAATGGCAAGAAAGGCATGGTGGAGTGTGCATTTATAAAGTCAGATGTTTGTGACACAGGATACTTTGCTTCACCTGTAGAACTTGGGGTATGTGCATGTCATTAGATGTTGCCTTTCCTTCTCTTTCATTTTCCTTTCTTTTCCTCTCCTCTTTTCTAAAAACACGTGACCTCAATGAGCCCTAACCAGAGCCCTCGATATGGTCATGTGATAATGGTCAGCGGATACCTTGTTTTGGCAGCTGTCACTGGACCATAAAACGTCAGTCTATCTGAAAAGACATTGACGTCACAGTTGTTTTGAAACTATCTCTGCTAAAACAGACCTAGCTTAACAGTGCGATTTGCCCAACGTAACGCAAAACCGTTCCCAGGCCTAATCGGGGCTTACGGTCGGTCGGACAGTTACGTTAGATGGGTTACCAATTTTCCTTACGCATGGCGCCCCACTATAACTTTTTGCTGTGTTGCAGACCATTTTTTCCCTTGCCTTTTATTTCGTTTCCTCTCCATGCCTTTCAATTCATTTCCTCCCCTTTCATTTGTATCTCTTGTTTGCTCTCTAAATTCCCTTCATTTTCGGTTTTCTTCTCTCCGTTCATTTTCCATTCTTTTACTTTCGTTTTCTTCCACTGTAGCCCAATGGCGTGAAAACAAACTTGGGAATCGGGCAGCTGTCTGCTTATGAGAAAAGGAAACTAGAAGAGGTCAGTGAAATTATCAGTTACCTCGACTTGTTTTTAAAACTGAACATAATAGTAACTTTTACTACTGGTAATAAGAAGCTAGACAAAACCGCTTGTCAAAGAAAGTTTTAGTTTTTTACCCTATACAAAGACATCGAAAATATAACATATAAACTTGACGTTTCGTATGCTAAGAAACTTAATCATTACAATTTTTGTCATCGTCGTATAAAGACCCAAACCAAAGCAATTACTTTGGCTAATCACAAAGGACGGAGACAATCCAGTGAACCAATCAAAACTCAAAGCAATTACACGTAGCCGACACAAAGCGCGGGAAAACGTGCGCGCGAGTCACGGTTGTTTATGGTTTTACTCCTGATTGGTTGAAATAGTGGCGCAAGATTTTTAAACCAATCAACCAAAGCAATTTGCTAATGCCCGTTAGTATATTCTCAGCTCCGAATATTGCATTTCTAGCTTTTTGATTGGCTAAAAAACTCCGACTATGAGCCAATAGTCGGAGTTTTACGTCATATGGAAAATAGTGCACCAAAGTTTTTATTTTACGCTTTGTTAAATTGTGGAAATAAAAATCGGCGGCAAAACCCGGTTTGAGAATTTACTAAAACAATTATTCCATTCGCCCTTGTTGGATATGAAGTGATAATAACCAACTCGCGCTACGCGCTCGTTGGTTATTTTATCACTTCATATCCAACGCGGGCGAATGGAATAATTGTTATATTTCCTCTACGAGGGTTGCACGCAGGGAACCATGGTAGTTGTATTCGTCTGCGTGCGTCTCGAGTCTCGAAGATGATTTCCTGCGCGGAATTCTCATACCGCTCTGTCCTTCTCGCCTAACTAATGTGATCTTTCTCGAATTTCAGGTGATCCCCGAGCTGAAGAAAAACATCAAGAAAGGCGAACAGTTCGTTTTGGGAAAATGATTGACTTGTAGTGTTTTCCAGATCTCAAGCAGGAGTTTCATCCGTTCACTCCCTGTTAATTTATCGAACTGTATAGCTCTTTTCCAGTCAGTTGAACTGATGGCTAACCCCGTGTGAAAGCCATCCATGTTAGGATAATTAAAAAAAAATAAAATACTTTTGTTAAGGATGATGACATTTCTCTGAAGTGTTCCCTTCTGAACAATGTAGGGCTAAATTCCTGCTGTATGAAATTCATTGACAGCGACGTCGATTCCATTTTAGCGACACCTTTAAATTTTTTGGCTGTCATCAAATTTTTTTCCCCACAAAAAAGAAAGAAAAAATGTACGTCAGCAACTAGCCTTCTTATCCGGCGGGATTTGAGAGTGCGAGCTACTCAGCATTCACGGGTAAAGCACGCGAGGTCAAGCAGCGAAGCCGCGCGCGCGAGTGGAAATTTCCAGTCTCCCCACGGCTCTGCCGCTCCAGCGACGGCCTCCTTAAAAACAAAAGCACTTCACCGCGAGTCCCGCCAGCTACGCAGGCTAGTCAACAACCAGAATCGAACCCGGAAGCTCTGGCATGCCAACATCCCTATCTCACCACTGCACTAGCAGGCAAAAGATAACTCTCGTAATAATTTTACTTATAGTATTGCCCTAGCCAACAAATAAAAGCTAACCGCAAGCAAACAGTGTGAAAGTGAACATTTTAAGAATGCATTTGGTGAGTGTGTAGTAGTCTATCGTCAAATTATGACCAGTTTTGACCTTGTCCTGGCCTAAATATTTCCGTAGCTTCGTTACCAATTATGGCATATGTTAGTTTTGACGCTCTCTTCCTCCGAAACATGCAACAGATACGATGGAAAGAAGACCTCTCGTAAATGCTAAATTGTCTACTTTGAGGTCGTTTTAAAATTGTGCTGTTCAAATATGGCGATTGGGAGTTGGTGCGATTAAATTCGCCAAATTTAGCTCACTTCAACGGGATTTTTGGCAAAATTAATTCTCGCGAAATTTACATTACCATTACCATTATCCATTTTTTCGAAATTAAATTTCAGCGAAATAAGTGATAATAAGGTTGCAAAAAGGGCGGGACTCGTACAGCGATGACGCACATTAAAATGCCCAGTTCGATATTATGCTTTGCCTTAAATAGCAAGAACATTTTCTCTTGACGAAGTCACACATTGTCTTGCAAAGTATATGAAATAATTCATATTTGAACTACAGATGTAGGTGAAAGTGAAGAATGATCATCGAAGTGAATTTCCAATATGAACTCCATAAATAGACCTCGCTCCTAATATGTGGCTTCATAGCTCAGTCGGTAGAGCATCGCACCGGTATCGCGGAGGTCACGTGTTCTCATTTTTCAGGCTTTCCAATTGCATAAATTGAAAATTCAATGTGACAATCATTCTTCACTCTCATTGTCTTTATTCTTTGTTTGCATGAGACGTCATCGAACCATGTTTTATTTATTTTTTTCATTTATTTAGCTTTCAACCTCGTTCCCTGGGAACGAGGTTGTCCCTGTTTTACAACTGAAAAAATAAAAACTTATACAGTGAGGTGGTCTACGACAGGCCAGAGGCCGATCAAGGTAGACCGCCCTAAAAACGAAGATAATATGAAACATTATTATAAACTGGCTATGGTATATTGAATTTCCTGAGTTTTGATTGGTTGAGAGGCAATGTTATATGAGCTCATCTACCATTGACCAACCAAAAAGGTACGTGTACACGTAAAAGAATGCATTTTTGCAATGTTTGTACAATATTTTAGGGGCGTTTTTAATAAATCAATTATTCCACAGCCTTCGTATAAACTGAAAAATGTATGCAGGGTGCTGTCATATACAGTAGAAACCCGCATGTAAGAACCTAGCGGTTTAAGAACCTGCTGGCAGAAATTTTCCATTTTAATACCCCAAAATATAAGAACCTTTTTAGTCAAGCAAATATCAGCAGGTTTTTATATGAGGGTTGTAGTACATTTTAATGCACAGCTCTTGTTGAAAAGATGCTTTTACCGGTAACTACATATACATTGCTTAGTCACTTTTGGTAGACTTATGCCAATTCAGTGATGAATAAATGTTGTATAGTGAAGGAACAAACCCAATTTTATTATTTTTTCCTAGTAATCAACAGCTTTGTCTTCCCATATAAATTAAGAACCTGATTAAAAACCCACTCAGCCTAAATTGTCAATAACAACCCCAAAATACAAGAACCTATTTTGCCGTACTGTAAAAAATGGTAGCTGGTAGCTCAGTTGGTTGGAGTGCCCGACCAGTATCTGAGAGGTCAAGGGTTCGAAATTTGTTGGGGACTCCGATTTTTTTATTTGTCCCACGCTCGTGTTATAATATAACTGATCATTTCATCTGTTATTTATAGTCCTTAGTGTCCAATTGCCGTTTTCCCCTTAAAAGAGAAATGCTAATTTAAATTTAAAACGGACTTAGAAAATCGAGTGCGCTGCACCTATAAGGAAAGCGTCAAATTGATGTGTTTCACCTGTTGTGGTCTGGCCTCTTTCAACGGGCTGGTTCTTAACATAGGAATAACCTCACTGCACCTTTCCCCCTTGAACGGACTTGTCCAATAAACACTGAGTATGAATATGAGTATGATTCAGGGCGGATTTTTCCCATTAATGGGCATAGATTCTTCAAATAAATGATGAATAAAAGTTCAGAGTACTGGCACTTGGATAGTTCAAATAACTAAAAAAATATAAAGGAAAAAGTGCCAAAAAATACTATTTAAAGCACCCCCAGTTTCCGTTTTTTCCCATTCTTGTCATAAACAGTTGTGATATGATCTGCAAGTTTTGCCGTTAGCCTAGTTCCAAAATATGACTGAAGACAAAAACAGCCCTGAGAACGCTAAAATTATATACGTGAAGATGTTCATTCTCGTCCCCAGAGGCCGCGATTCGTTTGGTCAGCACCAAGGAATCGCGACCTCTGGCCGCAACCAAATTGTGAGCATGCGTAGAGTACTCGTTTTGTAGCTTTCAGCCGATCAGATTTGTCAGATTTGATTTTGTGCATTCGCAGAGTGACGGGAAGTCCGAAAATCACGGACTTCCGGTGTTGGACCTTCCCAGAGGTCGCGATTGTTGGTGCTGACCAAAAGGACCTTTCCCCCGTCCCCCACCCACTTTTTGTTAGACCAATTACAACCCCTCCCCTCAAGAAGCGGAAATGCTCCTCTTTGAAGTGAGGCAACGTAAATACGCAAGCGCTACTTTGTGCGATTTCCTTCGTGGTTTTCAAAATGGACGTTGACGGTGTACGCGCGAGGAGTACAAGATATTAATTTCCTCGGCTTTTGTAATGAAAGCAGGTTTCCTCGAGGTTAAATTCATCAAGGAATTAACCTCTTTTCAGGGAAGTTTCTGCTCAAGTTTCGACAACTTTCTACGCTGAGTTTTCAGATGGAGGTTGCTGAATTGTCAGCAGCAAACGATGCCGTTAATACAAAAGAGGGGTTATCTGGCCAAGGTATGCTTTATAATTGTATAAAACCTCAAAGTTTATCAAACAAGTTTACCAAAGCAGGGCTTAAAAGCATATCCTTCTTGGGTGTGAAGTAGCAAAGACGCAGAATTTGTAGGGACTGTGGCAGTTTCGTGAAATATAAACCATAAAACAACACAACTTTGTTTTTGGAAACGCGCGACTATAAAAGACGAGTCATTCATCTTACCTGGTCATGCTTCCAAAAATAGCTGCTCTGGGTATTAAGTTATGTTTAATTTTAAACATGGATTTGTTATTTTAGGAAAAGCTGACCAGACAAACGGAGGTCTTGCCGACTCTAAGAAAGGAGAAGAAGAAATGGAGAAAATTAAGCCACGTGTTACGTATTCCAAGGTGACAAGCTGTGTATTATTTAACTCTCGAAACAACCTCGCGTTTTCCAACGAAATTAATTTTTCCTTTTGTCTTAAGTACCCAGTGCAAGATATCTTACTATGGTTTTGCCGAGTCGTATAAATTTACGCTGCTTATATAATTAAAAAGAGCAATACTTGTGCAAAGTAAAATTTCATTAAGTGTGGGAAATTTGTAATGTACAAACATACGCATGTATTAGTTGCGGTTCCACTGGCCCTTTTGCCCTCAGGAAAGTAGGACTTTACCCAAAGGGGAGTGTGTGTTTTGTGTGTGATTGGTATTACCACAGTTAAAGAATACAAAGGAATTACCCATGGCATGGGTAATTCCAGAACCAAGTTTTTTTTAATTCCATGGCATGGGTAATTCCAGAACCAGTTGAATGGTTTATCTATATGGTTTATCTAATCACAAAGCTGTTCCACCAATCAGGATGTAGCAAATGACAATAAAAGGAAACTGCATACTCTGGAGCACATGCTGGATACAATTTTTTTTGTGAATTTGCACCAAAACTGCGAGTAGCATGGAATAGCATCATGGAATAGCATTACTCATTCTGGTACTTTGTCACTGAATGACCGGCCCTACACGCTCGGCTATTGACCAGCTTGCATACAACGATTTCTATGAAATAGAGCAGGGCTCAAAATTAAAGAAAATTAAGGTCACCATGTTGTGACCAGTTACGAAAAGTTAGTTACAAATTCGAAAATTTTAGTCGTGAAATTCACACAATAGTTATTAACAAAAATAGCGTTTAAAACTGGGCTTATAAATGATGCATTTGTAAGTCAATTCTGAGATCCTTGTAAGAGAAGCAAAAGTTCACCTCGTTCAGGTAATTATTTGTAATGTAACCAACAGATCTAACCTGACTGAAAACCCAAGCTGATCCCAACCCAAGCGAATTACCCATGCGGGCACCTCTGATGGAAGGTGTGTGTAACCGCAACTATTATCACACTCAATGTTTGTTATTAATAATTGTTTATTGGTTAACGTTTTGCCACAGGAGGATTTACTCAATGTGAGAGAGGCTCCCGCATCAAAATTATGGCCATCTACACTCTCTGAGGAATATGTCAGGTTTGTTTTCCACAATGTAATATTTAACAGGGAATGTTACTTGTTGTGATGTTTACAACATCGAGTCGCATTTTGGTCTATGATTGTCCCTCCTTCCATATGTTTAGAAAACAGAACTATGCATAAAGCAGGGATTTCAAAATGTTTTGAAGTAGGTGTCACCGACTGAAAGAGTAGGCGACTGTTATAAGTGACGTTTTTGGTCACAAGCTGATTGCTATGACCAGAGTAGCCGGCGGCATAATAGTCAAGTAGCTGGTAGAACTCAGGCAGCCGCCGGCTTGTTTTGAAACCCCTGATAAAGCACTAGTACATAATTCATTTGTACATTTTGTCATTGACAGATTTCAAGATACAAAATTGTTTTGGGGGCATGAAGAATTCATTTCAGTAATTCAGTAATAATCATTCCATCTTCTCTAACTCAAGGATTGTGGCTAACTTAAAATTTCATGTTGAACATATTGTGAGATTGTCAAATATTGTATCAAGCAGTTAACGCCTTTGTCGCAAATGGTGGTTGGGTTCCCAGGAATCCGGGGCTGGAGCTGCCGACCCCAAACCCAGATACACTCCAAAAGCCTGCCCTTCCTGCAACCCAGCCTGCCTAACCCAGCCTCAGCCCTTGCACCCGTCACTTTGAACTTCAACTAGAAGTTCAGTGGAAGAAGCTAAAAAGTACAATAATAAACGCCTCGGTAAAACACTAGGCCACAAAAAAAATCCAGTGATGCCAACCAGGAATGCCATGCCACAAAAAAAGGGGGAGATCACCCTGTACACTTAGTAAAGCTACAAGCACATGCTATGGCGCACTCATAAAATGCGTTGGAATACCACTGATCCTGCGAATGCCTGAAATACCCTGACAACAGCCCGGAACTGCAGCATGACGGTAGCAACGCCACAAATGCTAAGGCCCCCGAGCCCTGCAAGGCTGGCCAATAAAAGCTGCCACACCAAACACTGAGCAAACTTTCTCCTTGCCGTTAACTAAGTTAAATTAACATTTAACTACATTTAAAGCATGACCACAGGGATCATTAACACCAAAAAATCTTTTGTTTTCTAACATTCACATTCTTGTTATTTCCTGTAAGTAACTTGCCTTCTAGTATCTGAGTATTCCTTTGCCGGTGCCCAGACAACAGTGCTTGGACATCTAGGCCATTCCGATTTTTGTAACATGGGCATGGTACTTTGGTTTAATTCCCCGCTATCAAATTGAGCGAGCAAACTCCGAGTCTACACGGAATGGCCAGAAGTCCCTGAAACACAGACTTCTGAATGAACTTGAGGGGAGCAAAGAACAGAAAACACAGAACCTGAAGTAATGAAACGGATGATGAAAAACAGTTCAGTTCTGTTTTCACCTGGACGACATAATATTTCAACTATCTGTTCATTCAAAATTTACTCGGAAATATTATTTGCACGTGAAAAAGCTACCATAAATAGTGGTTGCGATAAAAATTTTGGCAAAAACATTTATATGCCAAGTCCTTTGAAAGTGCTTAAATTAACTTGAGAATTTCCATGCTTTATGTGAAGTCTGTCAGCAAAACACGAAGGCATACGAGAAGATAAATTCAAAATAATTTTCTGGGCATAATTTCTGGAACTAACATTAATTCAAAGTTTTCAAAGTGCAGCAATCAACATAATGCATGCATTCAATTTCTTGTAATTTTTGCTAAACTTGTTCTACACTAGGCATGGTGTATGGGATCCTGAAGTTTGGCACCAGTCCTACTCTGGTGGAAAAAGATGTTCATCACCTTGGGATGAACTCAAGAAACAACTCCTGTAAGTAACTTGGCTCCTAGTATCGGAGTATTCCTTTGCTGGTGCCCAGACAACAGTGCTAAGACATTTCAGCCATTCCGATTTATTTTTGTAACATGGGTGGGGTACTTTGGTTTAATTCCTCACTATCAAATTGAGGTAGACTGTTCACATTTGCTCTATTTTTTCAACGCAAAAGAATGCGCGCGAGCAAAAACACAGCGAACGAAGCGCTAGGGGGTGGGTGCGGAGTGCAGGCGAAAGAAAAAATAGAACGGCTGTGGGCATCTTTGTTAAAAAGTGGACTTATTAGGCTCCTCCCCCTGTTATCGCCTTGTTGTTATCAGCTCTGCCCTTTGACCTATTAATCAAATTGGGCCAATACGATTTGAGCGGTAAATGGCTTGTTTAATTGGCTTAAGTATCAGTTGGCAAAACAACAACACAGGAAACACGAATAACACAAATGTTCGGTGTTCATCATGTTGTCTGAGACAAAGCCTACATGTACTAACAACAATAAAACAGTTGGCCGATAGGATTTATCACTATGATGTCAAACAAACAGTGAATACCATATTCATAAGTATTAGTTTTAAGACAGGGTATTTTAATAGTAAGACTTAAACTAAATCTTACAACGTCTCTACGGTGTGACACTCTTCAACTACAAGCAGCGAGACACAATCGTGCAAGGGAGAATATTCTTTCTTCAAAATATTCTGAAATTTTGGGTCTAGAAAGTCCACCGCTGTTCCAAAAAATAACTTAAAATTAACTTTCGCGACCAACTGAAGCAAACTTGCAGGATTAGTCGACAAAATGATGGCAGGAATACGCAGCTTTTCCATCTCTTGAATCTGTTCATTCATTATGCTCTTGAGCGGGGAAACCACGAGAACAACAACATTCCGATAAAGTTGTAACTCCTTGGCTGCTGAGAAGAGCTGATAAATAAGACTTTTTCCGAAGCCGGTCAACAGAATCGCCAAAATGTCCTTCGGCTGAAGGAGATGTTCCATGGCGTCTTTCTGTTCATCTTTGAGTGACGAGACATGAGGGAATCTTTTTAGACAGGAATCTATGAGCCGGTCCATCACGATATCACAACAGCTTTCGAGTGATGTCAACTGCTACAAACCACAAGACGTGCCTGGAATCAATCATGATCGTCCGTTGTCAAGGAGATGACACTTTTGTCGCCTTTCAACCAATGGGAATTTTCCGTTTCTGGAGAAACAGGGAATTCACTTTTTCTCAAAGATGTCCACAGTCCGTCTATTTTTTTTGCTCCCCACCCCCTACCCCTTCGTGCCTGATGTTTTGCGCTGGAGTCCAGTTCTCTCGTGATTCATTCATTGCGTTCGCCGATCGAGGAAAAATATGAAAAAATAGCAGACTGTGAACAGTCTAAAATTGAGAGAGCAAACTCTGCATCTACATGGAATGGCCAGAAGTCCCTGAGACACAGACCTCTGGAATTGGTACTTACCAGGGTCTGTGTTTTTGGTGCCAACCAAGTCAGGGTTCTCAACAGAAGGCGGCACCTGGTGATTGATTGCCGCCTACTTTGGGATTTAAAACCGCTTACTTTGCAGTCTGCTTGCTTTTCTCTTCTTAGTTTGTGCTCATGTCTTCTACTTCTTCCTTCATTTGCTTTGAGTTTTTCGTGTCATGTCTTGTTCAATATAATTCCAAAATTTAGATAATCCTGCTAGTGATTCCTAATCAACACCTGCTATGTTTTCAATGGCGTAAACATCTGGGCATGCAACATTCACTGCATTTACAGCCCTTCACGGTGAAACAATTCATTTCCAGACCTGCACTGTCTGTTTTTTTTTTTTCAAAATGGCAGCAAAACAGCAAAGTGTTGTCATCATCGCAACATGGTGTTGGGGTCCAATAGTGCAAGTTTGTATACTTTTTTAAAGCTTCCCCTGAAAATGTGTCAACATAAAATAAAAGATTAAATTTCTAGTGTAGCTATGTTTGTACACTTTGAAAAATGTAGCCTAAAATAACTCAAATTATCATATGACCTGTACAGCCCTGCTCGCTTTTTCCTTGGAAAACCATATGGAAAAAAGTCCCGTATGAGGGCTGTACGCCTTCATCTAGCAGGGCCAGAAAAATCCGTACGGCCCTACTAGAAAAGCGTTCGGCCTCGCGACTGCTGTGAGATGTAATTTGAACCAAAATGGAGAGTTAATGCAACATCTTCAAAGAACAAACAAATTCAAGAACTAAGCAGCAACAGTAGACGCCTAGAATCCTCAAAGAAAAATCTTCATCTAGCCACATTTTCAACGATTTAGAGCTGACATGGGGCTAAAATTAATCCTCTCTTTCAAACCAAGTATGAATTTCGTCTCTGGCAGAGAAACGTTGGAAAAACCCAAAGATTTGGCCTTAGTTTTCACAGAAGTTTGAATATTTTGCACATACTCTGAAACTCGCATGCACTTCACTGGCTTTCCCGCAAGTACCATTGGCTTTCCAAAATGCGCGCGAAACAGACTGCCGCGTTTGGGCGAGAAAACCATAAAAAAATTAGTGGTCGTGATAAAATGCTCATTGACTGAGTTAGGTCGTGCCGGACGGAACACACGGACCTTGCTGCGCTCGGTCCGTACATCCTGGCCTCGAGCCAAATATTTTCCCGTCCGGCCCTCCCACTCAGTCAATAAGTACATAATATTGTGACGTGGCTCTTTTAATCACAGGATCGAGGATGGCATAGTACTGAGTCCACAGCGTCAGAGCTTTGTACAAGGCTGTCAGATTCCCCAGAGTGCTCCAGAAAGAAACAGTCAACAGGACAGAGTAAAGACTTGCCTTAGCAGAACTACAGATCGCGAAAGGGATGGAAGAAACAGGCTCACAGGCAGAGTAGGAAGAGCAAGAGCTTTAGAATATAAAGAACGCACACCTTTGCAAGAAAGGAACAAGGTACAATTTGCGTAGTAGCTGTTATGCAAAATAAATTGGAAACTTGCGTGTTAGACAAGATTTTCCTGAATGTGCAGGAGAGACATTGTCTTTATTGTAATCCTTGTGCATATTATGGGTAACTTTATAAAATAACTGAGATACTATGCGTGCTCTGATTGTTCAGCAACCCATGTTTTATTGTACCAATAAACTCCTGCTTCTTCCCCATGTTCTCAATGACAGCACTATGTTCAACTACGTGTGCCGATAAAGAATTAATTGAAGTTTATTGTCTTATTTTTGAGTGTCAGATGTCTTGTAAAACAGAAGATATGATTTTAATATTAAGCGATCACAATGCAAAAAAGTTGGATCACTAAAATGAATTTTCCTGCCTGCCACAGCTGGAGTGAATGAGAAATGGATGACGAAAAACAGTTCAGTTCTGTTTTCACCGGGATGACATAATATTTCAACTATCTTTTCATTCAAAGTTTACTTGGAAATCTTATTTGCATAGGTAAAAGCTACCACATATAGTGGTCACAATAAAAATTTGGCAAAAACATTTATACTCAGAGTCCTTTGTACGTGCTTGAATTAATTTGAGAACTTCTGTGCTTTCTGTGAAGTCTGTCAGCAAAACATGAAGAAATATGAGAAGATAAATTCAAAATAAATAATTTCTGGAACTAACCTTCGTTCAAAGTTTACTTTGCCAGCCTGTAAAGTTTGTAAACTTGCAAACTTGACGTGCAGCAATCAATGTGATGCATGACTCTGGATTCCCTCGCCAAATTTTAGTTCTTTTACATCATTGAATGCATTTGTTCTGTTAGCTGTTTGGTTTTTCCTTTCCTTCCTTGTGGATTTTGGGGATTTAAAACTTCAAAAACAATACTTTGTCGCATTGTTCTGTGGATTTTGATGCTGAGCTGAACATGTGTTTCATTCTTTCAGCTGCTGTGATTGTTTTCTGGCGTCACTGTGTTGAGATGACCACAACACGCTTTTGAGGGGTTTACTGGGCGTAATAAAACCATGCAGGATGTTGGGAGAACCCTCGAAAAGCTTGTAAATCACTCACCTGACGGCTCGTGATTTACAAGCTTTGCTTGTGTTGTCCCAACATCCTGCATGGTTTTATTACGCCAGTAAACCCTTAGAAAGTGTGGTCTATTGCTTCAATAAATTGCTTCGAGGAATAGAGAGTGAAAAAATTCTTTCAAGAGAGCTAATTATGTTATGCATAGGCCAGCCCATGTTAAATAAATAAATGATCATTGTATTTTGTAATGAAAAGGAGAAACCTTGTTGCAAATTATTTGTATAACCTACTAGTTTATGATACATGACGTTCATCAATACAATACAATACAAACTTTATTGACACTCCCTAAGAGGGCTTTTCAGTGACAATTAATAATTACAATAATAAAAATATTTAATATATAAAGCTAAAAATAATTACGAAAGTTACAACTAAGAAACTTTAAGAAAGTACGATAAAATGGGTGAGATAAAAAGAGATTAAAAACTAGGACCGAGGAAAAAGAAAAGCAGAAAATAATTTGGCCCTAAGTTTACGCTTAAAATTAGAAGAAGAATTACAAAGTTTAAGATCATTGTCTAAACTGTTCCACAGGCTGACAGTACGATAATAATAGAGCTAGAGCTTGTTGAATCTGGTAGCTTCTTCTTTACTAACAAAGTTGAGTCAAGTACGATTAACTTGATTTAAATTAAGAAGTTGAGTTTATTTGCTATTTTTCGGATTTACCACCACTGGTCAGTGGTGGTACCTACTTTTGGAACGTTGTGGCAATAATTTAATTTAACTCTTCCTCCTTGAATGGTAGATGATATTAACACAGTTTTGAATCTATTAGGACCTTGATGAACCATCGGGGAAATGCACAGCCCCAAGAGAAAGGGAAAAAGAAGAGAGAGGTGATAGAGACAGATCTGAACGAGGATATGCCAAAGACAGAGGATTTAAAGAAAGGGGCAAGGAGCGAAAGAGAAGCAGAGAAGAAACGACACGAGGAAAAAACATCCAAGGTATGTTACCACTCACTTTTCACATATTACTGCTGACAGAATTGGAGAGGGATTAAATGTGTTTCGGACTTGAAGTGGTGCAAATTAAAACCACTTGCCCTCTCCCTGAACATATGCAGACAAGTTTGGTAAGTACTATGTGAAAAAATGCTGCAAATCCTATACTTTACATGTAGTTACATTATACTCATTTGTCAGTAATTGTCCTTTACACAGTCAGAAAGAAGCAAGCTAAGGAAACTCGGCATGAAGAGCCAGAATGGTTCACATATGGCCCATCAAGTCAGTTTGAAACCATGGAGCTCAAGGGATTTGATGATGATGGTGATTATAATGATGAAGAAGTTGCTCAAAGAGGTATGGAGAGTTGTGCTATATTGTCTTGTTCTTTCGGGCTGTTCAGAGCATGTGGGTGTGGTGTGGCCATGGGACTCTTAATGAGCCCATTCTTGATACATTTCTTTTTCGAACAACCCCAAAGTTGACATCTTCACTCTGCCACTTTCAACACAGTCTGTGTTTTATTTTGTAACTGTTTAAAGTACTTTTCAGCACTTCAATGCCTCTGAAGCTATTCTTTCACTGGATGAAAATAAAAAATCCAGATTGTAAAACTAACAAATGTACATTTTAAACAAAATTAATTAAGCCTGCGTGTCAGTAAGCCATGATAGGAAATCTAAAAGTACAGACACGTCAGTAAAAATGCAAAACTTATTTGAGGCATAAATACTTTTCCATTTTCTCTTCACAATGACTAGACTGGGAGAGACGCAAGTCTGCTTCAGATGAGATCAAAGCAATTTTGTCAGGTAAGACAAGATTTTTTAAAGATTATTCTTGTGAGTAATTAAGAGGGCTAAATTTTAGTGGTATTTAAGCCAATTTGTGGCAAAATAAATTCGCAAGAATTGGTCTCATCGTTGGTGACAAAATTATTGAATATGTACATTTATTTACAATGCAAACAAATTTAATTATTTAATTATATAGTTCACAGTGCAAGCATTACAGCTCCAAACTTAATTTGTATTAACATTTTCTTACAAAAATGTATTACAGCATGCAAATGATAAAGTTTGTATATACAAAAAATGGTTTTTAAGAGACAAAAACCAGTGTTATCCTTATTAGGAGGTAACCATTAAAATTTACCACATGTGACACAACCATTTACCACTTAAAAAGAAGCCGGTAAAGTCAGAGTAATGCGGCTCATTCTCCCAACAAAGATATAGTCCCTTTACATACTGGCTGTGATTTGCTGAAATTTCTTCACTGGATTAAAAAGTTATTAGGCCAGATGCATTGAGAACTGGGGAGAACACTGCCAAAACTAATACCAAACACTGTTTAAAGGGATAGGTAAAAGGTTAAGTCTGCATTAGTGCCTAGTGGCCCATCGGGCCGGAAACTTATCCCGGTTTCCGTAGCATGAAGCGACAGAGTATTTCTTCTCCCCCTGGATGGGATGCTAGTCCATTGCAGGGTTATCCCCCAGCAGTAAATTTGCCGGTACCCATTAATACACCTGGGTGAAGAGAGGCACTGTGAGAGTAAAGTCTCTTGCCCAAGAACACAACGCAATGCCCCGGCTAGAGGATCTGGAGTCCAGCGCACTAACCGTCAGGCCACTACGGGAAGTATCTTGGGAATTTTGACCTATCCTGATCCAAATTGTCCAATGGTATTACCATTTCACTGTACAGTATTACAATGCGTAACTTGTGGGAGGCATGGTGACTCCAGATTGGTCACTGGACTCTATTGTAGCCTTGATGATAGCTTTACCTGCTAATTGAAGTTTGCGTATTTCAGTGGGAAAGAAAGGCCCCATGAATGGTGAATTAAACAGTCCATCATCAGTGGCAGGCAGTAGTCCATCCCAAGGCAGTATTGGTGAGATGACAACAGTGGATACCAAGGATGCTGCTCCTGATGGCAACCAGGAAAAAGCTAAACCTTTTGACATCAATGACTTTTTCCTGAGTGACACCTTACTCCCTTTCACGGGAGGGGTAAGTTTCTTCATGCCTGGCAGCATCTTCAAACATAAAGTTTTCTCCTGGGGGGATTCCATTTCTTATTTTTTGTCTCACTTGGGGTGTTGCAGACTAAAATTAATGCCATGATATTTTTAGCCATCATAAAAAAATATACAGAAATATTTAACAAACAGATTCCACTTAATAGATTGACCAGTGATGACGTCAGAATGTGGTAGGAACAAAAAAGTTGCATGAGGAGATAGCAGAGTGTGTCACTGATGTTCTTACCACATTTTGAAGTCTTCTGTGATGTATTACTGAACAGACGCACGACAACATGGATTCTATTCGTTTTTTGAGTGTGTCCTGTAATAGATAGGTATGAACCAATCAAAATGTGTCCATAACTGGACTTGTTACATAAATTATTTTTAGTTATTTTGGTCTCTTTTAGATATCAAAGCTTGTGATCTCCTTTAGGGATTTAATTCATTGTTTTATATGGGAATATCCCCTAGAAGGCCTCTATACTTCTGTTGCTGATGAATGTTTCTTTACACTTGGTTTAGTATAATATTTTTTGTGTTTCTCGTTCATTATTTTGTTTTTCAGGTTGACCAAACAAGTAGTCGATTTAGCCAGTTTTTTGGTCAGCCCGGGAGTAACTACAGCAGCAGTAGAAGTGGAAGTACAGGTGTGACAAGACAGTTCAATCCTCTGTATAGCTTGTCAGTTGTCTCCATGCGACGAGGCTAACAATGCCACAACTCTTGCTGTCCAACCAGTCCTATCTTGTGCTGCACCCTTGGCTTCGACCAGCTTGTCCACCTCCCCTGTCTGCACTCCTTTTCCATTGTCCTTTTCCATGTGGTCTTTGGTCAACCAACTTTTCTCTTTCCTTCAAGTTGCCATTTCATCACCACCACGTTCCCCTCCATTCTGAGCATTTGTGCAATCCAGTTTCATCTCTTTATAGCACTTGTTAATTGACTGTTTAATTGAACAGTCAAGCGTTTCTAATAAATATCAGATTTCTACTGTAGAAGTACAGAGCACACACTATAGTTAATTGGCTGTTTGAAACTTAGACGTTGTTACTGAGTGATTTTTTTTTTAAAACAGGTTTCTCCAGTGGTGGTGCAAACACTCCTCGTACACCATCACCAGGACCAAGCTACTTATTCACTCCCATTGCACCTTCAGTGGACGACAGCATCGAATCCCACAGCCTGGCAAACATGCTGGAGAAATCCCAGATCAGTGTACAGCCCTTGTTGGATGAAGTAATGTCATCAGGCAAGGAAAGCAAAGTGAAGGGCTCCGTTCGTCTAGAGGACATTGAAGCTGATGTAACTAAAGATTCAAAGTTAGAGATCCCTGACCTGGAGCAGAACAAAGAGAACGTCAGTGAAAGTAGTAAAATACCAAACACAAAACAAGAAATGGTCGCATTTAACTTGCTTGTTGAGAAGATGAAGTCGTCAGGCACATTACCAGAAAAGCCTCAACCCGCAGTGAGTTTTGTTGTTACCTTTAGTTACTTCATCGCTAAAATGCCAGTGGTGTAATAGGTTAATTGGAAACCACTTTTTCTACAGAACTGTTAAAGATATGGTTTATTACTGCCTAAAATTTTATCAAAAATCGAAAGACTAATGCAGGAAAACTCAGTGCTTGGAAAAAGGGCTTAATTCCAGCTTAACCCATTAAGCAAGGTTGTTGCCTAAGAAAATTTTTATGTAGCCCTTCCGGATCCTATCTTCAAAAGTTAGCAGCGTAACTCTAAGCCATTTTTAGGAGCCCAGCCAAGGAGTTAGATAGAATAGATGGGAATGAAAACTCTATGTTTATAGGTGCCCATCCCGGCTACCTGAACAAAAATGTAGTCACCCAATCTCGCCAGGGCAGATGAGCTTGGGCATGGGTATATAATGATTGGCGGAGCCAGACAATGCTCTTGCACAGGGATGGAAGGAGGTGCCAGTAGCACCCCTGCAAGTGGCCACCATCTGGCAGCGTGACACTGAGCCACTCTGTGGGATACTTGCCAACCAATACTTACCTAACCACCAGCTACTGAGGAAGGTGTGGGTAGGGAGAAATCAGCAGGGTAACAAAGCTAAACAATGACCCTTTGCGAATGACTGCAAGTAAGCAACTGCATATAAAGGCTAAAGGCCACCCCATGCCTTACAAGTTGGCAACTGCTGATCAACATTGAAGTGCACCTAACCCCAAAAATTACTTTTTGCTAAAATAAATTTTTGCACCAGTTCGAAACGCGTTACACCTTTCCTTTCTCCATTTTACCAAATGCTAACTTTTTATAGCATTCAAAATTAGGAAAAACTGTGCATCATTGTTGCTTGACCGAGTCAGAAGGGGCGTGGGTCTATTCCTGGGTAGACGTCACAAACTGATTTGCATGCATTTTTACCAAGTCTTGATGTGATGTAAATCAGTTTGTGACGTCTACCCAGGAATAGACCCACGCCCCTTCTGACTCGGTCGTGCAACAAATGATACACAGTTTTTCGTAACTTTTAAATGCTATAAATAGTCAGCATTTGGTAAAGAGGAGGAACGAGAGGTGCTATGCGTTTCGAAGAGGTTTTTTTTTACCGAGAAATCATTTTTTGGGGTTAGGTGCACTTTAAATCAAGCGTGACTTCGTCTGAATTACATTTAGCCACATTAAAAATTGAGTCAGCAGACAGCGCATTGGGCGAGTAATCAAGACTTGTCCAGCAGACTTGTCCTGATGACCAGATTGGACTTTCTTAGAGTCTTGCATGCCATAGACCAATGAAACGTTAATTATTGATCTTATCAACAAGATTACTGGCCTGCCCACCCGTTTGCTGCCAAGACCACCATCCCCCAAGCGGAAAACACCAAGGAATACTCCTTCTCCATTACTGGATCTGAGGAGGTCCCCATCTCCTGCTGAATTGCTGAAGCATATGACCATGCAGGCACCACTGACTGATCGCAGACCTCCCTCGCCAGCACAGGTTGTTCCACAGATGAACCGCCCTCCTTCTCCCTTGGAAATGTTCCACAAGTACAATTCCATAGGTTTGTATATTCGTTCACTGTCTGCCTATAAGATAAACTTGTAGACCTGATTTCCACCACTTGTTGTACCTTCCCAAGAATATGAAGGGCGGAGAACTGGGCCATTTCACGAACATTGGCTGACAATTGAGCCTTGGGGTTGACTGGGACTTAACCTGCTATAGACTGGCATTCCATCCATGGGAAGTAGAAATACCCCTAGCCACTTCATGGATGATGCCACAGCAATCGGAGTTAGGTGCCTACAACTGTGAGCCAGTCGGGCTTCAAGAGACACTGTCACGCCTGATATATCATATGTTAAGAAGTATGGCCTGTAGCTTGCTGTAATCATGCTTTGTTGTCTTACAATGGTGAAAGCAAAGAAATATTAATTAAGAAGAAAAAATAGCTATTAATAGATTCATAATTTCACCAGAATTTCAGCTTTGATTTCTGGACAGAATGTCCAGAAATCAATTTGGATGAATTGCAATCCACTTCCATCCTCACAATCCTGTACTACTTTCCCAAAATATATTTTCTATCTTGTTCTGTGGAATCTTTTTATTAAATTTGTTCGTGTATTTGGTGGCATTTGACACAATAATATGGAAATTATAACATCAAAATCTCTGTAATCAGGCGTGACAGTGTCCTTTTAAAGGAGAACGGATGGCGAAAACCCACTTTTTAAAAAGTCATTCAAACGAAAGCACATGGGAAGTCGTAATCAAATCGCGATAGTTTAGGATGTGAACTTACCCTGATCGTAGCAGCAAAAAGCTCCGTACCAGAACAATTGGAACGTCCGCCATTTTGGAAGACATGTTGAAGGCTTGGGCGCATAGCAATGACATCACAATGCACACCTCATGGGACAAACACGCGAATGTCAAGAGTTCAGAAGACAACATCAGTTCCATAATGGTCGAATGTGTTGCAGTTGACTCTTCAAAGAGAACGCCCAGCGATTCCAAAAGAGGGATAAGTTTCCATTGACTGCCCTTAAAAAATAGGACGCTTCTTGAAGGGTGGAGTGTTTTATTTACGGCTTCCTCGATCTCTTTGCAGCATAAACATTCTTTCTCTTGTTGCCTTTCCCAGTTCGCATAACAACTCGCATACACACCACGATGTATAATAATAAGGGTCGATCTCGGCCATAATACAAGCTTAATGCAGTTTCGACACTTGTAAGATTCTTCACAAATTTATCGACTTAAAAAAATGCATGTACATTTCTACGTCACAACATGGCGGCCGACATTCCTTATTTGGAAGAAACCGGAAGAAAAAAGGTCAAAATGGCGGACGTTCAATTTCGAAAAATGGCCTCAGTTTTTAGCCGTTTTTGTAAATTTCGCTTTTTCTTTTTGTTTTCCACAAATCTATGTTATATCTGATTTCCAGGGGTCAAATACGAAATAGCTTCTGGTCTTCCGTTCTCCTTTAATATGTTTTTTGACCTTGAACCCAAGACCTCCCAAATAATTATTTGTCAATATTGTTTCACGAGAAAAGATGCCTTATTATTTCTTACTACTTAGTTACACCTCCCCATGATCTGTTTGCATCTCCGTTGCTTCGGCGATCACCGTCTCCTCTTGCAATGCTGGCACACCAGAGGCAGAGCCCACCTCTTGGGTTCGGCAGTGTTAACATGCACAGAGTGCCACCACAAGTCGCTTCTCCATACCATGCAGCACCTCATCCTGGTATGCCGTACATGGGAGGACAGCAGCCTCCTTTGAGAAAACCACGGCAACCACAAGGCAAGTACAATACACCGGCAAGTGCACCTGAACAGCGAAGCCGAGTTGCAGTGCACCCAAAACCAGTATCCACAGGTCAGTCTGGCTCCCCTCACATTCCGGACAAATCGTTTATGCCGACATCTGTCATGAGAAAGATTAACCAGGAACGATTGGACCCCAAGACATCAAAGACAAACTTTGAAGAGCAGTCCAGAGCAAACAGCCTGGTAACTGAAGGAGAGACTGCAGCTCATAGGAGAGATGGTACACTCGAAGTAACGCCAATGCACTCACTTGTCGGTACGGCTGACCACAATCTCTTAAATTCCAAGGCCGAGGGAACAGATGATCTTGTTAAAATGGGGCTATTTCAACAGTTTACAGGCGAGAAACCTTCCCCAAGTCACAGCAGTGCTGCAAAACAGGACCATTTACTTTCTCCAAGATCCATTATGTCAAGTGATACACAGTTGTCTCAGACTGGCTCGCCAGTTTTGCAGAAGCCAACAGCTTTTAAGCCTTTGCCAGGTTCACCTCAGGTACCATTTTCTAGTCTCAATCGTGGCATTCACTCCGAACCCGCATCTCCTTTGCATTCTTTTAACCAGAGTGCAGGATCTCCATTGAGAGCACCAAAACCACTGCCTAATTCGGCACCGTGTACTCCTCAGCGTCATCCTTTAGTTGACAAAGCAGCTCTACTTTCACCGCAACAGTTGGCATCGAAGGGGTTATTGACAAGAGATGACAGCAACAAGCCTCCGTTGGGATTGTTTGGTCATAGTACTTCTTTGGAGAGTCAGACGAAAGGTATTCGCAATGGTATCACCCGAGTTGTGGCAACCAACGAAGGAAGGCCTTTGACTCATTCATATGAGCAGCAGCCGCATGTTCCTTCGGACAAGACATCTGTTTATAAAGACCCGTTTCACGCAAAGAGAAGTGGAATTTCGTCGAGCGGCCAGCCAGTGTCTCAACACCATCCAAATAGTGCGCGTGGCATTCAGAGAATGAACAGCTCTGAAGCTTATCACGACAATATTCCTGCGAACCACCCACACAGAATCCAGAGAAGTGACACTAGACCTTCTCCGGTGCATCATGTCCCAAGATCATTTCATGGACCACAGGGTGCACGCACCGGTCCATACGGACCCAATGGGCGCCTGTCACCGTCGGGCATGTCAGCCATGCATGGGGGACATCCAGGGCGTACTCCATTCAACTCGCCCATGCCGGGCATGGCAATTCCACCCAGGTCTGCTGTGCATCCCGGAATGATCCCACCACATCTCCATCCAGCTTACCTCAGGATGATGTCCTCAGCTGGAGCGCCCATGGGAATGCCTTCGCCAGGAGTGAGCCCGGTGTCCATGCGAATGCCAATGCCACACTCTGCTGGGAGATACCCCATTATGCCTGGACACCATCCTGCTGCTGCAGCTGCCGCCGCCGCTGCTATGATGTATGGAGGACGTCCATCACCTGGCTACCCACCTGTCAACGCTGCAGCCATTATGGCAGCTCGCTCACCTCACGTGCCCCTTCAGTCAAGTGTTCATGGAAGGCGAGGTGAGGTGTACTTAACAATTATTCCACTCGCGCTTGTTGGATATGAGATGGTAAATAGCCAACGAGGCGCGTAGTGCCGAGTTGGCTATAACCATCTCATATCCAACAAGCGCGAGTGGAATAATTGTTTTATTAAAAACGCCCCAAAAATATTTTACAAACATTGCAAAAATGCATTCTTTTACGCGTACACGTACCTTTTTGGTAGGTCAATGGCATATGAGCTCATACACCATTGTCTCGCAACCAATCAAAACTCAGGAAATGCAATATACCATAGCTAGTTTTTAATAAAATCTGATATTCTTTGGTTATTCCTTCTCAGCTCTTTATGTCTAGTGTAGCCACATGATTTCAACACTTGCATTTGCATAGGTAGGTTATTATCATTTCGAAAGAAGCTTTCGCGGGTGGCATAACTTGAAAAAATTTCAGCCGAAATTTTCACTTTGCAGCACATCTGAATCGTGCTCATTTTAAGCTGTCCTTGCATCTTCCTGAGTGAACTAGTATTATTTTGGGATATCAAGGCAATTTTTACACATGACAAAAAACGAGAACGCAGAAACTGCCTGAAGCTGTATCGGGAGGGACGTTTGAGTGATGTGAGAAGAATGGAAAAGATTTAGGCCAATTGAGTTGGCAAAAAAGATGCGCCTTCCGCTCGAAACGCCCTGTTGTTTTAGTTTACAGAATGTCCGTAAAACTTGTAACAGCGCTTGCATTGAAGTTGTGAAAGTATCACTTCATTCAGTTGAACCTTTCGAATCGTCGTATCTCGATAAATGCCTTTTTAGCTGCCTTCTATCCAAATGTTTGCGTGGGTCGCGCGACGTGACGAATTTTACATCTGCAGCCACACAATAATCAACATTCCCTGCTTTTAGGAGCGCGTTTTGAGTCAGTTACCTTTCTTCGACTCTAAGACTGTCTTTTTGCTGTTCCTTTTGGCTGTCTCAGAAAAATTTATTTATGGAGAGAACGCTTTTGGCTGATTGCTAAAATTCCTTCATTTGAACAAAATGGAATGTGCGTAGATCCTCGCTCTCTTAGCGATAACTGGTTGATATACAGTACCATTCCAACGCAATTTGACGTACTTCCCCGGAAGATAAGTGATAAGTTAAATCATGAAACTCGAAATAACCAGAAGTGTGCTCCAATGAACTACCGGGCAGTAAAGCATTTCTGAATTTTGTTGCACGTGTTAAGTGAAAGTGTTGAAATCCGTTGCGACCCAAGGACGAACGCTAAAACAGGCGAGAGCAGCCGTCTTGTCAAGCTAAGGGCGAGTTCGAGAAGACGGCTGACCCTTCAAACTAACTCAAATGTAACTAAAATTTTGTATTTTCTACCTCTTCCACTCGCCTCGATTATCTTCACGGAATTTGAATAACAGACTTGTCCCTCACAACTGGCTTGCCAAGCGACTGAAACGGTCGCACACGACAGAGATGATTGATTTTTCTCACGTTTGTTTTTAGTACCAAGTCCGGTGATGAATCATCCGCCACAGAGCCCTTCTCCAGCTGGAGGCGTGGGCGGTTGCCATATCCTGTCCAAATGGTTCAGCGAAGATGTGCTTCAGCAGGCTACTCCCGCACAGCGGGACGTCGCGGCCGACTTCGCCAAGAAAGTGGTGTCTGTGGAAGAACTCGAGCGACAGCAGGCCGCCGCCATTAATTAACTTGTCCCATGTCTCGTTAAATTTTCCAGATGAATTTGTGTATAGTACAGTGACCTTAAGAGGAGCACATCTGTGTAAACATTGCATTGTTACAGACTTTTTACGCTTTGATTATCGACGCTTAGAGCTTGGAGCTTTGCTGATTGGTCAAATTCGTTGTGTATCTTGGCATAATTGACTCTTCTTTCTAGTATTTGTGTGCATGTAATGACAGTTTTCTGTTTCTTCCATCACAAAAAAAGACTATTTCTGTTCGGTTTTCTTGCGTGCAAGCTCGCCATTAAGACTGTTGTTACCTTTAAGTTATTTTTGTAAATAGAACAGTTGTATTTCACTTGGAACATACAAAATCATAAGGATCGAGGGGTTTGCTAAGAGGTTTATTAAGAGAATTACAATCTGGATCGGATTTATCCACTCAGTTGAATAACTAAATATGTAATAATTTTCCCGCAAAAAAAGTGCGAGCAAATCATTTGTACCTGAACTATTCATAATTGATTTCTTATCACCGATAATGAGTTGTCATGTAAAAGGATGAGGATATGGGACACGGTGGATGTATTGTCATTTGTACAGCGAAAAAAGAAACCAAGACAATTACGGCTAGTCATTTTGTAAAGTTTGAGTCTCGCATCTCGGCTATGACCTGAAGCGACCATCAAGCTACTGTTGTTGAGTCATTGTAGTATACCAAACCACAGGTCTAATTAGAACCTCGGTTACTGCCGCCTTGTGCACCTATCAATGTTAAGCGGGGTTGGCGGGGGGGGGGGGGGGGAGGCTGGCCATAGGCGGGGCATTTGAGGAAGACCAAGCATAGTAAGGACCGGGTCCAGATTAGACATTTCATGATGATTTATATAACGTAGCAATGACAGGAGATCATTAACATACGGTTGTCGGTTGGTTCCAGTTAGTTCCGACCCAGTTAGCTTGTGGTTAGTTCCATCCCGGTTTACGTAATATTTTATCAAACACGAGAGACTGTTTCATCATATTTTCAAACACCGAGAAGAGAGTTGAAAATACGACGCGCAGTGGAGTATTTCTGACGAACGTCGAGGTGTTTGGAAATGTGATGAAACACCGTCTCTCGTGTTTGATATATTACTTCTCAATCGAAACTAAAACTACGGGGAAAACGAAGAAATAAAATCGTAAAAATCTATGCTAATTAAGATTACATTTCCAAACCACGGTTACGGTTGTGAACGGTTACGGTTCTGTTTTAACGCGATGAATTATCAATGAGTTTGAGAATTGTAGTTAGCCTCCTTACCGGTTAGTTCCACTCCCGTTTGCTTGCGGTTAGCTTTCACTTTGTGGTTTGGGCAGTAATGTACTATATACAATTTTTCTTTCAATATAAATAAATATTGAACAAATTTGGGTTTCTGGCCGTTAGCGTCCATTTGGTACAGTGAGTGTATTCTCGGTCGAATTTTCCCGGGTTCGATTCCCAATGCTTGGAGTAAAACATTTTTGACTTTCATGTAAAAATCAGTATGTGTGTAATCTGGTGCCGGTCAGTAAGGTCTTCTGGCATTCAATTGAGCTGAGATTTTCTGTTCGTTTGTGGATGGTGGAGGGGGAGGTTTTCAAGGGATCCACTTGCATAACCCCGCGTACTTTGTCTGCAACTTGTATATAGCTTGGACATGGATTATGCAAATAAACTAATTCACCTGTTATCCCTGGAGTTTGCATGTACATAGCTATGCCGGTGCAGGGTGGGGTCGTTCTAGCCTCCCACACAGACGTCCTTTGGGCTTTGTCACGCGTTCCTTGGGGAAGGAAAGCGTGACGAAGCCCATTGGACGTCTGCGTGGGAGGCTTGGGTCGTTCACGACAAATGTAAAACTCGATCAAACGCATAGGCGTACGAGCAGGGGGTTGCAGGTTTTTCGGGAAAAACGCTCAGAATTCGGGCAACAGTGTGCGATTGTGTACCTGTTCAATGCTAACACATTCGGAAATGTGTAACTTTTTCGGGCAGGGAAATTACAGCCCCTCCTTAAGTACGAAGGTGCCTGTACGCCTATGGGCAAACGCCAGACATTTTTCCGTTCGCGAAAAAAAACAAACACATCCATCGATGGTTTACATTTCCTGACGTCATGTATAAATCTCATTTTTGAGCTCTATATGAGGTCACGTGGTATGCTTTTGAAAAGCTTGAGCTGCCTGCATGGACTGATTTAGTTCGCTGAGTTCAAGGTCACCAGCTCTACTATATTTGACTTTGCCTGTATGGATCTGTCTGTAGCCCGTGTGATATAAATTTTCCTCGGCTTGTATTTTTGTTTTGGAAATAAAGTTTCCTGAGGGTCCTTAGCCTCAACGGGCCACTCGGTGCTGAGTGGCTCGGCACATCATCATGTTTTCAGCGGCGGTCCGCTAATCGAGGGACCTTTTTTTATTGTTCATGTCACAAGAGCTTGGAAAGAATGTAGCCAACATAAGTGATAACTTGGAGAAATCGTTAACAACACTCACAACAGTCGTGATTGTTTCCAGAGACAACGTAACGGCGTGGGTATCCTGTGCAATTCCTGATTTTGGCTTCGCAATATATCAGTGCGGCGCTGAACTTTTGTGTTGAACTTTCTGCTTCCTTTCCGGCATCTATTGTTATAATTGATAAGTGACCCTTATCTTGTTCATCAGATAAGCAATATTTCTTCAATATTTCCCCTGCGAGTTATAACGCGCCAGAACTGAGAGGCTCAGGACAAAATTATCTTTACTGAGATCTAAGATGCACGCGTGATTCATCCAGACCCGAGTGGACAAGTATGGGGGTACGTGCGATAGGTTAATTGAACTAGAGCATACTTTTAATTTCTTTTCGCTGACTGCTATTGTTCACAATAAACTAATGTAGCCAACGATGAGGCCTTCCAAGGGGTAAAAGCGACATGCGACACGGCCCTGAAAACTGGCGACATGGGGATTTTTAAAAAGCGACAAGTGACATGATTATGCTGCTAAAATGCGACAGCGACATAATAAACAGTGAAAGACGGTGACATTGGAAAGTTGTGCATTTTACCAATAAAAGTGACTCAGAATACGGGAAATGGCTTTTCTGAAGGGTTCAGATTTTAAAAATTTTCCCGCTGGAGCCTACCCCAAAAGCCCCGTAGAAGCGTTCAGCCTTCGCCGCTCACAAATTTTTGCCAACTGAGCACCATGAAAGCCCGGTCATAGCCCTGTAGCAAAACAGTTCCTCGCAAAACAAAAATGACGGGTACAGTTACGTACACTTCAAAAAACGACAGCGACATTTTCAACTGTAGGTTAGGCGACATCGGTCTCCAAAAGCAAGCGACATCGGGACACAGCTACCCCGTTGGAAGGCCTCAACGATCTGTCGCAAGGTTGACATCTTGTTCGTCAACAGCAGGCCATTTGAAGAAAAGCGAATCACTCAGGCTTCGTCCACACTAATCCGGATAAATTTGAAAACACAACTTTTTTTCTCCGGATTGGCCTTCCGTCCACACTAAAACGGCGTTTTCGGGCACCGAAAACGGAACTTTTTGAAAACGCTCTCCAAGGTGGATAAATTTGAAAACGCTGGCTAGGTGAGTTAGTGTGGACGGCGAAAACGGAACTTTTTGAAAACGCTGAAATCAAAACAATCGAATAACGTTGCTCGGACAATGTGGGCATGTTCTTGCATGTATTAAGCGTTTCTTGCGAGGCAGCGTTTCGAAATCGATGGCGAAACAATTTGAAAACGGTATAATGTGGACAGAAAACGTTTTAACCGCTTTCGAGGCGAAAACGCCGTTTTCAAATTTATCCGGCTTAGTGTGGACGTAGCCTCAGGCTTCACGTTTTGTCACAGAATCAACAATTGTTTGCAACAATACGACATAGAAGTGTGAACTAATACATACAACAACATTTTGGCACTTAAAATGCTAAATTTCTTCTAAGATTGTTTGAAAAACTGTTATTATCATATATAAATGGATGATATGTTGATGGTATTTAAAGTACGGTTGACCCGTCTTGTATTTGACATCACGGCATGTTACATGCCCTTGCAACACGTGTTAGTAGTCCCGTCTTAATTGAATCATAGTTTCAATACGATATCACGAAACTGATGTTGCAAAAACTAATCGAATAAAAAGCACTTGTCTTTTCAAGGTTTTTACAAACGAATGTGATATTATGAAAACTGTTTTCTGTTTTATCCGTTTAGCTGGTTTAGCTGGAAAATGTTAAAATTGTTTTCGTGCTCCGCTTTTGAACTTCCTTACGAGGAAGATATATCTTTTCCGCTTGAGGGAATGCTTTCGTGTCTCGACCGTCACGAGCGGAACGAGCCATTTTAACAAATCGTGACGTCACTAGTGATATGAAGGAAGGTCGTATTACGACAAAACGCGAGCATTTAAATAGACGCTCGCAGTCCTAGGCTAACTCACAGAATAAGGTTCGTCTCAACGTCGTTCCGCATAGAAGCAACGTCTTTGAAACAACAGAAAGCCAGAAAAAAGGATCAACTACTTGGAAATCGAACCCTTTAAGGTAAAGACTATTTTACCGGCTATTTTCAGGAATACTTCACCAGTGTTGTTTGGTCCTCCGGATAATCTGCTTTCATTTGACCTGTGGGTAAGCACGTTTTGGCTGTTTTGTTTTTATTATTATTATTCTATTTCTAGAACATGGATTTTCCACCCTCAGTATTGAAGGAGGCACCAGATCTGAGGCTACTAACATGTTTATTATGACGTTTGTACTCAAATGTCCTTGAATTCTGCCCCGTTTGGTGGTAAACGTTAATCTCAACGAAAACTAAATCTTATAGAACTTGCTTTGATAAAAATGTTACATAACTTTTATTTTACTTTTTTACGTTAGTGAAAAATACGTGGCTCTCAACGTCCTCAACCTCTCGACCCGATAACTATAAAATTTACCAAGAGATCACGATGAATACTCTTTTCACTACTATAAACATTTTTTACGTTTTGAAATTTTTATTTATATTTCTACTCCAAAAAAATTATTCGACCTTCAATTAAAGTGGAATTTTGTCATTTTTGTTGTGAATGGTTGGTAAAGTAACGATGACGAACATTTATAATGTTTAGGGATTGGCTATCGCGTGCGTTTTAGATGAAATCTTTGTTGATGAGAGCACAGACTCATCTAAAACACCGCAGGATCACTTGACATCTTAAATATCATTTACCGGTACGTGAACGCACAAAACACGTTCACGCATGAGTCACGGAAGACAACGCATCTGCCTGCATGCAACCCAGCAAAAAAGACGAAAAAAAAAGGAATCGATAGAAAGACAGAGTATTATTAATTGGAAATCAATCTTTTCGTTTTATGTGGTGTGTTGAAGCATTTTAAGGACGTTGTAGTGTGCGACATTAGCGTGCGAAACCTTAATTTAGCCACACTCCAATGACGTAATACTGGTTCGCGTGATTCCATAATTTTCGTGACCATTTGTTGTCGCAGTTGCACGCCCAGAGTGCTTTGCGCTTTAGGGTGTTGCGTGACGCGTGCGCAGAACAATTCTTGCCGCACCGCCACATGTGCGTTCGAAGTCCAGCAGTCTCACTCAGTGCGTACAACCCGACTAAGAAAGAGCCGCGTTGACCGATCCCAGCGAAGGGATGCAAGTGAAAATCGCTCCTTCTCTTAAGTGATTTTCCTTCTCCCTTTCAGCAGGCTGCTGAACATGCAACGCTTCTAAGGCGTCAACACCATGGGACTAGAATGAATGGGGTGGTAAAATCTTCGCGTCTTTGATGGCAGTGTGCAAGAGCAGGGCATTCATGGCGTTCCCCTCGACGCATCAACAACAACCGTCGACGGGTTGCCACAGTTCACACTACGCTCCTCAAACACAACAAGAATCTCAGCCGGACAGACCCATTGGTTATGGAGCTTTCGGCGTAGTGTGGTAAGCATTTTAGAGCCACTAACTGTGTTGAATTTGCCGTAATTTGTAGCTTTCTTTGACATTATTTCCTCGTTATCACAGGTCTGTGACAGATCCGAGAAATGGAAAGAGGGTCGCCTTGAAGAAGATGCCGAACGTTTTTCAGAGTCTGACTTCATCGAAGAGGGCTTACAGGGAATTAAAGATGCTGTGTTTCTTTAAGCACAATAACGTAAGTCATATCTTTGCTAAGTTTTTGGTTTTAAATGCTGGTATTTCTTTGAATGCCGAGTTTATATTAGAACGGAGTACATTATTATTCAACATCACCGGCCGCTGTCGCCGTACGTATCTTGTATTCATGGAAATTTCGTGGACTGGTAATCAAATGGTGATTGATTTTATCTTCCAGGTTCTCTCAGCTTTGGACATAGTTCACCCTGGCCACATAGACTTCTTCCAAGAGATGTATCCTTTGTTTTCCCAGAAGAAATTGAATGTGTATTTACCCTTGTAGCGTGACAAAGTAAAATCTAAAACAATGATTCGACTTGTTGAGATAGGTTTGGTCCAAGGAGGGGCGATTCTCTGTTCTTTGAATTTATTGCTTAGCAAGGCTCTGGCGATAAAAAGTTGCGTTTGGTGAGACGAACCGAAATCTCGAAGTTCGCTTTCGTTACTTAATTTTCACAGCTTTGCTACAAATATCAATCCGCAGCTTTGAAGAAATAAATTAAAGAAAGACTCGGCCTCCCATAGAGACTGAACAAGGCTGTTTTCGTTCACAGTGAAAAGACGAGTATTTGTGGTTTTTGGTATGGCATAAATTTTGAACTTTTCTCTTTGAAGGAGTTTGGGCTTTTTAACCAACGCTTTTCAGATCGTTCAAGTTTCGCCTACCCCACCTGTTGCTTGCCAATTTCGCTTTGTGTTTCGAGTCGGCCGACATAATTTCGTGCGAGTTATCAATGGTGATATTTAACATATTGATGAATTTTGTGTGTATAGCCTATCAATTCATTTTCCTTTTCTTCAGTGTTTTCACGTGTCGATGACGGCTCTTGTCGGTAATTTTGCGTAGGAAATTTCGGTCTTCTTTTGTGCAATGTTCAGTTCCGGTCTGTGGAGTTGGCGATCTGTATTTCGAGCCATGACAACAATGAATGACTTCCTCTATGCGGTACCTTTTCTTTTCTTAGGAACCGAAAGGATCGGACTTGTTAGATCAGCTTATTGGTTTACGTTCCCGATTTATCATCTGTATTTCTCAGCTGTTTATGGTATTTGTGGCATGCGAACTAGATTTTTGGGTTACAAAGATTTTTAGAATTCAAACCAAAAATTTCTTTCCTGGCATTGCTTTCATATCCTGTTTGTAAGGATTAGTGGTAGACTTCTTGCTGTTCAAGGCAAGCCAGTATATTCGATGAATATCACAATCAAATGGTATCAGGAATATAAATTTATCGGACAAAACCAAAACTTTTAACTTTGCAACTACAAAAGATGACTAAGCTTCCTGAATATTATATATAATGAAGTTTTCTCTTTTTTCATTGTGGGAATAATTATCATTTTAAATGGCTTAAGAAAGCTGAAAAGGGGCTGTCATGGTTGCCATGGAATCATTTGTTGAAAAATCCGTCTTTATTCTTTAGACCACAAATTACAGCTTTTGAATCCTAGGTAACTAAAATAGTTTTCTGGCTAAAGGAAATGCCAAAGAAATCTTTCACTTTCAATGAAACTGTGATGTGACATTTCAGTTTTTTGCCACCAACCTGACACAAAGTTTCTTGCAGCAATTTCAGTCAGTCTTCAATTAAAATTTTGTGATAGTTTTGTCATGAAATTGACGTGGTAAAAGTTGAAAAAAAAGGGCATGCCTAGTGATAATGAAAGTAGCATTTCTGATTCGAGTAACCTTGCTATTATTTGACATTGTTATCTCAAAACCTACTATGCATGCTTTGCTTGTAAATTGAAAACAAATTCCTGGCACATGGATTGCAGTTACTAAGTGCCAACAATAGAACATCAGGAGAATTTCTAACACTTATATGCACACAGTCCCTTTAAATTATTACATGTAGATAGTAAAGGATGTTTTTATATTCTTCTGTTCAAAGGAACTTATTCATGCCGAGGGTAATCAAATGTTGGAACACTAGTTTCTTATTTAGTGAGTTCTTTTTAGAGTCTTTGTCTTTAAGTGGGAGTGAAGCATACAGTGTTATTAATACTAAATACTGCAATTTTGGTATTATCTAATTGAAAATCTGGTTTCCCACATTAAATCACCAATGCTAGACAATTTATGTACCTTTTAAATAGTTTCCTTTCTGTTTTTGTAGCCAGCATTTCATTCATCCTTCTGGCTGGTTTCTCTCAAAGGAAAGGAAAACTCCAAGTTCTCGTTTAATATTAATTCATGACCTAGCAGACCAGTGATGTAAGTAAAAAAACTGATCGATTAAAGGATAACATCTTGACGAAGCAATAAGTTCTTGGAACTTGCATTAAAAGAGATCTGTGGTGTTCAGTAAGGGGAACAATCCTTGCTTTAAACCGAGGTCCAAAAGCAGCTGCTTACAACCTGTTGTTCATGAATAAGAAAACAGACAAAAAAAGCCTTTGTCACTTAAATTTGTGCTGTTAAAAGAAAGCAGAAACAGAGACTTTTAATTGCTGCAAATGCCATCAAAAAATATAAAAAATAAATTTACCAGTTAAATAATTTTTAAAGTGGTTGAAAGCTATAATTTGAAAAAAATGTGCAAGTTTCTGTACTGAACTGTTTGTGTTTGAGTTAAAGCACTGTTATTGCATTTCCTTGACTTGTTTCTCAACAGATACATAGTTTCAGAATTAATGCAATCAGACTTGCACAAAATAATCGTGTCCCCTCAACCCCTTAGTGCAGATCATGTTAAAGTTTTCCTGTATCAGATTTTAAGAGGTAGGTAATTGTTCTGGCTTGGTCAAAATAATTGTTGCCTGCAACCACTTGCATGTAGCTCAGATCATGTTAATGTTTTCCTCTGTCAGTTTTTGAGAGGTAAGTATTCTGGTCTTTGCTGCTTTGTTAGTATTAAATACATATAATCTGTGTAGTATAAAGTTCAAATCAGAAGGCTAACCCAACCCCCCTTTTCCATTTGGATTGGAAAGCTTGCTGTGTGCATGTTTCTTTCGATCTACAGTGCATACACGTATGTTCACAGATTTTTTATGACTGAATATCTTTTTTCTCTTCTTTGTCATCCAGGACTTAAATATCTTCACTCTGCTGGAATATTACATAGAGACATTAAACCTGGAAATTTATTAGTCAATAGTAACTGTCTTTTAAAAGTAAGTATCAGGAAATGACTAATCCGTATTAATATTGATATACACATGCCATACATGTACAATGTACACTCTGCACAGTGATGATTGTGTTTAGACAAAGAAGCTCTTCCACTGTATGCAAATTAACTCTTCATACGAGCCTAGTGGCTCATTAGGTTGGAGCTTATTCCAGTTTGCAAGCATGAAGCAGCTAGGAGTATGTATTTCTACTGCCCATGGGTCAAGAGAGCCACTATGAGATGAAGGTTGCTTACCCAAGATCACCTCTTATTACCCTGGCCAGAGTTATCCAGAGCACTAACCATTTGGCCCCTGTACCTCCCCCATTAGAACGATGCTGCACTGAAACAGAATATTTCAATGTCTATAACTTCACTTGTTTACTTGATGATGGGCTGTCTATCACTAAGAGTTGTTTAGACAAATTTAAATGGTCACAGTCACAGTATTTTGGTGTTAATTCAGGTCTGTGCTCCAAGGGTGCCTCGGGCGACCAGATTAACTTACTTTTTTCATATTAGCTTCAGGGTTCGTACGGGTCCTGGAAAACCTGGAAAGTCCTGGAATTTTATTATGGCATTTTCCAGGACTGGAAAGTCCTGGTAAAAGATTACAGGTCCTGGAAAGTCCTGGAAATCTGTTAAACTCAAGAAATGAATTTTTCTGAACTAACTTTATAAGGAATGCGAGGCTTACAGTTGGGAGAATTTACATTGGGATCTTGGATGAAAAAGGGTTTAATGTGAATTTTGGAGTCCTGGAAAATTTGATGTGAGTCCTGGAAAAGGCCTGGAAAAGTCCTGGAAATTTGTTTTTGAAAAGGGGTACGAACCCTGTAGCTTTAACCCTGGATCTCATATTGGTCTGGAACTTTTGGGCTCCTTGTAATGTTTCTTAGAGCACAGCCTTGTATTTTAAAATGCTGATTAGAAATATGTATTGTTCCTGCATCAATGGAAACCCGAAAATAATGGACAGTGCAGTTTTATTACCTAAGACTACATCACTACACTGAAACGGTTTATTGCTGCCAATCACTCAGGATGGCAAGGATGGAATTGGAATTTGAATAAACTAGCCAGTTTTTCAAATTTAAGAGCCATCCCTTGAAATTATTGCCAGAAATTCTTATTTTTGCTTCTGTTTTGCAGATTTGTGATTTTGGTCTTGCACGTTTAGAAGAGCCTCTTGAGAGTGCAATAATGACACAAGAGGTGGGCACAACATTCAATGTGATCTGGTAAATTACAGCAACTTTCTCATGAAAAAAGAAGTGGTAATGAATACAAAAGGAATAAGGATGGTTGAGAGGGATGAAGGTTACTGCTATGATAAAGTTGAGAATTGTAGGATACTGTGAGTTTTTCAAGATGTCTTACTCCTCTTTACATTCGTGGGATTTGTAGCTGCTGTTGCGTGCGTGATGCCTTGTTTTCATATCGAAGATCAAGCTGTCCTCAGTGCACGGTGTATGTGTTCTTGGTTGAATCTGTTTTTAATTGACATTACATGGTATTAACAGGTTGTCACACAGTATTACAGAGCACCAGAGCTTCTCGCTGGGGCTTCTAACTATGGGCAAGCAGGTACATTTTGGCTTGTTATGTTTTTTATCATGAAGATAGAACAAAATACGTCGTATTATGGCCCTGGGACTTCCAAGCAAATAGTGCTTCTATGTGCATAAACAGAATTTAAACACTTTTTACATTTACTTATATTTTACCAACTTCTCAACTAATTCTGACAAAAATGATGGTATCTCCAATTAAGTGTTGCAGTTGTTGAGATCTTTATTGCTCTCCAACTTTGAGTGATACATACTTCATATAAATGTGCATGTGCGAGAAATCATACCCTACTTAATTGTAGTTACTGTACATCATGTTTAGTCTGAAACCCTTCATCTTTTTGTTTTGAATACTATCATTTGATTGGCATTTCAGTTGACATATGGTCAGTTGGGTGTATATTTGCCGAGCTCTTGAGTAGAAAGATTCTGTTTCAGGCACAGAGCCCAGTTCAGCAGGTAGGTGAATTTCATTCTATTTTATTTTGTATTTACCATCATCATCATTATCATTGGCACTGTCGTCATAATCATTATTATCAGTATCACAACATTCATCATTATTAATGAGAAGTTCCCCGTAAATGGAACTGCTACTACTACTACTAAATGTCATTCACCAACTTCAACGTTCTACTTTTCTGTCCATTGTAGAAATATTTTCTGTTAACATGCATTCCATTTGTTATTTGTCAACTTACAGTACTTGTTTACTTTTAGCTTAACCTTATCATCAATTTGTTGGGAACGCCTAGTTTAGATGATTTATGTCGTGCCGGGGCCAGTGAGGGAGCTACTAAATACATCCTTCAAAAAGGACACAAAGCTGTAAGTTGTGTGGGGCTCTATGGTTTTTAAAGTGCACCTAACCCCAAAATATTTTTTCACTAAAAAAAACCTTTGCCCCAGTTCGAAACGTATTGCATGTTTCGTTTCTCCTTTTCAACAAATTCTGACTATTTGTAGCATTCAAAAGTTTCGAAAAAACTGTGCATCATTTGTTCCACGACCGAGTCATAAGGGGCTTGGGCTTGAAAAAGTGCAAAGGTTTATATTAGTGAAAAACATATTTTGGGGTTATGTGCACTTTAATGTTGTCATTTTAATTGGTATAATTTGTTTTGTCAACTGGGTTGATAATGTCAATTGGCCGCCGTAAAGAGATTCAAGAGCTGACGTTTCGAGTGCTAGCCCTTTGTCGGAGCTCCGACGAAGGGCTAACGCTCTTGAATCTCTTTACGGTGGCCAATATACATTATCAACCCAGTTGATAAAACCACATTATATTGTTATACTTCCCACTGACGCAGCACCACAGTTTCTTTAGAAACTTACCCCCTCTATTTTAGTTAGTAGTTGTATTGTTTGTAAGATCTGCACTCTTGTAGAATGTCATAACCAGAACATACATTTCCTACAGTGTAGCTTTCATTTAAATTGTGGTGAAACACAATAAACAGTGCTTTTGATAGAGTAGAGTGCACTCAATCTCTTTAATTTGAATAGCTGCATACTAAAGTTTCACTGACAAACTGTGATGTTAGAACCATCTCGAAGAGAATAATTATTAGTTACCTTGTTAAAGAACTTGCAATACACGCAGTTTTCATTTCAACTGTCACATTATAAGGCTTCGTTGAGCAATACAGCATAACACTTTTAAATGATCTCTTTAGAGTGCAATCTACCAGCTTCCCAAGGTGAAAGGAATTCACATAAATTGAAGTTTGATTCTAGGATAAAAGGGTTTTGATGTTGGCGCTAAACCTTTGGTTGTTTTATTTGTTGTTTCAGCCTGCCCTTGCCACTCTTTACAATCTGTCCAATCAAGCAACGCACGAAGCAGTCCACTTGCTTTGTAGGATGTTGGTTTTTGACCCTGTAAGTACCAACCTCAAAATGTTTGTCTTTCTGTCAAGTGGTTTTCCATTCTTCCTTGTGTTGTGGCATAGTGTCATTCAGTAACTTCGTTAAGGTCGTTTTGTAGAGGACTTGGAGGATCTGATTAGCTTCAATGTAGCACTTGCCAGAAAATCTCTATTAGCCCCACCCCTCTCTGTTTTTGTCCACCCTCTCTTATACCTCTCCTCCCCCCTTCGGCAGATTGCAAGTCATGGCAATTTATGAACAAGGAAACACAAAAACAAGCAACATTTTCACTTTTAAAAGGTTGCTTTTCATCCACTTATTGCAATTGAAAAAATGCATTATAAAACAGTGCAAGTCGATTGCACTGATATTTTATTCATGTATGTACCCCTAACTGATTACACAATTTGAAATAAGCCTTACCTCTAATAATCTCCACTCCATATCTCAAATTGTACCTAACTTTGCTTTGTCATGCTAGATAAAAAGAATAACCTGTACTGATGCCCTGTCGCATCCTTACCTCGACGAAGGAAGGCTAAGATTTCATACTTGCATGTGCAAGTGCTGTCACACCACACCAGCTGGACGGCAGTATGTTTCAGGTATGGTCGCAGTCTTTGGCAACTCAGTTATGCATGTCTTGATGATCAGTCTTTTGGCAATTTTATAAATGTAGTTTGAATTAAATTAATTAAATATGTAGAGGCCAATTGTTGCTGGAACCCAGATTTGACACCTTCTTTGTTGAGTCGTTGAACCATTGCTTTGCATTCTTGGGCAGGGCTCTGTACTCTCTCTTCTCCGGTGTATACTGTATTTACTCGGGTATTAGTCGACCTCGTGTATAAGTCGACCCCCCCCCCCCCCCAATTTTGGGGCCAAAAACTAAGTTTTCTTCATTTATAGGTATAGATTTAATTGGAAAACATACTGTATTTCTTAGAATTATTGTTCAGGAACTATGGATATATGAAACAATCGCAGCAAGTTTCAGTATTAAGTTTTAATATTCTTGCCTGTCCGCAATCATTTTAACAACACATGTACATGTGGGCTTTTTGTCCAGGCTTACAAAATCAAACTCACTAATTCCAGACAAACCTTCTAACTTTTAACTTTTTAAGCTATAAAATCGGTCGAGTAAAGGAAACTGAGGACTGCACAGGCTTTCATTGTGCCAGGTTACTAAGCAGGGGGTTCGAAGCGAGAAAGATGTTTTTTTCTTAGCAGATTTACATCTTTTTTTTGCATGAAATGACAGTTCTTTATTCCGAAATTGTGCCAGGGAGTATCTTCAACACTCAGGTCATCATAGAGAAGATAAATTTTGAAGCGTTTCAACTTGAAATGCTAATTTAGACGCAGACTGCGAAGCAAATGACTTCGCGTTTTGGTGTCATTGTTTACAAGATGTTTTACAAAATTATAAAGACAATTGTTATGCTAATTGTGCAGAATTTATTTTGCTGGTGCTTGGGTCTTAGTTTTTGATTGGTGTATAAGTCGAGGGCGATTTTTTGGACTGATTTTTAGGTAGTGAAAGGAAGACGTATACACGAGTAAATACTGTAAATGATACTAGCAAATTTAATGCTGGGGGGTAACCAAACATTGGACCACAGAATAAAGAGGCCTGGAGGAGGACAATGCTAAAAGGACTGAAAAACATCTTTCTTTCAATTGCTGGACAGAGTGAACGGGACATCATTTTGAAGACTAGATCTCATCACTTACTAACTAGCCCAGCTTTGTGCTAGCATCCCATCCAGGCTATACTGCAGTAAAAACACTTGTTGCTGTTTAATGTTACCAAAACCACAAGAAGTTGCAGAATTATGACCCAGTGCAGACTTTAGGTGTATAGCTGTATTTTCTGTTTTTTCATTACAGATTTTGAACCCCTTTGCCAGTCAAAATTTGACGATTCTTACGAAACTAGTCTTTACTCAGTGTCCCGTGTAAAAGGTTTGTTCACATCTTTTCTTATAACTTTGCTTGCCTCCTATAAAATTTTTAAATGACTTTATTAACTGGTTTTAATGTTTTTGTTGTAGAATCACTTTACAAGTTTATTACAGACCGGCATCATAATTCTGTTCCTTTGTGTATCAATGTAGCTTCTCCTTCTTTTAAAAGCTTTCAAAGGTAATAAAAAGTTTTCCCAATTCTTGCTTTTGTTGTGAATGTTAGTCACTCAGGGCTGTCATTAGTTTTCCAGCATCCGCAACATTGAGGTTGTCACCTGTAGCAATGAAATGGCTATGAAAGTTTAGCATAACACCAATTGATGTCTTCACCCATAACATCGAGTGAGCTCAATTGTAAGACCTGTTATGGGTTACGCCCTTAATGACAGCCCTAAAAAGCTGTCATAAAATGGTAGTGCCAGACCATCAAGAAACATACATTTGTATCAGTGACAAAGATTGGTACAAAGTACACCTAACTGATGCTGCAAGAATCTTCTTTTTTGGTAAAAATACAATTAACAAAATAATTGCAACCTGCAAACAGTGTTTGTACCAGTCATGGAAAACCTGGAAAGTCATGGAATTTTAGAAAGTTATTTTCCAGGCCTGGAAAGTCATGGAATTTAAGTGTGGGTCTTGGAAAGTAATGAAAAGTTATACTGATTGACAAAAGTAGGGTGACAATATTTGTTTATTTATGCGAAGAGAATGCAAAAGGTATCCACCACAAAGAAAATATTTTTAAAATGTCCAAGAAAATGGCCATATTTTAAGTTAAGGTCATGGAAAATGTCCTAGAAAAGTCATTAAATTTTGAAAGCTTAAAAGAATATGAACCCCCCAAATAGTCCACTGAATAGTCAACTGAAAGCCAAGGGCATTCTTGATGGGAAAAGTAAGGAAGCAGCAAAAAAGTGGCAGTGGCTTGCAGATAATCATATGTTCTGAGAATTCCTTTTACGGCAGAAGACCTTGATAACCATTTCCTGTTCTGTGAGACATCCCATTCAGAGCAAACAACAGAGGGTTTTGGGGATGAATTTGTTTTTGTAGACTCGTTGGGGTCAAACAAATCAGTGAAGGGAACAAATGCTAGTTTATAATGAAATCCATCCTTGGAGATGGATGGAGTCCACTTAGAAAATTGGAAAGTCTTGAGTACTTAAAAAGAGAAGTGCTAAAACTGGAACTTGAGCCCTCCACTTAGCTGCCCAGTGTTTCCCCATATTATAATAAATCTTTCACATTCCACTGATGATTCTGTAATTTGCTATCTTATTAATTTAACATTACTGTTGTTATTCCACAGCTCTGGTGTAGCACCTCAACCAGAACAGCAAAGCTCTCCTCAGTTATGGTAGTTGAGCTTGTCATGTTAATGTTTTCTTAACTATTCGTGAATATTTTATTCTAAAACTGCCTTTAAACTCAAGTTTCTCAGGGCTAACAGATTGGCGAGAGACCCTTTTATAAACGAAAATGCCAGTTATACTTTCACTTCATTTCATTAGGTAATAATTTTTTAAGAATATTTAGCAAATGCAGGGTGTAAGCAATTTTTACAGCCTATTTGTTTAGTGGCTAGAACAAATTCTAGTAACTGTGGATAAGTATTCAAGTAAAGTTATTGAACTTTTGTACAACTTTATTTCTTTTCATCGCAGCACATTTTAGTATTGTACTCCAGTTTTTGGAAAAAGAGCCATTTGAATCATGTCTGTCATAAATGTAATTCTGCTATTTTAAGTAATTTTGTTAACATTGGAGCTGGTCTTTAATCCACTGAGGCCACTCGCACTATTTGAAATGGCCCGATTTATTCAAGAGACGGATCATCCATCAAGACAGATTATCCATCTAGACTGACCATCCTTCTAGTATAAAATTAATATAGGGCGAACTATTGGTGTGTCTTGACGGATTATCCATGATATTTCATCGGTCAAGACAAACTATTGGGAAAAGTTGTCTGGACGGATGATCCATCTGTTTGCCGGTATTTATACACAGACGAATTATCGGACAGATAACCGTTCTCTGCCCAAATTCATCCCAGACGGATGATCCATCTCTAGTATAAATCGGGCCAATGATAGAACACAAAGTTAGAGTTGGAGACAGTATTCCCCAACTGACACTGTAAAAATTGTATGGAGATATCTAAGGTGAATTTTTCTGTGGATTCAAGTAATGATGCTCCAGGAAAGCTGTTGTGAAAGCCAGAATCTTGTGCAGTGTCATTGTGCAAATATCCTCATGATGAAATATTATGCCAATGTTGGCTTAAGTGCTGTAAAGAAATTACTGTACAATGTTATTGCTGTAAATAGCTACCAGCTTGCAAATTATTTCAAAGATGGAGAATCTTTTAAGTTTTCATTCTGCACAAGGTTGAGGTTTACTTCCAAGGACTGACAGGATAAGACATGATCTTTCCCAGTAGTTCTCTTAAAGGACGGTTATCTATCTCCACTTTATTAATCACTTTCCAGCGGATTACATAATTCATTTTGCCAACTCCAATCCACTGGATCTTGTTATTACTTGACCCTAAGGGATTTTACCTCAACCATGAAATAGTTGCTAGACAATATCTTCCTTGTTTCTTTTGTTTAGTGTTGATTGTTTACCAATAATTGTTAGGGGCTGTTTTACGGTTTAAGATAGAATTAATCAAGCTACATACTGGTACAAGTCAATGGATTCAGCATAGTAAATGTCCTTGAAGCTTTGTGGCTATTGATTCCAGCAAATGGTGACTTTCTCTGAATAAGACAAGGATATTCTGTCTGGCATAGTTAAATATAATGAGCAATTTGGATTCAATAATCAGTCCATCATGGTATGGGTTATGGATCGTCGAAAAACAATTTATTGGATTTTTTTAGCCTTTTTTTTGTTCCGTTTTGTGTTGTTTTTTTAACAACACAAACCAAAATAACGAATTAACAATCGAAACACTTTACGTGCAGTTTGTAGGACTTTGATACCGTTGCAAGTTCACTTTTTATCAAAATTTCAGACTCCCTTTGCCCTTTGTATTTATTGATCAATGTTTGACTTTTTAATAGAGAAACAAAACTTTTCCTGTCAATTTAAGACTGGTTTTCATGAGGTTACTGGTCACTGCAAGAAAATTTGAAAAACGAATCCAGACTGACTTTTATCCCGCGCTGGCATACATATTTTTGTATGTACGGTAAACAAATTCGGTCCTATCCTGCTCTGAGGGGAGAAGAAAACATTTCAACAGAAAAGAAACGACTCCGGCAGACGTCGTCATTGATCACATGCAAACCAGTGAAGGAAATAACATCGGATTGAATTGAATTTGGGTGTTACCTGTACTTTGCCGTGGCAGCAAAAATTTTGACCTCATTCAGCAAAAATTTTGACCTCATTCAACGTTTAATTTTTTTATACCAAGCCTTTAAAGTACTTGATGGGTTGCTTACTCCAATAATTTAACATTGCTTCTGTCATAAAACCCCAGTATTTCAAGTGTTGAATGAGGTACATTTTTTAAAATTGAAATGAAGGGTCTTTATGTCGACGGTTTCCAAATCTAATGCATTGAGTCTTTTTAAAGATACCTTATACACTCGGCCTTTTTGAGGCATTGAACAGCTGCGATAAGTTACGCTACTCTGAGAGGTTAATCTGTGTTAATTTAGGTCGTTATTATATTCATTAGAATGTATAACTCCACAAAATGGCAATAGCTCCCCCATGGAAGGGATGTTTTCTAAGACCCCCCCCCCCCCCCGTCTCACCACACACGCACTTCTGGGTAAATCCGCCGCATGGAAATAGATGGCGGATGTACATTTCACCGCACTTTTTTGCGAACCCAACACGGTCCACAGGCCAGATAGAAAGCTAGGATTTTACGAAACCCTCCGCTGTTCCAAAAACAAGCATTTTCGTGTGCAAAGGATAATAGGTAAATGTATCAGTCTCTTAACTTTTTACGTGCGGCGGATGAGCTCCATGCTTTGTTTTTTTATTGAGAATTCCCCTCCACACCCCAGGGATTTCCAATCCCTTTTCTGGGGGAGATTTTCTGGAACCACACAAGCTGGTTTCAGTAAGCATTTTTTGATCAAGGTCTTCCATTCCCATGGTTAGGAATGGTCAGGCTTGTGACTGAAATGGATACTTCAAAAGAAACCGGATAAATTATAAGGTTTTTTACTGCTTCCTTGTACCAGTGCCTCGTTTAAATAGAATGCCTAAAAATGTCTAGTTCAAGTTAAGAAATTAAATAAAATGTTTCGTTTTGCAAATTTTACAAAACAGCATCACTAGTATAGTACTGGTCGATCAGGTGCTGGTTCATTCGCACAGTTAGAACCAGCTTGTTAAAAAATAAACAGTACCACATGAAAGTACTACAAAAAGCATATTTTACAGAAAGGCATATTTTGTGTTTAACTCTAAGTGGGAAGGTTAGGCATAAGTAATTTACAAGTTGTCAATTTTAAGAGCACAGAGGCAAGCGGTGCAGGGATGCAATTTGAATTTTTCTTTTTTTTACCATTTATTTATTTTCTAAAGCGAATTTAATATTTATATATATTATACATAATATGTGCTTTCAAAAGAAGCTTTGCTGTGCAGAAGTTTGCAGTCTGCACAGAGTCGACGGCTTCCAAAGGAGCCGTTGTTACTGCTCAATCGAATGGATTGTACAATAATGCGCTGAAATCAACAATTAAATCCTCGATTTTAGTTCTTGTGTCTTCTATTGTCTTTCTGTCATATGTTCGGGGGATGGGGGGGGGGGAGCTTGCCCCGTGCTTGGGGTTATGGGTGCGGCTGGAGGTCTGAAACCCTGACCCTGTTTGGGACATAATGCCAAACACGTGCCCTGTTTAGGACAAAGGAAGCCGTTTTCTACACACATGACGTCACGGTGGCCATATTGGTGCCCCAAAACAAAGAAACTGGGGCGCAGGGTTCGCACGCACCTTGAAAGTCCTTGAATCTCAAAACAAAAATTCAAAGCATTAAAAGTCCTTGAAAATTGCAGTCAGTGCTGGAAAGTCCTTGAAATTTGTAGCTAATTTCAATCAATCTAGACTTTTACCTGTCTGGTAGACACGCTCGCTTCTATGAGAAGCTGATGGACTTTGCAGTGCTTTGATGGATTTCCTTGAAAAATGTTAAACGTAGCTTCTGCTACAGCGGGGCTCAATTGTGGAACAGCCTTCCTCATGATGCTAGAGTGACAAAATCTATTCCTCAGTTTAAAAATATTCTGAATCGTATAATGTCCTTACACTCCCACACGGCAAACATGTAAATCAGTTATTTTTAATTGTATGTATTGTCTACTGATGTTTTTACCGCGTATAAATAAAGTTAATGTACGTTAAAGCTTTACAGTGAGGACACTTGAACCGTGAACACTTGACATTCATTTTTACATTTTTTTACCATTATCCAATGCTAGCCATTCATATAAACAGAAGAATTAGCTTTCTTTGGTGCTGAAGACAGTAATCCTGTGGTATATGTCGAGAGCTATCATTGGATAATCATAACAAAAAATGTAAAAATAAATGTCAAGTGTTCATGGTTTTAGTGTCCGACTGTAAAGGGCGGGGGGGGGGGGGGGGAGCAGCTTGAGGGGCTGGGGAAGGAGATGCACCTCTAATAATATAGCATTTTTGACAGAAAAGGGTCCGCTCTGATATACCCTCCATGGAAAATGTTATCCCGGATTGCTACTATTCTCCCTTGAACGTTATTCGACTTTTTTGATGTCAGGGTTTTTAAAAAGTTCGGTTTTCGCCGTCCATTCTAGCACACCTAGCAAGTGTTTTACGCTTTTTCCTATTGTTAGAACATTTTCAAAAAGTTCCGTTTCGGTTACCGAAAACGCTATTTTAAATTTATCCGGATCAGTGTGGATAAAATACCAGTTGGACTGAAACATGACACCTGAAAAACCGTGAACTCTTTCGATCGCCAAATTGCAAAGGGTCGAAGGGTTCCACTGAATGAACTTTGAAGTCTTTATTAACAAATGCGGCGTGACAGAAAAACACCCACTCAGCTTAGAGCTGTCAAGGAAATATTTGTCTTCAAGCTTCAGACACACTTGCAATATAATTGATGTCATATCTACAGTTTAAGCCGTTCTGGAAAGCTCGAAGGATTGTACAGTTCCATATTCTATAATCTTTCAAGATAGAAAGATGTTTATTGCGTTTTCTTTCTAACTAACGAAGATTTCCGATAGCAAGACTATAAAATTTCGGCGGAAACGCTGCCATGACATCGTGTTGGCCAAAGCGGCAGAGCTTGACTCCGGAGAGAAGTGGTTCAAATAGTGAGTACATAGTTCGAACATAGTCGTCTTTTCTTGCCGTCTATTCTCGTGTAATTTTAACCTTATCTTCTAACGCCAGGTAGAATATTGCTTTGTTTGTTCAACTAAAGCACATGCAACAAATATACTGTATTGACAATTTTAATACATGCAATCATAGCGACATATGCAGCTGTTTGTGGGCGAAATTTGTTAATGTAGGAAATTAGCAACATCTCACGCTACCATCCTGAGTACCGTAGCTGCGTGCAAATAAGAATTTTCTTGTAATTTTGTTTTCGTCTCATTTTTGGAATGCACAAGATTGGCAAAGCTTTGCTACGGCCAGATTACGCAAATGAGTAAGGAAGTGTTACAAAACAAACAAAACATCGAGGTCCTATAATTTTAATGTTCTCTAAAGTGGAAAGCACGGCCTGCAAGTGTTGTGGCAAAAATAGGTTTGAAATACTTTAATCCGAAAATAAAACACGATAATATCAGTATAACAGTGATGATTTCGTCGCCAGCTTGAGAGGTCTAAGAGTTCAGTCGTAACCGTGCTCCGAACGCTTTCACTACATTACACTTAAATGCTAATTAATAAATTATCATAGTTGTACGAGCACTAAGAACGATTAATAAAAAAGAGTGAGAATGCGCGGAGGCCTGTTTAATTTTAAAATGCCTAACAACGTGACAGAGGCCATGAATAGCCAAACTAACTGGCAGCTGATGTTCGAGGTCATCTTAGGGTTGATAACGAATGTTTGCAATGTCAAAAGTCGTACCTCAGGCAGCCCAAGCTCTGCGAAGCTCTGTGAACCGTACAAACAACATCGCCTCAAATTAATTCCGACAATGGGTATTCCGACAATGGCACTTTTCACGCATAACTACCTCCATGAATACATTGTCGGAATCCTTGTAATTTGAGGCCAACAATAAATGCATATAGTATTGCTGAAGCTTACAAAATAAAGTAATACTAATGGTAATAAAGTTTCATCAGTTGGATTTGAAATTAGATTATTATGTAAATCAAAACATGATAAAATAAACTTTGTCAATTGTACATTAACATAATAATTTTGAGAATTCATTAATTTTCTGGTAATCGCTTGATATTTCATGGTAAGTGATATTGTATCTTCCTATAAAACTCTCTAATAATTGAGTAGGTATTGCAGTAAAAAAGTAAATGAATTTCATCTTCAATGTGATTAGATCCACAAGTAGGGAAGAGTAGGATGCTACTATATCTGCCAGTTTCTATCATTTGTTTGTGATTACCCATTCTTAGTTTCACAAACTCTTCCCTGTCAATTAGCTACCATCTTGGACGAAACTAGCCCAATTTGAGAGTGGCATGACTAACAAGCGCGTGAAAAATGTGTCATTCCCCTCTCCCCCTGCTCAATGTTGTCTCGTGATTTACAATTCACACGGCTTTGCTCTGACAAACGAAAATTTGCAAACATTGCAATGGGGGGGGGGGGGGAGGTGTTGGACAATAGCAGCTTTGATATCCAAATAGTTGTTAATTTGAGTAAGTGTCTCAACAGTTTTGTCCAAGATTGTAGCAAGCCTGTTCTAGGCTCTCGGATAGTGGGACACGCGAATAAAAGACGGGGGCTGGTGTAAATTTAACAAATGGACGTGCGCCTATTGTGGTACGTCCTGTAATCGACCACGAAATTTATTCATCACATTGTCAAATTTGGTGTTGACTCACGAGGCGAAGCGAGGCTTTGAGAACCAACAGCACCGAAGACTGTAAACAGTTTGAGTGACTGAAGTTGTTTTTTGAAAGTTTTCAACTGAAGCGCATGTGATGGCGTCATACTACGTCATCGTGTTTCGATGAATATTTAGACCGCGAACATTAGCGAATGAGCGCGCGAGAATTTCTGCAGTTATTTAAGCAATAGACCACAAGTTTTTATGGTTTATAAGCTGATAAACCACGCGGGATGATTTACGAATTCTTCGAGTGTTCTTCCAACATCCCAAGTAAAGACACGAGAGCCTGTAAGCAAACAGCTCTCGTTTTCGGCTTGCTTGGCATGCTTGGCATCTTGGGACTTTCCCGCATGCAAAAGCGACTTCGAGTAAAGCAAAACTAGTGCTTTCTCAAACTGACGCCTGTGAAAGACGACTTCCCTATTCTACTCACCGGTTTCGGTAAACGATATATTTTTTGCAGTGCGCGAAAAGCCAAATATTCGGGCCAGAATTCGCTCGAATACGAGTCGGCACACGCCTCGAATACTGTAATTTTCCGACGTATTCTAGTACTCCTGATTCGAAATACACCTGGGATATCCTATTAGGATCCGGCCTGTTTTTCCATATTCAAATTGAACACTCCGGGTGTGCATCACGTATTCAATATTGAATACTCGTGAATACTCCAGGGGTTCTTCACGTATTCAAATCGAATACTCTTGAATACTTCAGGTGTACTTCACGTATAAAATACGCCTTGAATATTCTAGGATACTCTAGGATTCTATGGCATCACAATGAAACATTCGAGGCTAGAATACTCTAGAATATTTTTCATTTGGCGCAGTGTTACTTGTTCCACGAGTCATGAACGTTTTGCAGAGTCAGGCGAAGAGCCGATGTCCCTATTTTCCCGTTGGTTTCTGTGAACAGAGATCAAGTCGAGCAGTTGAAGCAACTGGGATTTTCTGCAATAGCTTTTGATGAATTTTACTCAGTCTCAGAATGGTAAGTTTACCTATTTATTTTTTTTCGCGTCTTTATCCCAGTGCCCTACTATCCGAGAACCTGGGACAGGCTATCATTTAGCTGAAATTACCAAAAAATTAAAAAGTGAAAAAGTGCCAAAAAGGTTGCTGAAGAACCAGCTTACATTTTAAGTCTAAATGAGAAGAAGGGTAAGAGAAGCCATTGTTGTTTGTAAGGTTCACTGAGAGAGCTTGGACTGCCTGTAATCGTACTTGATTGATGAAGATATCAAAATGTCGACCTGGTAGAGTTCGGCGTCTATTCGCGGACCATTCGTGAAAAATCGGAGACTCTTCGGGTGCCGAAACGAACATTTATCACTGTGGTCCATTGGAACGATCAAGATACTTATTCAAGTAAAGCCCTGAAAAGGAAAAATAATTGCAAAATAAGGATATTTTCCAAGCACAAAAAATTTCACAAACTTTGTAAGCAATTTTTCCATCACCGGCCTTGTATCTTAATTGTATGTACTCAAGGGCTGGGTGGGTGGAGTAAGATCATGAATTGACTGATAGCGGCTGTCATAGGCGCCTTACATGCTGACGTCAGATCTCACCCCTGACTAGAAATGTAAAGCGCATTTGAACATGTATATGGAAAATGCGCTATATAAATCCATTACCATTACGACATTGACTTTTCCGAGAATACCTCGTGAAAAATGCTGAAAATAATGTATTAGTCTTCTAGATTTCAAATGTTTCTTTTTTTTAGTGGCCTAGCTCTCATACCTCCTAAGCCCTTTGTGCTTTCAGATATGCCTCGTCTCTTTTCGGCCCGGACTGACATTTCATTTCGATTACATGTACTTTTTGCGGATTTTTCAGCCCGTTTGCCCGGGCTGAAAATCCTAGCTAGGTTTCTCAAACCGGGCAAGGATTTTCAGCCCGGGCTGAAATCTTCTCCATATAATCGCCACTTTCATTTCAAGAGGATTTCTTTCAGAACCCATGCTAACCGGGCTGAAATTTCAGCCCGGGCTCAAATTCACCATGTAATCACCCCCTTAAGCATGTCCGAAATCAGAAATGTTCATCAATGTTTATTTAGTCGGTCATCAGTCAACATTAGATCATTTTCAGGACTAGATATTAGCGCTATAGTACAAAAATCGCTTTCCTTTGTCCTAAACAGGGTCGGGAATCTAACCTACCCACAAACACAAAAACTAGTGGGCTCTCTCGGCTTCAGTTGTGTTTAACAAATCAAACATTGACCAACGTTTTATCATAATGTTATAGAGAACATTAAATGACTGTTTGATTGACGGGTATATGAAGCCAAACGAACTGAATGTCATTGCGAAATGATAAAAACATTTGCGCATGAGTACGTGTCGTTTAATAATTGCGGTATTGAATCAGTAAGCTGTAGTTTAATTCTTCATACTCTCTGCTTTTAATTTTACAGGTAAGTTCCAATTCTTGGCTAATTTAATACTAAATTATCAAACTCGCATGTTTTTTTGCATGAAAAGTAAAATGTTCATTTCAAAAGTGCAGATAAACAGTACATTTTATGCGCGCTTTAGTATCTTAGTACAAACTCAGTCAAGCCATGTCTGTTAGTGGTTACCATTCCCTGCACGGGATAAAAAACGTAATTTTTTTCTTTTACGGTGTTGCAAGCCATTTCATTTTCGTACACACAGTCAACACAAAGAAAGCGATTATTTATTGCGTTTATTGCGAATGAGCTTGAACAAACAAGCCACTGATTCAGTATGAATTTCTAATAAAAAGAAAAGCATTTGGAATGGAAACCCCTCAAATTAAGATTTAACGCAAACAGCTGGGCAGAGATTGAAACCTTAATTTAGAACGCGGGCAACAAATATGATCAGATATATCTCTCTATTCATGATATTCTTTTGTTTTTGTCACGAAGTGTATCTTTTGTCGTGGCGTGACGCTCGATTGTTCTTCCGATAAGCACATGTTTGCTAGACATGTCTGCCTCACAAGTCATACTTCCGATATTAAATTTGCATAGAATTGCTAAATGCGAACAGCGAGATGACAACAATACCAGCAGCTTGAAACGCCTCACTGTAAAAATTTAGAGCAAAGCTTTTATTTAAATCGTCCCATCCATACTACAACCTGCTACTAAATTTTACTGGAAAACACTTTCTGGATTTTCCTCTTTTTCAGGGGAAGGTGCAAAGTTGGTCGCTATGTCCTCAAGAAACATCGACGATTCGTACAAGATCCGCTTGGTTCGTAGGCTTCAAGCTCATGAAGGAGCTGTTTTGTACTGCGCTGTCGACCCAAAGGAGAACATCCTTGCTACGTGTTCTGCCGATGGGAAAATTATTCTTTGGACAATAGCAAGTGGAGAGATTTTAAGAACTCTCTCGGGGCACGAAGGAGAAGTCACGTCTTGTTCGTTCTGCTCAATAGGACCGATATTAGCGACATCTTCGCGAGACAAAACTGTGATTTTGTGGCACCATGATAATGGAAGACGCGCATCTCGTTTAGGTAAGATGTCTACGAACTTAGAAGTATTTCTTTTACCTTTTTCAAACGTGGATACGTTGTGTTGAAATGAAGAAATCATTTTTGTTTGTAAACCAATCAACGGCAACGATACCCTGTATTATTTTTTCCGAAAACTGAATTTATTTTCTTCTAATTGTTAACAGTCAGGTACAGTCTGTGAACTTTACTTGACAAAAGTGAGCGCTTTTTAACAATAACACACGACTGATTTAGCTGTCGATATTATTTCTACTGTTGGCAAAAGTGAGAATAATATGCGAGAGCTGCTTTGCCGCCGAAAAGACCGGCGTCGACAAACGCCTTTTCAGTGTATATTCTTAGTTTGAGTTGAACGGATTTTTTTCTAAATTTGTATTTGTTGGCTGTTGAAAGCATTGAAGTCAAAAGAATGATAGGTGGGAGAGAATGTTATTTCATTCGCCAAAACTAAATGTATATAATGCTGGATGGTTTTCTGTGCCGGTTCCATTAAATGGAAGCAAAATTTCAAACCCTGCATCTGTTCAAACTCAACATAGAATGAAATATTAATCACATAAGAAATTAGTCGGAAGTTGTATAAATTTGCATACGAAGAAAACAGACAAATTATTATTTTTCTGAGAAAAACTGTTGTCTTTTCACAATTCGAGAGAAGCCTAAATGTTAGTAAACTTTCTTTCGCAGTCCTTTAATAATATTTCATTGCTTTTCATCCCGAGATAATGTTCTTTTTTCAACGTAAAACTAAACACATAACTGCAACATTGAACATTTCCCGTTGGATGAAGAAATAAGAAAACTCCACAGAAAAAGTTATCACATTTTTAAAATTAGTTCAATTTCTCGAGCTTGATCAGAAGCTTGATGAAAAGTTAAAGAAAAGAGATTAAATATTAAGCGTTTAAATTGAATGCGAGGAAAGCTGTCGTTCGGCCGGAAGTTGCAAGGACAGATATCAGTATCTCGAAATTCGGATTCCGTATTCAAAAGATTACAGTTTTGTGAGTTGGGAAAACTGATTTGTCTAATAATAAAAACTAACGAGATTTTTTTACTATTAAACCTGGTCTAAGCTAAAAAAAACAATAGAAAACTAAGTTTATGCTTATTAAATTGTTTTAATCATTATTCTGCTTTATTATGATTATTAATTGACACTTCGACAAATAATCTCCATCACTTCACTTTGCGCCACGATCAGCGACATGGTCACTTCTCAATTTACCTTGTTGCGTGACAGTGAAAACGATCTATATAGTCAATGTACTTTTTGATGCAACAGAAGTATTTTGTATTGTAGTTCCAAAATACTAAATTAAATAACTAAATGGAAGAGTCAGACAGCTTGACGTGAGTACAGACCTCATTGCTCACAAGACTCTCCCATACAGAACATTGACTATTTGAGGTACCTGCGCCTTCTCGGTTGTTGAGGCTATTCCTCAACAATGGTCGTTGACAATAAATCCAATCCACAGTTCCAGTTATTTGGATTACGTAAGACCATGATGCTTCAGTAGCCTTTTACCTTTCTAACATACGTGGTGTGAATCGCTTGTGTGCAGTACGCTATGTACTGCAAGGTAATTTTTGTTGTTTCGTGGGTTATTACGGCTTATCCTTACAAGGTTGGAATCCAGAGGAATGTCGGCATCGGTTGCTGTGTCTGTGACATTCTCCATGGACATTAAACTCGTGGTTTGGAAATCTGTGCTCATCTTGCTCAACCGCTTTTCGTGTCCCCCCCCCCCCAATTTCGGACAACTCAGATTTTTTGGACAGCAAGAGAAATTTGGGCAAGGCAACTTGGAAGAATTTTTTGGGCAAATGGCTCACCCCCCCCCCCCTTCCGGCAAAAATTGCCCCATGCTCAGTCTCCCTCTCTGTCCCCCATTTACTCTTGCTAACACTCCAGTACACTCTTTTCGCAGCCTTCAATTCCGATGCTGTTCTTCACTGCACCTTCTCCAAAGATGGCAAATTCCTTGCCTGGGCTTCACGCGATAAGACCGCTCGTTTGGTGAAGATACGGCCCGGGGCGGGGGAATTCATTCCCGGTGCGGATGTCAAACAACTGGTCGGCCACACCGCTGCTGTGAATTTTATTCAGCTTTCGCCTGATGGTTCTGAGGTTCTTACGGGCTCGGATGACCGGACCATCCGCTTATGGAGAGAGGTGGAAAATCCTGTAACTAAGGTGAAATCATGGAAATGCGAGACTTCACTGTCGGAATTTACTGCACCCGTGAAGAGCGTGAACTATTCGCCTGTTGAACGGGCGATCGCGTCTTTAGCTGGGAACAGAGTTACCGTTTGGCAGATGCGTGGGTCATCATTTAAGGCCGAAAACGGTGTGGACATCAGAAGCACCGATAAGCTGCTTAAGGTACAATTAATGAGCAATTTTAATGTTCAGCCCTTTTCTCTCAAGACAATCAAAATATTTCTTGTTCCCTCAGTTGTAAAATATCATGCTATACATTTCTTTTCTGTTTGTTCGATGTATTTGGCGCGAAACAGTACAAACAAAGCGCGGGAAAACATGTCAAGACAAATCACGAATGGTTTTGTCTTTCTTTTGATTGGTTAAAAAGGCATGTTTGCACCAATTTGTTAAACGGCAGTAGATTCTTCAACCAGTTATTGAGCTTGAAAAACTAATTACTTTCATCATCATCATCATCATCATCATTTATTCGACTATTTTCTAATAAAGCAAAAATAGATATAGTGTTTAATATACGGCGAGGTGACCTCTGGAAGCCACCGGGCTTATCGTTGAGGCCACCTCGTACATCGCAATATGTTAACAATTTTATAAGCGACGGTTGTGTTTTTTTGCTATAACGTTACTTTTTTTCCTTGATACAGGCGATTTCCTTTATGCCGGATGGAAGGTACATTGTGGGCGTGGCATCCGACGCGTCAATCAACATCTGGGACTCTACAGGGAAGGATCCCTGGAGGGCAATACAACAAAACCAAGACATAGGCACGCGGAGGGATAGCAGGTACCATTTGGTTCAGTGATCTTATCCTTAGTCCATAAATGTACAGATCTTCTCCAGTCTTCTTCTGTTTGGTTCGCTCGATTAGAAACCAGTCTCCCATGCACACGTCATGTACGTGTTTGCTCAAAAATTGTTTTATTAAAAACAGCCACAGAATTACAATATTTCAGCTCTCAAAAACATTAGACTGCCTTGGCTGGTTTAACCGTTACGATACAGATAGACGAAATTTTGTTTTTTAATTCGTAATTTGTGATTTTTGCTTTGTTTTCCCTTCACAGGCCTAACTCTACCCATGAGGCTGAAATTCTCACTTGTTGCTTCGCTGGAAAATATTTTATTTCAAGTGATGCCAGTGGAAGTACTTATGTTTGGGAGCCCTTGGTTCAGTGATCGTATTCTTGTTTACACCTAGAGCTGGCCTATGCCTTTCTAGCAAGGGATCTCGTAAAAAATTTAACATTTTAAAACTTGAAACAACTCTCAAAAACCCGCTAAACGAACCCAAGTTTTTATTTGACATTGTGTTGGAGCTGTCCATATCTTAAACATTTTCCGTCGATATTGTGCTTGAAGATCGAAATTTGACTGGTTTATTCATTATAATATCAGATAAAAATGTTTTTACTGCTAGCGGATCACCACGATACAGGAGAGACACAGGAGACGAGAAGGCTATATATATTAGTCTGTAAGATTGTACCAATATAAAATGAAAATCTATTTTATACCGGACTAAATAAGTATGTATTTCGAAGAAGGGTTCGTTGAGCTATACTGCTATAAATATAAAAAGATAGAAGGAAAAAAAGAGAAGAGAGGCATGACTAATAAAATGACAGAGCTAATATATACATATTATTTGTGTCCTTGTTGTTTTTCACGGTTGTTCTCTTTTTATCGTGAAAAAGAGAAAAAAACGTCTGTAGTCGCAGAGGAAAGACTCGAGAGAATATACTGAGAATAGTGACCAACGCAATCGAACCGGTACCGTCTTAATGTAGAAATCATCATCATCATCATCATCATCATCATCGTCATCATCGTCATCGTCATCGTCATCATCATCATCATCATAATCATCATCGTCACCATCATCATCATTGTTATTTTATGTCAATAGTTTTACATTTTACGCATGTACCGAAGCTAATCGAGGCGGGTTGTGTAACTTACAATCAAATTTAACAACCATCATACGGCGAATTTAGCAGCTTGAAATTAACAGCCTTGATGTTGGCCTTGCTGGGGAATGAAACTAGCACTGTAGTTCTCATTCGTCACGTGCATCTATTATGTGCGTTTGAGCCTCACCAGGCAACAAGTTCGCTGCGACACGTCGCGGCCAGCCGCTGCAACAATAGACCTTTTACATGCCGCGCGGGGATTGGGCACTGGAGGTATATTTTCGCCAACAATAGAAAAAGGTGACAGCTCTGGAAAGACACCCGCGTGTGGCGCGATGAACTTTCTGTCGTTGTAACATAATTTCGTCGCTGCGACCAGTCACACGAATTGTAACCAGGTCGTGTTTTGGACGCAGTATTGTCGCGTTTGCAAGACGTAATGGCAGCTGTTAAGCTATAAAACGCATCTTTTAATGTTTAAATAGTAATAATTAATACAGCTGACAAAATATTAAATTAAATATGTATATTACCTATTTCCACTAAAAGATGGAGTGGGACACCTTGTCGCGTTTACTTACTAGGAATTTACTTGCGCCTGTCGGAGTTCCTCGGACGTCAATTTTGGAATCTTTGAAGGTGCTCTGGTGACCTTTGGGAAACTTCGGAGTTGATTTACCCTCAATAAAGTTGTGAGAATTCACTAATTTGGCCCTCTAAGTTATTAAAATTGCAGGTTAGCTTGCATTTCAAGCCAGGTTTATCACGGACTAACGTCCCTACTCTAGCCATACGATTTTTGAAACTTATCCAAGACATATTCTCCAAACTTAAACGGCTTGTGCAGCGCTAGCTTTGTGTCAGCAACGCCAGTGGCTGTGACGTCATCAAGGGGTTTAATGACGCAATCAAGTCCCGGTTGGAAAAAGAATGGTGCCGAGATTCGATGCTTTGTTGTTGAGTTCTTGACTCGGTGCACGGCGGCACGGAACTGTCCCTCGGTCCAGGCCTCCACCACGTCACCAATGTTAACTACAAATGTCCCTATAGGAAAGACACAAGAAAAGCATGAAGAATTTGGCTCTGATCTCGGCCTTTTACCAATCGCAGCCGGGTCAAATTACTTTTATCGCGTCGCGCTTCGTTTCGGCGACATACTTCATGTCTTTGCTTCGAGATTCAATGTTTGGCTGTGTCTTTTGTAGGCCTTTCCCGATTGCGCTGGTAAAATCCTGAAAAAGTGCTGGCAAAAATGGCTAAAAAGTCCTCAAAAAGTGCTCAAAAGCTCAAAATAGTGCTCAAAAAGTGCTAAAAGTTGTGAAAAGTTACCTCTGAGCGTAAATATGTCAATTTTTAGTAGTGTAAAGCCTAGACATCAGATGATTGAGAAATTTGAGATGACACACACATGATACATCAGCCAATCATAAACTTCTGTTCTCATGCAAGGATAATTCCACGTGCCTTTCCATGACAACGGTCTTGACAACATCATTAGCTATTCAAATTTATGACCTGGAACACGATTCTCGTTGCGAGCGATACACAGTGTTGGCTTTAAAATGTTTTAGAAGGCATTTGTTGCTCGAAATTTGCTCGAAATGTGAAATATTGCTCAAATGTTGCTCATACAAAGTGCGAAGAAACTGCTTAATGGTGCACAAAATGCAAAATAGTGCTCCGAACTCAAAAAAGTGCTCAAAAGGTGCGCAGCGCAATCGGGAAAGGCCTAGTCTTTTGTTATCAGAGTGATTTTTACTTGAGTTACGGAAATTCGCGTTTGCTTCACGACGCTTAGTGGTTGGCTTAAAAAACTCGCCCCACCAGTTGGAAGTTAAACTCTTGACTTGCTCGCGCACGTTTCCCGCGCTTCGTGTCTGTTACATGTATTTGGCCAGGGTAATTAGCCATTTCCGAGTTCTCTTTTGCCTCAGCGTCAAAACGAGTCTAAGTCATATGAAAATGTGTTTCACCTGCATCTTCATTCTCATACAAAATAAGCTTATTTTCATATGAATAGTTTCGTACCGGTACTTAGACTTTTGAAGCTGAGGGAAAAGGGAACTCGGAAATGGCCTATTACTATGGTTATAATAAAAGACACTTCTCAAAACACACATCGCTCTAATTAGATCACGTTCGGTTATTAGTTTGGTTCACATAGTTAATTTTTCAAATGCGTTTAGTGAATAAATTTCTTGATAAAAGAAACAAATATTTCTACCTGGAATGGGAGGAACATCGATCCAGTCCCCGGTGCTTGTCTCAACCTGCAGTCCTCCTACATTATCCTGCATAAGTAAAGTCAGCACACCATAATCGGTGTGAGGTCCCACCCCCCACGAGTCTGACTCTTTGGGGTCTGGTGGATAGTGCCATAGAGCCAACAGGGGGAAGGCTGGGTTGAAGTTGTCGTGGAAACAATCCTCGTTCAATTCTAGACCAAGAGCTAAACCTCTTATCATGGCATGCCTAAATAACGACAGAACGAAGGTTATGTTATTTGGCTGCAAAATGTGCATAGGTGGAATAGTTTCACTGCACTTAAAAATAATTTTTTAATTGGCTTATGTAAACGATGCAGGGACCACTTTAACAAACAGGGGCAGATTGTAGTTGGATCTTGGTGCAGATCATGATCAGCAATAAACTTTTAAAAAACAAACTTAATGATGCAAGGCTGATCAAACAGCTAGAAACTGATGGTATTTTAATTAAGCCCAATATTTCGGATGGATAAAACCAATCTTTATCAGGGGCTTCTCAAACTCATTAATAATTCATCACGTTAAAACAAAGGAAATCAGAACCGTAACCGTGGTTTGGAAATGTGATCTTAATTAGCATAGAGTTTTACGATTTTATTTCTTCGTTTTCTCCGTAGTTTTAGTTTCGATTGAGAAGATATATCAAACACTCGAGACAGTGTTTCATCACATTTTCAAGCACCTCGAAGCTCGTCAAAAATACTCCACTGCGCGTCGTATTTTCAACTCTCTTCTCGGTGTTTGGAAATGTGATGAAACACTATCTCGAGTGTTTGATATATTACATAAAATGCTAAGTGAAAATGGAAACAAACGGTTACACGGTTTAAAAGGGATGGGATAAAATGCTGTTGTGCGATTGGCTGACTGTATAAACGTAAACAAACAAGCCAAAAAATTATAAAAAATAACTACCAGAAAAACAAAAATAGCGTGTAAAAGAATATATACAATTACAGTGTATGCGCTATTAATGCGCTATTAATTATCCGGTTGATAATTATATGATGGCACTGCACAATCTTTGAAGAACCCGGGCCCAGGTATAGAAATGGCTACTTCTATCGTTTGTTAAAAACTGGTACCTCTGGGGTCGAGACTGATGCTCGCATCGATAACTTGGGTCTGTGCACTTGGAGCAAGTTGCTCTGGGGACACATGATTTGATTGGCTGAAATCTAACAAAGGGAGTCCAATCACATCAGCCGTTTTAAACTGCTTCGACAAAAGGGATTTTCATAATTTCGATGCCATCGAAAATGGCAGATTTTACAAGATGTAGCTGACTAGTGGTCTTTACGCAAGAACTTTGAAATGACGAGGAGATAAAAAAAGAAATTATATATTTACCAAAGATAGTATGCTTTTTGAAGAAAAATAGCAACAATTGGATCAACAGGCCTACATGGCTCCTATGTTCATGGCATTTGTTCATTTCAAATTAATTCGGTCTTCCGACCTAGTTTGGGCACTGTATTATTTGAAGGCGTTTTTCTTCAAATAGAGCCATAACATTGTAGCCGTTATTATTCTTATTTTTAAAATTGAAACTTTTTTATCTCGGCGATAGTACGTTGAAGAAAAAACAATTTCTGGACGAGTATCTCAAATACTTTGGATTACCGAAGAACCGAGGCTTTAAACTTGGTAAAAAAAATTTTATTGCCGGATTCATTTGCTTCAGGTCGGGTTGCTGTATAAGTGGTTATGCATGCGTTGTCGACAATCTTAAAGTTTTTTTGATAATTTGATTGCTTCAGTAAAATATTTCGTCTGGCTACGGCCAAGTAATGTGGCTCGGGTAAATGCTTAAGGAAACCTAGCAGATACAATTGTTAAAATAATATTGTTAGTTTACAGATACAATTGTTCGCTTCAATCTTTTGCCTGAAAGTAAATCGATTTCAAAGTTTGGTATTACTTACCCCACCAGTGACATTTTGTCCATGTAGGTTGTTATGGTTGCCGCAAATCCGGGTACATCTTGTTCATCCGGGAATTGATTAGCTCCCATCATGGGGTCGCAATCTGTTACATTCGGTTTCTTCGAGCTGCAATCTGGACCAAAGTAAATCCCTTCTTTGACGTCTACTTTGCTTGCTGTCTTCTCGGTACCTGCAATGTCGATGAGTATATGTTTTCTGTCACGCGCATTAACATATACTTCGTACTAGGAAAACAAAAACTTCATGCAAAATGGTCTAGCTTCAGGAATGTCTATTGTGTAGTGACCAATCACAATTAAGTTCATTACATGGAAACAAACCTCAAAGCCACAAACTAATTACCGTTGCTGTTTGCGGTTTGGTTTTCTCACACCTGATTGGTGTTTTCCTTGTAACACAATAACATTCCATTAATATTTCTGGTGTTCTGTTTTATTAGTTTCACGGTAACAATTTTACTTCCGCCAATATTTGCTATAAGCATTGCAAATTTTCAAGTATGGGCTAAAATTGTGTCATTGATTGATCATGGCCTGATGATGGCTCTTGCTGACGATAGCCACCTAGTGACGTCAATGGTCATGTGCATGCGCGGTTGGTTTTTTCCGCGCGCGGTGTCGGCCAGCCTAGGACCCAGGCCTTCCCTTCTGGTTTGGTCCCAAAGCCCTTACTGGGAACGGGAAAAATTCTGCAGTGTCAGCAGTGGATTGCAGCTTCAAAATAGGCCTTAGAAAATCTACGACAATCTTTTCCCTAAACGCTCTTTACTAATTCAAGGTAAGTATAAATCCCAGCTGCGACTCTCACAATTCTTGCGATGAAGCTAAAAATGCATAACCTAAAATTACACGTACCCTCCTATGCTCCCAAAACCCGACAAAAAACTCAGATAAAGGTTCGCAATAAATAATGCTACACGACCACAATTCATTGTCTGGTGGTGTACTATATTTTGGCTGGCCAAACCGAAATATAGTACATCAAAGGTTGAAGTTTGAATCGAAAATCGTTAAAATTTTGCAAAACTGTTGCTGCAGTGTGGACTTTATTCACGAAATTTCTTTTAATCATTTAGCTAGAGGTAATGAAGTTCTTATTACATAAATTTAGGGACCATTTTCAGTTTTAGCAAATATATAGTATATATAGTGTCCCTTTGAACATTTAATCATTATTGTTGTCTCGTCCATTTAGGTCCGCGAGTAATCTACAGTGCCAATACCTTGCTGAATGTATCCTCGGTAAGCAGAACTCTTATTTAGGCGTATGTCCAGTTTCGTGCCCGTTGGCAGGTCAAAAAAATCTCTTCCGCATTTCATCACATCCGCCATCAAGGACTCATCAACCCCGTGACCAGTAATATAGAAACAAGAGATTCCTTCGCACGCCTTCTTGATTTGTGAGACAACATTTTGAACTTCTTCAAATCCACCTGGCAAGGGAATAATGAAACATCTGTTAGCAGTCCAACATGATGACAATGCATTTAAAGATGGCTATACACATGAAGCCTCCGACTGGACAAAGTTAGATGTTGCACTTATTTTTTTTATAAGACGCTTTTTTGTAAAATTCAAGAAATTTAAAAGTAGAATCGACCAAGGCTGAAATTTGGCCGAGAACGAATTCCATTCTTTCATGTTTATTAGTAGTTGATAAATATAAGAACTAACTGAATCAATCTTTATTCTAAAATAGAAACTTCAATTAGCATGCGAACAAGTTCATATGCACTAGCAGTTAATTTAATAAGGCATCCCCCATTTCTTTTCTTCGCTTATCGTCGAATGCTTTTCCTTATTTTTGGTCGGTCGGTTGGAAAAGAAAAAAACAAATTGTAAAAAGAGTCGAATGGGAGGGGCAGCAAGAGTCTCGGCCGACAATTATACTGTCTTGCAACGAAGAATGAAAATGTCGTAATTCGCATGTAAGAAGAAAAAATAGAGCAGGGATTGATTTTAGTTATAGTGGCGTTGGAGAGTAATGGTTGAGTCCGCTAAACTATTTAGAAAATTTGACGCATTACCAAATGGAACATAAAGACAATCACATCAAATTTTTGCAGTGCTTTCAGTAATTAAAACGATAAAAAAGTTTTTTGTGAATCACAAGTACTTGCGCATTTTGGCACAGTTACAAATATAGTTATTTTTTGCCAGTCGCCATCCCTTTGTGGAAAGATCATGATTTTTGTCCGTTGGTCGTGTTTTGTGTTGTTGACCTCCTCGACTACTTAACTTATTCAACAGCACAATTCGCGGTTAGAGTGGCATTTTAAAATGAGCATTAGGCCGAGTTCAGGCATCTTGCTTCTGCCGTCCCGAACTCAAGTCAGAGATACACTCTGGCACGGCAGCGATTTAAACGTTTCTGCTGTACCAAGAAAATAAAATTGCGAAGTGGATTTCGTACATCCTGAATTTGGCTCGACTCTGGCAGAACGTCTGAATCAGAATTGTGTTACCGCCGTGTTCCAGTCGAACCTAATTACAATTGAGTTCGGCACTGCAGTAGCACGACGTCTGAACTGGGCCTTAGATTAGGTAAAAATAAAGTACACCAGTATGAACAGATCCAGCATGTCAAATTCAGTAAAACAATCCGATTCAAACTCGATGAAATATAAAAATTCAAACGTTGTGATTTTTACAATGAAATGTATGGCGCGTGGGCGTTGTGCCAGCACGCCATACATTTCTTTGTAAAACTCACGAAAATCAAATTTCTATATTTCTTAAAGGTTGAATCAGAACTCTTCGAAACTTCACAGTATCGCTAAATGTGGTATGGCAAGTCTATCCATGAACCTGGTTTTTCATTTAACCGCGAATTGTGCTATTGGTTTATGCGAAGAGAAGTCATGATGCAAATGAGTGACAAGGTTGAGAAAGTCCTCCCGTTTCAGAGCAGGTGCAATTTGCTTATCTCTTTGCCGGAGATTTTTTTATTTTACTGTGCATTTCTTCTATCCTTTATAAAACAAGTCGGTTCAATTGATTCTGTTTTATATAAATTGGTGGCGGCCTCGGGTAACTAGTTTCCATGTAAAGCGAGTGAAGCGAGAGTTAGCTAGGAGAGGGAATCGCTGAATAACCTTTTTGAGTATATAGTTTAAAAATGTCTGGAAATAAAAACAGAGCTAACCTAAGGTGGTTTCTTGATTTTTAACTCATAAGTCTGCCTCCCGCCCCCAAATAAATTAGAAAAGTCGAAAACATTGAACAAAAAGAAACGAGCGCGCGAGGATGTAACATCGAGGGTTAATTGGTCACTTGTCAGCCCACACTCGCATGATCAAGTCTTTTCAAGCTAAAATTTAACTTTTCTTCTTCAATTGGAGCAATAGTTTCCCCCTTAAACAGGCGAAGAGAAATCAAATTCAGATGATTATGAACCCAATAAATAATAACGCAAGAACTGACGCGAGTGAAAGTTTAAGATTTTTAAACGCCATTTTGCTTCCTCATCCAAGCTTCGTAAAAATACCATTAGCATTTATTTCTGATTTTAAAAGAAAACCTCGACAGATTCAAGTTGCAGTCGGTGAACCCAATTTTTTTTTTGATGCGGAATCCTCTTTTAAATGCAAAATAGAGGTCCAAGTTTTTCAGCGTTAAAGTCATTCCTATCTAACCGTAAATTGGAACCTGAAATTTGTCGTCCCACAAAAAGCCAGTTCCAGTTCACCACCATTTTTTATCAAATCAAGAGAAAATTCTAGTTTTTGGATCGGTAAACGCTCTGGAAAGTTCACTAGAGTTGACTTTTTCATTCATCGTTAGAAATGCGTATTCCTTTGCATCGTCGGTTTATTATAAACGCTTGTAATTAAATTTCAAATGTTTAAGTTAAAATACACAATGGTGACGCTCATCAAGACACAACAGGTGAAACACATACCGTTAATCAAAGGTGAAATATCGATCTGAGGAATGTCCATGATCCGAGCGTTCAGAGTTGAATGATTGAATTTTTGTTGCTTTCTCTTGTATCTCCGTGAACATCCTTGACGTCACTGCATAAAAAAATCGGTGACGTAATGGTTGTTTTTCTTTGCGAAGTTAGGCGAATCTTTACTTCCGGTGTGGGGTAAATGTTAGCTCGATTCCTGCGATTCACCATCACAGAGGAAAAAGTCACTGCCGAATGTGTCATAAAACGAGTTGACAGACTTTTTGACAGTTCTGACTGCTGTTCTTTATCTCTAAATTTTTCATTAGGTGTTACACAACAACGGAAATTACAATGAAATCAACCGTTACTAGTTGCTAGCCTGCAGAGCAGGCGGTTTTTGTGGGCGGAATGTTTCGAAAACAGCGATCACGAGTGCGCGAACACTGGGGAGAGCAAAAAAAAGGGGGAGGGGGAGGGGCGGAGGTTACAAATAACCGCCTGCCGGTAAAGTGGGACATCTTGTGATGCTTAAGTTTAGTCAGTCATATTTATAAAGAACCTCTTTAATATGACCCCTGGTGACTGGATTGACGGGGCCCCTGGCATTTGTTTAAGCAGCATAAGGTGTCCCACTTTATTTTGAAGTATCCATTCCAGTCACAACCAAGTAGGTTTGTGCCGCGGGATAGAGTATAGTTTTTTAGGTTCTCGGTCCTTAAATAGGGTGTCATTTTTGCCCCCTTTTGGCATTCATTCTGAGATGATCCTTAGATATAGGGTACCTAAATTGTATTGCCTAATATTGCACTGCATAAATGGCAGGCTAAACGAAAAAGAAACGATTTCTTACAACTAATAATCCGTTAAGAGCATTAACATTACAGTAGCGAAATAAGGTCGACCCGTTCATAGTTTTTCCTTGAATAGAGTATCACATTTCGAGTTTGGGCCTTAAATAGGGTCCGGTAGCAAATTCCATTTTAAATAGGGTCAGGGTTTAAGAGCCTTCGCAGCACACAACTATCCAAAATTTAAGGTAGTAATACAACCTGAAAAATTGGCTAATTGCTTGTCCCAGCTCTTAATATTTACAATGTATTTACTTAGTCATTTCAACCACTAACGCCTTGCCAGAAAAATAAGCACCAAACACTGTCGCCAACACTCCCACTACGATAATTGTTCCATCTGCAGCCATTTGATGGGGTTTCAATTCAGGCCATTTCAACTTCAAATGAACTAAACATGGCATAATATACTCAAGGAATGGTAAAGCTAGACTACCGATGAACCCTGTCAAAAGCGCAAAATACGGAACTGCAAATGCTACTAAAAGCGTGGCAAATACAGTAAGAAATCTTGTTGTGGCAGTCCAGATGAAAAAAGGAATGAAGGAAGTAACTGCAGAAGCCAATCGAGAATCATCAAGGGACTGAAAAACGGGATAGACGACAAGTGTATAGCAGAATACAACATACACGACATATACCACGCTCACGACCGTGCGTGGTGCGCCGAGCGGGAAATTGTTTCCAATCACTTCATCAGTGTCCTGAGAGAATGAGAGAAAACCACAGAGCGAAAACAGCACTTTAAATGTGGAGGCCATGAACAACGAAATTCCTAAGGCTGAACCGAATTTGGACCGATCCGCCATGCTTTCTTCGACTGGAATCAAAATTGAGTAGACGCAATAACTGGATAAGACCATCCCGAACGCGACAAGAGCTCCTTCAGGGTCCCAGAAGAGCACGTCTTTGAAGTTTATGTTAGAAGAGTGACTGACTGTGTACCATATCAACACGCTCACCATGGTGATCAGAGATGTTATACTCAACAAGCTTTGCCATGCTACACACGCCAGATCCTTCACAAACGTGGAGGGTAAAATCAACGCAGCAACAAGAGAGGCCCACACAGCTTCGGTCAGTCCTGCACCTGGCAGTGCATGTGCCATAAGCGATCCACATGAAATAAAGTATGACACAGCAAGAATTAACAGATCAAGGCTTTGTACAGCATCGAGAAGCACGCCGCCATATTGCGGGAAAAGGACTTTGCCGAGGTCGCTGTAAATGGTACGAACTCGCGATTTATTTGCTTCTCCAGTTTGTGTTCTGATATCACTCACAAGTGCTTTACACTCAGTATTTTGTCCACGTTCCAGATCACTTTCGTAAATACAATCTACCATAACCATGCCAGTGTACCAATGAACCACCGCGAACAAAGGGAATCCGATGATTGTCACAATGCCTCCTTTAAACACTGCGTATGGCAATGCTAGCGTTCCTGCTCCTTGAACGAAACTGGTTATGTTTGCAACAGCTTTCCATGTTGGCGATTGACCTTCAGTTTTGATCATTTTGGAAGAACTTGAATTCTTGAATTAAAATTGTTTCATTCTGATGGAGGAAGAAAAACAGAGTTACAGGTGTAATAGAAATGGACACAGTTGATTAACATAAGGATCTCAATAAAAACAGTCCACTGTCAAACGGACGATGGGCTAACTAGTTTCTGATCTTTAACACGGCTAGGTTTTCCTCACAATGCAGTCTCCACATTTTAGGCGCGACTACAAAGTTGAGGTAAACGAGAATGGCAAAGGCGGAGCAGTCAAGATCCCGAGTGTTCACGGCGGAACGGCGCGAGGCGAAGTTTAAAGTGAGGCAAATCAGTGAGGGTACTCGACTACTCGTCATTCTACTTGCCGAGTCGATACTACCTAAGAGGCTGAGTCGTCGAAACAAACTACTCGCACGCAAAACCCGATCTATTGTATAATCTGTAATCTAAATGTGTCATTAGAATATCAAGAGAAGGATAACCAATTCAGTCATGTCCAATATACACAAACTGATACGGTTCGAAACTACAACTTTACGATCCGTACAGTTTGACAGAACGTAAAAGAGAGTTTTCGGTCCGTATACGATCGGAAAATTGTCTCTCATTAGGGGACCTTGGAATATAAATCCCGTGTTATTTAAGCGAAGGGGTGAAACGGCGCTTGTCGATCCGTACGGATCGTGAACGCAGTTTTCGGTCCGCATACGGTCCGTAAAATGAATTTCATTTAAGGGGACTAAGAATCACGTGTTATTTGATCAAGGGGGTGATACGGCGCTTGTCGATCCGTACAGTTTGTATGGATCGTAAACGCAGTTTACGATCCGTACACGGTCCATAGATATACACAATATTTGGATCTTAATTATTCTTTGACCTATAGTTGTTAACTATTCGCCTTAATCACTTAAAATAGGAAAACCAAACACTTTTGTTAGCAAAGCAATTGAACCCTTAACAAAACAGAAGACAACACAGTGAGCATCTTCACCTGTTTTCACACCCATTTCCTTCAAATGAAAGTCCTATTATTCGCTTTACCCACTTGGGTGAAAAGGAAGTAACAAGGATCCTCTCATAGAAAAGAGCCTTCAACAGTCAATTCAAACTGTTCAAATTTGTTCAACAGGGTGATAATTTTAAGAGGGGAGACCCCTAACTACAAAATGGTTGCTATAGATGACTTCTAACCATCATATCTTGGGTTCCCTTTGAATGATAGGATTAGTTTTTTGCCATGCTTGTTCTATTGGAGGCTCACTTCACTTCTGGCAGTTTTGACCATATTTGGAAAGTCACGTGACCAGAACACATAAACGCTTAAAACTCGCACAGCTTACATCTTTTTCGGATGAAACCAAAGCCAATTATACTCTAATCACCCAGAAACGATCATAAAATATTTTGTAACTAATCTTTAATAAACACAAACACAGCATCAGGGGCGGGCATCTCGTTTATTGATACAGCGAGCGTTTACAACATACCATAGAGAAAATTACAATCAGTGAATCAGCAAATAAAGTCAAAGTTGAAAGAGATGCCTTCGAGTGGCTCTTGCATAACTTACAAAATACTAAATAGCCTAGAAAACCCCTCGGGGTTCACCATACCTACGAGCACGCCTAAAGTACTTCTACAATTAACACCAATCTACATATTAACATACTTCATTGTCATTAGCGAAGCGTTACAAAATATATTGGATAGAGTGTATTCAGATGCAAAATCTGTCGTATGGATTTGTGCAGAATGTCATTAATTAATATTTTTCATTCTGGTCATCGAGGTCTGAAGTCAAAAGGTAGGTTTCAGCGTTTGAAACAATGCAACTTACTTAGTTTTCTGAAGGAGGGAGGTGAATAGGTTCGTGGATCAACGGATTTAGCCTTAAAAAATACACGGATTTTGGATTTCAGCGAAAAATTAAGCGGATTCGCGGATTTCGATAATGCAGTGGATCCCTGATTAGCTGATAAATTTAGCTCGGATTCGGGACTCTTCATGCCATGAAGTTCGTATCGTGGCCTTAGTCCTGGTCTCAGTGTTCTCGTTTTGTCCATTTTCTGTTTGCACGAGACCCAAACCACCGCTTTGCATTAGAACTGCCAAAAAAAGGCAAAACGAAACCTCTTGAATTTTCACCGAAAACAACATCTGCTGTCCTTTCAGTGAAACTCGTCTGACACAGAAAGTTTTCAAGGAATGCGGATGTGGATTTGAACGAAAATAGTGGCGGATTGGCGGATTTGGGCAAAAAAATAGCACGGATTGGCGGATTCGCGTACCCCTATTCAACCCCTTCCTGAAGAAACATCTTCTCTTGCTATAACTTTATTTACATTATGACACACAAGCTAGTTTTAAACTCGTTACAATGTGTTGTGTAATGCTAAAAAAAAAGCTAGCTTCAAAGTAATTCTGGAAAAATGTAATCAGTGAAATTTGAGTCAAATGATTTTGCTGCCAACTGAAAGACTTTGCCGAGGCTAAAAGCAAAATAAATTTGGTCCAGTTTCGATATTGGACGAATAAAATGTAAGTTCTCGCACATTTGCTGATACAAACCAGGTCATAACTACTAAAATACATAAATACTAAAATCGAACACGTGTGTTTTTGCTTATTTTGGCCAGTAAAAACGATAATATAATATTATACCTGAAAAGTAAGGTATAACACCACCGGGCAGGGATGCACTTCGTATTTCAGAGGTGGGAATCGGTACATCCAATGGGCTACATCACATGGTATTTTAGGTCAGCAATTTCAGTAAAAATTTTAACTCATTGTAGTCCGTTACCAAGATAAATTTAACTTCAGTATGTACTGTTAGTTTATACTGAAAGTTAATTGTGAACTCTTTAAGCCTAAAATTACATTGAGATTAAAGCAAAATTAGTCAGAGTGTTCGTTTTTTTTGTATCGTTTATAAAATGCGAATTTAAAAACAAGGGCAAGAACAGAGTGATTGAATGGTTAAAATGTTGCGAAAAGAGCCCCAAAATATTGAAATGCTTGCCAAAAAAATTGTCCAACGTAAGTCTTGAAAAGTCCCAGAGAGGTATAGTTTTCAATCACAAGCCAATAGGAATTTTCCTTTCTACCACCATGTTCAGTTCAGCGCTGCCCCTGGGTCGGGAATTTGACATGGCCGCCATCTTGGAAGTCCGAGAGAACATGGAAATAAGTCGCCTCTCGAAGAACTCCATTGATTGCCATAGCATCTGATGTTTTTAGCCTATTCTCGTGTTTTTACGAGTACAAACTCCCTTGTATCTTTTGTGCTTTCTTCCTTTCTCTACTCGTTGTCACGAAGGAAAAATCTGATCACAATGCAGTGAAATTACGAACTCAACTTTAGACATTCACGATTTATTTCTTATCTATTCACGATTCACAGCCAAGGACTTTTGCATTTCACGCCTCACGGAATACACTTCAATCACGATTCACGGAACAATTTTTTATCGAATCATGATTCACAGGGCACAAAAAAAAAAACCGGATCACGGCGTCACGAAAATACCTTTGCCCCCTCTCCGGAAGCTATAAAACCCAGCCAATAGGATCTTTCGATCAGTCAGGCTGACTTTTTCAAGTTTGGCCCTTGTAGCTTCAAAAAATCACATTCCCTTTTGCAAAATAAATATTAGACAATTCTCGGTAACATGAATTTAGTACCCACGTTCAGTTCCTCTTTCGAATATAAAATACTCCATCTCTTTTACCATTTTTCTTGGCAAAAGAATATATGAAGCACCTGTTATATTTGTTACGAATTCCTTTTGTGTAATTCTTACCTAAAGCCGTCTTTAGGTTGTCCAGTCGGTGTGTTTTTTAAAAGCCATCTAATCTCTGAACGTAAAACTGCGATGAACTACATTTAGAGAAGACATTAGTCAAACGCGTTGTCAGCTAGTTTACACATCGAGAGTCCAATCGCAATTGTTTTATTTTGGAAATAGTTCGTTCACGCAAAATCCGGAAGGCGCCTTATAATGTAGAATAGTGTGCTGACGTGAAACTAGGTGTTGATGGGCGAAAACGATTTTCTTCTCCATTAGCACAACTGTGGCCACCCAAAAGTCATTTATGTAACCAATGTTGCTGGGTTTTTAAACGTTTTTCAAAATAATTCCTTTCTTTTCTTTTTTTTTCATATTCAGATAATTTGCAGTGTTGTTCAATATTAGCGAACAGATCAATTTTGCCAACTCACTTTTTGTGAAAGCTTTTTGTTCAAGGTTTTGCTGGCCTATCCACACACCTAAAAAAGGAAACTATATATTATTAAAGTAACAAAAGATTCATCAATGGCAATTAAATTACTGGCCTTCGATAAATTGAAAAAAGATGCATTTGTAATAGAAAATCATAGTAACCGGGTCTTGGAGGAAGATCAGACGAAACTCATGCTAAATACATATTTTCTGCTTCAGAGGAAATTTCCAGTATTTGTAAGTTAAGTAAATTTTCCAGTTGACTTTTATGAAAGCGATTTGTTGATCATTGACATCTATTTGAAAAGAACAAAATTGTTTAAAGTGCAGGTACAGTTTTTACACTTATAAAAACCGAAATTTAGGGAAAGTATTTAGGGCGATAAAAAAATATTAACCGGGACCTTTTTTGTAAATTTAGTAAGATGCATCAGAGTATTTAGCTAAAAGTATCAGAGGAAGCTTTAATACGAGATCGGAATTTAGAATCGGATGAAGTGTTTTTGATTACTTTTTGGTATAATTCATTGTTACCGATAGAAGCAATGGTGCTTTCTTTCATCTCGCTGTGTGCATTACGTATCGGTTTTTATGGTTGCGGTACGAAATTACACAATTTTTACAGATTTAAGTTATTTCTAATCTCCTTTCTCTCTCATGTAAATATCTTTTCCTTAACTGTGTTTTATTTCCTGACCATCATGTACAGTGATTGGAAGAAGCTCGAATGGGCGAAGTACTAATTTTTTAAACGAAAGTTCACAATAAATTAAAGAGTAAGGTGCATGACAGACGAAAAGCCCGTTAACATACTATAGACGATGTATCTAGAACGGTAGCGGTTGAACATATGATACAATTAAAAAAAAAAGGAATTGACCAATAGGGTCGAAATAAAATAAACACTGTAAGTGGATGCATAATGTCAATGTTGGATACTTTTATGCTAGGCTTCTGGCTTTATACATAACAGTCATTATATATTATTTTCTGTTTTTATTGCTTTTAGCTTGCCAAAGGATTATAATTGCTCTGTTAGTCCTTTGTGTATTTGATTACCGACAACGATGTCAGGTTTGGAAAATCTTTATTAGATTCTAGTTTAAGATGCAATTAATTACATTTTCAATCTTATATTCCTTATGAGTTCAGCCAACCAACCGACCGACGGAAATGATTGGTTGAAAATATTTTTCAACCAATCAGAAGTAAAACTGACCAAAACCATGCAATCGCGACTCACGCGCGCACGTTTTCCCGCGCTTTGTGTAGGCTACGTGTTCAATCCACCGAAAGGAAAAAGATGGCGACTGGTACATTTACCTAAAATGCTTTACGCGCGAAAGCCCTAAAAGAGCGTATAGAACCACAAGAGCAATGTTGTTAGTAGAAGGAATGACTTTCGGTTGTATGCCCTGTACAGCCGCCATCTTTTTGCTTACGGTGGATTGGATCACTGGATTGCCTCCGTCCTTTGTGATTGGCCAAAGTAATTACTTCAGTTTTGGTCAATTTACGACACTCAACTGGAACTCTCTCTAACTGACTGACTGATTAACGAAATGACTCAATCTTATAGGTCTTATAGGTCTTAGCTTATAGGTCAGTTGGTATAGCATTGCACCGGTATCGTGGAGGTCACTGGTTCGAATCCCGTTGAAGCCCTGCTTTTTTCAGGTTTCTTCTTTCCAATTACTGAAATTGGAAATTCACTGCGATGATCATTCTTCACTTTCACTAACCTAACTTTTAGCTGACTAACTGACTGAATAAGTTAAGAATGAGAACTGAATTAGTGACTTACTGACTTGACTGTCTGACTGATTATATGACGTATCCACTGATTGACTGACTGACTAAGCTTGTTTTCTCCCACAATTCAGTAAAGCCTTTCACCTGCAGTTCAAGTGTCATGGTTCATACACCTCTATATCGATCTATAACTTCATCTTTTACGCAGCGATTAAGAAACGTTTTATTTGTTTCACAGTTCTTTCAAGGTCTTTTGGAAAACGCCTGCCACTAATAGACATCTCTCCTTTGCGGAAAGGTAGATTATACCGACACTGATTTAATATACTTAGTTAGATACACGTAAATGGAGATCAAATCGTCTTTGAAGCATGCGAGCAAAGCCGCCAAAACGTTGCCCAATGTGATTACGAGAATGGGCAAAAGTTAGCTTTGCGACCAACACTATTAACCGAGCATGTGAACACTGATGTAAAAATATGCGAGCAAGTGAGCAACCACTCAAAATTTAGCGAGAATTTGGAGCAGAGCAGCAACCTAAGTTTTCAAATGAGTGTCGTAAAACCACTCTGGCCAATCACGATAGATAACGGACAATCCAGTCATCCAATCAAAACTCGAAAACACGTGAGCGAGTCGCTATTGATTGGTTGAGAATGTGGCGTGCTTACTTTTGAGAAACTAGTGTATGATAAAACAATTATTGAATTCGGTATCCGGAATTATCAAGGTCTCGGTACCTCACCCTTGATAATTCTGGATATCTCGAAAAACATCATCCAATAATTGCTTTTTATTGAAGATATCTTGGCGAAAGTCTTTATCCTGGTCTCTAGAGCCATTCCTGTTTGCCAACCGATGGGACATAGGCAGCACACCTTACCGGTGAAGAACCTGGATCTTGATGGCTTATGTCAAAGAGGATAGGGCGGTCCAAACCTCTTTGTTCCGGACTCTCTTTAGTGGTCTCCACCTCTGTACTATTTCGATTGAAAAATATTATGCAATGTTCCAAACTATTCGCTGTCTGAGTTTCTCCTGGTTCCTGCCACCAGGGTAATCTCGCATCTCGCCCTTTTCACACGCCTCCAATACCCCTCACACCACGCGCTGCCCCTTCCCCCCGTTCCTGTGCCCTATCCACTAATGCCAAAGTTTTTGAACAGCAGAGAGCAAGGCTTCGTCGATTCACGTGGGTGACGCAGTGTGGCGCATTCATGAAGCGTGTCGCGATGTAGGATTTTTCTACATCTCAGGTCACGGTGTGCCCCAGAAAATAACAGATGAAGTTATGAAGGCCACCAAGCTCTTCTTTGACCTGCCTTTCGAGAAGAAAAGAGCTCTTAGCATTAGGAACAGCAAGGCATACAGAGGATACATACAGAAAGGTTTGTTTGAAATGAATTTTAACGCAAAATTTACCTTTCTCGTTGACAATTAAGCAATCCGTATAGCATGTATTCCTAGAAATTCAGCTGCATTCTATATTCGGAATCTGTGAATCTGAATGGTTCTCTCATTGTTGTTTATTTAACAATAAGACTACGAGCCCGAGATTTTTTCTAATGGATTCCATTCCAAAAGCTGTCAATTCAAAAATAAAGGAAAATCTTGCCTTCGAAAAGCTGCGCGCGCGCAACCTTTTTCTATCGGCGAGTAGGAAACAGTGAGAAAAACAATCAGATTCAACAATCAAATAAGTTTCTCCTGAAAACAATTAGACTACTGCTCTTTTTGTGAAACAAAAAATATAAAAATCAAAGTGCGCAACTCTGTTATTGCTATCTCCAGTAGCCTGCAATGAGGTTCACGTCTGAGTGACGCACGTGCGATGTACCTTCGTGGTTCGCCTGCTCGTCTCAAACGTTATTCTACGCTATATGGCGCTGGCAATCCAGCTTCAGCCATAACCAACAGGCACCAACTGTTGTTCGTTATAGTTCGCCACTAAATTTTCTCCGATTCACATTAGTCTAAATTAAGCAAGTGACGCGAGAGTGTTCATCCTATTTAAATTGCCCGTCCGAGGAAAATACACGGATGGATAGTGCCCGTCCGTGAAAGTTTTTTCAAACGCTATTAGATGTATCTGCATTTAGCGAGTTTCTTGCTTCGCTTCTCGGGCAAATATTTGTTTTAAGAACATCAAATTTCCGCGGGACAACTACCAGCTGATAGTTCCTCGACAGAAACACTCTGTTGTTCAAATAGAAGGAGCTTGGAGCGCAATTGTGTTTTCCGTTGTGAATATATTCAGTGTTAATAGAACAGCGACAAGGTTATGCTAGACAGTTAGACTGCTTTAGCTCTCGAGTTCTTTCGATTTTGATTTGATGGTTGAATTGGGCTTCGCCTCTTACTAACCAGCAGGCGATAGAATTGGGAAGAAACCTCGAATTAATTGGTTGATATAAAATGCAATTTGTCACTCATGAGTAAAGAAATAAAGTAACATGAAGTTTCTCTTTTCTCTGACTTATCTACAGGATCAGAGAAGACGGCAGGCAAAGTAGATTTAAAGGAAGGCATGTACTTTGGACCAGATGTCAGTTCTGATGACCCGGATGTACTTTCTGGTACTCCAATGGTGGGCCCGAATCAGTACCCGGATGAGAACGACTTGCCCAACTTTGCGAATGCTGCAAAACAATACAGGAATCAGATGAAGAGTGTTGGGTGTGTTGATATTAAAGGGGCACTGCCAGGGTGATTTTGGAGTGTTCAGGTCCATTCCTTGCTAAAATCATTACTTGATACCTTTATTTATGCTAAAAATACTCCAGCAGAATTGTGAAGAAGATATCAAATGAAAATTTAACAGGGAGAGCAAACCATAATAGTTGGTTTTCAATATTTTCAGGAGATCGCTTGAGAATTTGAAAAAATTGGCGAATTTTTTCAATTTGCAATCCACTTCCATCCTCCCCATCGACAACAACAGATGTCAGCAAACGGTTTCAATTCAGTAATATAGTCTACGATAACAAAACTATACCATTATTTTTGGTTTTCCTTTGAGCGAAGACAAGTTTTAGCTTTTTAAAGTTTTGCCAGAATTGCGTGTCAATGCCCCCTTAAGTTTCTTCATTGATTGGTTCACTGGTTGGTTGCCCAGCGTGGCATGCAGTTGTAACAAAAACGTTGAGCAAAATGTATAACATTTATTTATAGATTATCTTTGATGCGTGCTATAGCAATGGGTCTGCGGCTCAAGAAAGATCATTTTGACGACATGTTTTCTCATCCAAGTGCGTGGATGGCCATGTGGTGTTACCCTCCCTGTGAGGAGAACTCGTGGGGTGTAGGGCCACATACAGACCACGAAGTGCTCACGATGGTATTGCAGGATGAGGTCGGTGGATTGGAAGTTCAGGTCACAGAAGGAGAATGGATAGACGTGCCACATATCCCCGGTAATGTTAGTTTTAAGGGGCACTGTCACGGGGATTTTGGCTGTTCTTTGGGTCAATTCTGCCAAAATCACTGTTCTGTGCCTGTTTTTGTGCACAAAATGCTCCAGCGGACTCATCAACACAATTAATTCAGATTAAATTTTAGCAGGGAATGTAGACCATAATATTTTTTGGGCGATTTTTTCAATGCATACACCATGTAGCTTAAAACTTTGAAAAAATTGGCAAAGTTTTTCAAATTGAAATCCATTCCTATCCTCGTGATCTGTGGCATATATTACCATAGTCTTTCGACAACAAAATTTGACCATTATTAGATTTCCCTTGTTGCATGGACCGTTTTAAGCTTTTTTATCCTTTAGCAGCGTGACAACGCTCCTTTAAGATTTGTTCGATGGAATGGCTATTCCGTCTTCATGTCAAAGAAACGTATTTTCCGTTTGCTGAATAATGCCCACGATACAACTCCAAGGCAACAGTTGGTTATACGAAAATACATATATGGCAAAAACCACAATGTAACAGCACTCCTCTGCTCATGTGCGGCGATTTGATTTATGATCCGATGGACCACTTTTTGACAATTGGTTTGTGTGAGGAAAATCCTTTTTCATCAACCTTGTAAGGAAAGGTGCAACCTAGTTCCCAGGGTCTCTCTATCACCGCCCCCCTAGAGCGAGAGCTCCAGGGGACGGGAAGGAGAGGACCCTGGGAACGAGGAGCGCGGGGCCGTACTGGAGAATTTTCGAAGTCGTGGGCAAGACGGCATATTTTGTATATTCATGTCAACATCGTCAAAAATTGTCCTCGGGAGGGGGTACACCAAAGGGCTTCTAACAAAAGGAAAGCAAAGGTCATAGTAGTCTGAGATGGGTTCTAATCTATTGCAGAGGTCATTGCAGATACCCCCTCAAGCAGCTTTATCACGTTATCCAGACAGTTAATTCACGGAGGCTGCTTTTGGCGGTAAAGAAAGGCGCTGTGAGAGTAACGTGCGTTTAATAAACAACTTTGACCTGGCTCGGGCCTTTTCCGTGCTCAAAGTCCAGCGCACTATTAGGCCGCCGTGTCCCAAGCAAAGGGCTGAGCACCCGTATCATGTTATCAAATATTATAAAAGTCTTTAGCTTAGAAGCACTTGTCGCAGAACTTGACTTTATTCTGCCTTATTTTCAGAAACGTAATTCATTTTGAATGTCATGAATTACTGCTTGGAACCATTTGTGCCTTTTAAGTAGGCCAAGACAGATTCTGCTCGGCAACTTTTGAGTAACTTTAATTTTACGATGTTGAGCAAATGTTTTGATTCTGAGCAACTTTTCGGAGAGTGAGCCATTTTGCAGTATCTTTTCTAAATTTAAAGTTAGCATATTTTTGGCATATTCGTATTTTATTGATATTTTAACACGTTTTCTTTGGACATTTACAAGAATTTTGCTAGAAAACCTCTTGCGTTTGGATCGATGTCATGTGTTGATGAAGTCCAAATATGGATGTGCCGGATGTGGCTCCATTTCTGGAATGGAGATCCTGCGTTAATATGCCAAATATGGTACAAGTAGGCGGACGGCAAGGCGCTCTATGCTGACAATAGAGAACCCGGTGAAGAACATCATCGAAGAGATCCAATCCAGTAAGCAACTTTTAAAACAACTTTTGGGGATATTTTCGAGCACCTTTTTGGTATTGTTTGAACAGAATCTGTCTAGACCTACTTTTAAGCCCATATAATAATAATAATAATAATAATAATAATAATAATAATAATAATAATAATAATAATAATAATAATAATAATAATAATAATAATAATAATAATAATAATAATAATAATAATAATAATTAGAATGATGATGATGATAGTTATAATTATTTACAAGGCGCAAATTAACAAGAGAATATGATCAACTAAAAACTAAATGTCTTACAGAACGCTTTATGTCTTTTCACAGGTACCTTCGTCGTTAATGTTGGAGACCCATTGGAAGCTTGGACCAAGGGCCTTTATCGCGCAAATGTCCATCGAGTCAGGAGCTCTCCAAACAAGCGCAGATATTCAGTCCCATTCTTTTACGGACCCAACCCCAAGTGCGTCATCGAGCCACTAGACAGCGACCTGACGAGGGACCTTAACTACACCCCTGATTTCCTACTAAAATTGCCCTTCAGATTTGCTGATTATTATTTCGCCAAGTTTCAACAAAGTTTTGACTGGTTTTCGGAATAGGTTTACACCAAGCTCTTCCATAATTGTCTTTTATTGAATGGGTAATGAAAGGGGTGTGTAGCCTTAGTTTGAGACGTCTTTAATACTCGGATTGAGCACTCTTTTGTAAGTATGCGACCATTGGAAGACATACATCTGAAAATTCATGCATGTAATCAAATAGCTTATTATTAACCAAATAGCTTATTATTGAATTTAAGAGCCAAGTCATCTCAAAGTCTAAATCTTCTAATATAATTGTCATCTTCCACCTGATGCCTTTCTCTGCACCTTCGACTGACCTCCTCATCACCCAGTCAATCATCAAGAGAAACAGAAACCCTGATATGTTTCATTCCTACTTAACACCTGACTTCACCTCGAACCAACCTGTTCTTCCATCGCCATCCACCACTGCACTTGTGCAGTTAGTGTACATGAGTTGAAGCATTCTCACAATCTTTGTTGGTATTCCATAGCATCTCATAACTGAGATCTTCCATAGCAGGATGATCTATAGCATAGCATAGTTCCATAGCACAGGATGTTCCATAGCATCTTATGATCTTTCAGGGAGTGTCTCTCTGTATGCTGTCGAAGGCCTTCTCGTAGTCCATCCAGAGTTCCATACAACTACCTGTTAAGCAATATTCCTGAGTACAAAGATCTGTTCTGTTGTACTCCTTCCCTTTCTAGAACCAACCTGTTCCCTTCTCAACTCAGCATCTGTTCCAGCAACAATCCTTTTAATCAATACTCTGCCTAATTCACCTTAGCTACGATGGACATGAGGGTGATACTTCTCCAGTTCCCAACTCGTCAGATACCCTTTCTTGGGAAATTTGATGATAAGCCCTCTGGAACACTTTCTTCCTCGCATAATGTGATGAACACCTTATGCAGGCCATTATGTAGTGTCAGTGTCAACCTTCTAAAGGTCTGCCGTAATACTTTACTTGGCGCCTTTACACTTTTCATGTTTCGCAGTGCAGTCCCGATCTCCTCCCTTGGCATGTCTCCAGTGTCGAGAACGTTATTCGCCACACGTGGCTCTTCCGCCTCAGCAGCAATTTAGGAACTAGTCTGTTCAGAGCCTCCATGAAGTGCTCTTGCTATCTTGCATTAATCTCACCTTCTTTGGTCAATACTAATAAATGAATAATACAAATATTTTAACACTCCCCAATAGCCTTTCATATTTGCTCTTCACCATTCCTACTTTCCTTGGCCCTTCGTTGCATAAACTGCTAGTTGCTTGATATACTCCTTTCATTTGGTCCTGTCGTGCAGCATCCTGGGCTTCTTATGCGACATTAACTGTTCATCCAGCGTCATTGTCCTTCCTAAGACTCCTTCCTCGGATCCTTGTCCTTTTCTCAAAAATAATTTTGGGCTTTGTTCTTCAGCCTTTTCGACCTTGCATCACCAATCTTCCTTTTTTGGTTTCCTTCTAGTCTCTACTTTTCTCCAGCTTTTCGTGATCCAACTCTTACACTGGTTCTTCCTGAGTAGGAGATGGTCTCCCTAATCTGAATTCTTGGCTTGCCAAATCCAGATCACCTGCACCTGACTCACTAACTCCCAGTATACCGATCCCATAGCATTGCATCTCTGTTGTTTTGCCAATACTACACATTGTCCTCACATCACAGCATGCGATCCTATGCACTTTTGGGATTACCCAATGACCCTTTCACTCCACGCGCTTCTTTGCAGATTTCACCCGTGCCCGTCATTCTGTCAGTCCCATGAGATAAAGTTGGCCACTGAAGTTTGGCATGTTGTCGTGTTTGATCCAGTGTAGTTTGTCCTCAACAAATCTCTGGTTTCCGTAATCAAGGGTTTTTACGGTGTAGGGTGATTAGCTCTACGACCAACTCAGACAGAGGGGTTTGGTGTGTTATCGGGATTTTCCTTCCCCTAGATAGGTAGTTGCTTTGATGGGCTAACAGGCACTACCCCTGGGTGTGGGCTTGTAGTTTTCCATCGCCTAGATGGGCTGCCTCCCAAGGCTAGTTAACCCCATCTGCCCTTCCCTATCACCAGCCAATTCCTAAGCTGGCTACCCTGACGTAGTTCGGCCGGTGGGTCGACACAGTTTCCCGGAGGGTGGCCGTTGCTGTTGCAGTGCCTGCAACTACTGAGGGTTGGGTGTTGCATATGCGCATGTGGACCAGTATCAATTCAGCCACGCTGAGAAGAGTGCGACCGCACCCTGCAGAGGTACTACCACCCGCAGACACCCCATACAGCCCAAAGTTTGGGAATTGCAAAAGGATTTATTTCGGGAAGGGAGAGGTGTGTGTTTGGAGGGATGGGTGACCTGCCACGCCCAACCAAGACCAATCATCGATGCTTCCAAAATTGAGTAACTTACAACATCATACTTACATTTTTTTTTATTTACGGTCTCTTTCGTCGTCCCCACTACAGTTTTTCCCATTAACCAACACTTTACAAGTATATGCAAGGGAGAGATTGTCTGTCATTAGACAAAAGAAACACTGGCAAGCGTCCGACATGAACTACACTTGATTCCTTTTTCAGCCGCACTGATGACCTCTCATTTAAATTTAAGGTCACCAATATACAATTTCTACACGATGTATTTAATTCTTCAATGTGCGAAGAAGAGTCGAACACAAAATGTAGTCCTCCCAAAGGGACACCAAGGAAAGGTCCCATCCACATACAAAACAGTATTGATATCCACAAGCAGACATCTCTCTTAAGACACTTTGTTGCAGGGCTGCAAATAACTTTTTTTCATGTGAAAGAACATTTGTTCGACTAAGCAACCATTTCGATTGGACAAAGCAGAAGTGAGGTTCTGCGCAATATTACACCATTGCCCGATATGCAAACCCACAAATCTACTGAACACGTGTCCAGTGCAACACATTGTTGTTAGCATAAGCCTGTTCCAGACCCTCGAATAGTCGGGGGTGGCAAAAGAAGAGCGTGAGCGAGGGGAAAATGAGGGAGGATTTGGGCGAGAGGGGGAACGCTTTTTTTCTCGTCCTCGCTTTCGCCCTCTCTCTTTTTTCCCTCGCTCGGCGCCCGCTGCTTTCACCGCCCCCGACTACTTGAGAGCCCGGAGCAGACTATGTTAGCATTTAACTGATCACAGTTGGGATTTTATCGGAAATCGGCAAATCTTGGTTGGCCATTGTCAAACTGTTATTTGCAGCCTTGTTATTATCAGTCCCATGGACAATGGCATGTACTAAAATCAGGAACACCGGAACACAAGAAATTTATTGGCATTTTATGGTATTTCTGGTATTCCGGGGTATTCCAGTGTTCCGTTTTTTGTGGTGTTCCAGTGTTCCTGGTTTTAGTATATGCCATCGACAATCAATATTTCAAGGTTGGAACAAAAACTGTTTTGATTCATGTTTTTTGTAAAGGAGCCTTCAGTATGAGAAAACCTTTCTACTTTGTTGTTTAGTTTTGAACGTCTACCAAAACAATCACATTATGACCTCACAATTTTTCATGATTCGCTCTTTGCCCACATCAACTATCACGTGATAAAAATCTCTAGCTCATAATCTAGTTGCAAAATAGAAATAGTACAAGGCCACAGGACCACTAAGGAAAGAGGGGGAGGGGATGGGAATAATGGTACATAAAGCAGGAGGTAAGGACCCCAACCCACTAAACCCTTCACTCCATATTACTGGAGGTTCTATGATCGACATCTCATTGATGTGAAAGCAATGGCATGTGTACTAAGTTTGAAAGTTGAAAAGTCATACTCATATTTTTTAAAGACCCTCATCTCTCCTTTGCAATGATTGCAAAATATTAATTGCAACATAAAAGTAACACTACTACTAAACTCCAGCAAATGCTGTCATTAGCAGCTACATGTACGTTTGGTAAGACTAAAATTTGCATGTCCACTAACTGATAAAAATAAATAAAGGTACACATGCACCATTTAATTAATATTTGTACATTTTACAGCATGGTATTACTGATACGTCAAGATTACTTGAACTTTTACCAATGCCAAACAAAAAAAAAAAATAAAATGAAATAAATTTTTCTATTAATTCTTTCCATTTTGTTCTGTTTGGTTCTGTCATTTTTTCCTTGATTACTAACTGCTCATTAACAAGGAAGATAGTTTGAATGTGAAAAGAAGAAATTTTAATGTTGTCGCATGACACAAGAAGTAACAAACAGATTTTCAAAGACGGTAAAATACCAACTGAAGATCCAAATGCCTGAATTTTGCCCCTCGCTTGATTGTGGCTTTCGATCCTGCCTAAGAGAGTGAGTTTGAGAGAAGAGTGCTGGTTCCTTTTCCACAATAGCGGCTTGAAATCAAGGTTTAACATTTTCTGTTGTCATGATCTGTAGACGTTCTACAAAATTAATACTGTACTATTTTTTCTAGCATCGCACACACACAGACATATTTTACTAATTCAAACTATTTTCTTGGTTACCAAGCTGCCAGCCGGAAATTCATAGGAGCTAAAAAAGGGAAAACCCAGCCACAAATAATGAACAGGGCTCAAACTTAACTTTTTAGTCTTGCTAGTGAGAATTTTTCCTACTAGCAAATTGGCGAGCCAACTAGAAATTGTTTATGTAAAAATTAAAATAATTATTCTTTTGATACTTTTGAAGTAATGAGCTGAAAAGGTAAAAAATAAAACTTTATAAATTTGGATGGCACATAGACTCCGTGTAAAACTGTTGGCTAACACAAAACATGTTCTTCTTAGCTTCTGCTTGTTCGCACGTTCTTTCGAATTTCTTGACATGAAGCTCAAATTGAACAACTTTCTTGGAATAGTTTAGAGAAAGGGATGACTCTTACTCCCAAATGTTCGCCAGTGAATATTTTTTCACTTTCAAATCCCCAAAACACTTGCACTTTGCAAGTTTGAAAGTGTTAATTTTGAGCCCTGATAAGTAACAGATATCAGTTCTGCCTGCACGAGATTACATGTAAAGCCAGGCCACAAGATCACTGTAGTATTAACCGAGGATGTCAACTCTAACAAGGCCTGTTTCCGGAGAAACACAAAATTTGTCTGGAAATCTGAAGATTTTACATACACATATACTTTATTCGTCTCGACTGGGCTTTTCAGAATGAAGGCAAATACTGTACAATTACAAAAAAAGAAGGAAAAAAAGAATTGGGAGACTAAGGATAGTTTGGGGTAAATGTGAAGCATTTAAGAGAAAATTTCGGAAGTACGAGAGTTCTTCGAGAATGACTCAAATTAAAAAAAAACATTTGGGACGATATTCCAAATTTTTGGGATGGCTGTCCTTCACACATAGCACAGCTCAAAACAACATTTCTTAGAGTTGTCAACCTACGTTATTTAACAATTATTTTTTGAAACTGAGGTGAATCATGGTGGAATATTTACTGAACAGAGAAGCGGCCTGGTAAATATTCTGGTTTAATGAATAAAATAAATAATTGTCCAACAGTTGAGTGAGTGAGTGAGTGATTGAGTACCGTACCACTGAGGTCACAGAATGACTTTGTCAGACTACATATATGTATGCATATCATTCATTGCAATAATAAGGTAAAATAGAAAATGACATTATTAATTGTAATACTTGTAGCACCCATGAATTTCTGGCAGTTATTTTTATGTTTTACCATTCTTTACGGATCAGTATGGACTTGGGAGTATTCTCCTTGAGCACCCTCACGCCCTCTGTATTTCTTGGCCAGCATGATGGCAAGAGCCAATGCTAACATCAGTGAAATGACGCAAACAACAGTCAGACCAATGACCAGAGAGACCGGTACGGGTTTCTTGTCATCCATCTTAACCTCTTCTAAATCAGTACCACCTTCGTCCAGACTCTGGCCATTTCGTGCCAAGACAAACTCTTGCTTTGTCGCTGGTCCTTGGTTAACCTGAATAGTCCTCTTAACAGGGGTATAACCATGTTTTGAAACTGTCACTTGGTACTCCCCAGGAAGGAGCAGACGCCAGTAGTCTCCATCCTCGGCACTTCTTATGGGATGATTTCGATCATCAACATTTATAACAGCTTCCTCAATTCCTGCAAATGATGAAGGCTGCTCAGTCACAGATATGTTGGTAAGGGCTTGATTTGATTTGCAAGTTTGATGGCTGTTACTTTAGTTAGTTATTGTGCGATGTACACATGTAGCTTAGAAATAGTGCTGGAAAAAGTGAGTATTTTCTGTGAAATAAAAAAAAAAAAACAAGGACTGATTTTTTTTATCAGCCTTACCTCTCCCGTTCTGATCTTTTACAAAGCCTGTTACACCAGTATGAACAAGCTTCAGGAACTCAAGCAATGATTTCCTGTTATCTTCCCAAAATCCCTGGAGTGTGTCCTCTTTTGGGAACTTGCAGCAGCTAACCTCAAGCGTGATTTCAAAGCAGTTGCTATGGATGTAGTTGTAATCTTGCATTCCACCGGTGACTGAGTACCAAGCTGCGCCATTAGTGATCCCTACAAAACAGGAAAATAAAGGTAAAGTTTGCATCAAGCCTAGTGGCCCATACCACTGGAGCTTATTGCACTTTCAATGCTCAAGTCAAAACCACTCTGTATGTTCCATCTACTGTTCTCTGAGCTGAGTACAAATTAATTTCAAAAAGTGTGATTTCATTGCTCAAAATTTATTCAATCTTGGTAAATCTAACATAAGGAAATTGTAACGTTTGAGAACACCTGTACTCACTGATGTGAAGTAAAGGTGTGAAGGGGCGTGGGCCTATCCCCGATTTGACGTGACAAACTGATTTGCATGCATGTTTACAAAGACTTGATGCGATGCCCCTTCTGACTTGGTCGTGGAACAAATAATGCACAGTTTTCATAACGTTTGAATGCTATAAATAGCCAGAATTTGGTAAAAAGGAGAAAAGAAAGGTGCAATTCGTTTCAAACTGGTGCAAAGGTATATTTTAGCAAAAAAAAATATTTTGGGGTTAGGTGCACTTTAAGGCTACAATGTGAAACTTTTACTTCTCTGAGACATCAAAATGCTTTTCAAGGACTCTACAAATAAAAAGCAAATGAAAAACTGTTTGTAACAAACTGTACATACCATCTTTGAAATTATCTCCTTCGCAAGCTGAATCCTGTGAATACATCTTAGCATGGTTTTTAGAATACGTTAGTGCCACGTGGCGGAAAACGTCATCATCTGGAGAGGTACTGTAAACACTGCGTTTGTCTGGTGTATCATCATAGGGGTAATTAGCTACTAACGAGCCACCATGAATGTTGGCTGACAGAACAAAAGGGTTGTCATCAATCCATGCCTTTACAAGACGTGTTTCTGTTGCTAGCTCAGTTTCATCTGAAGCTTTCTCAGAGTACTGGTCTGGAAAATTCCTGGTAGTTAGAATTAAAAGCAGACAGTTATTCTATTATCAGGGGCATAGCTAGCTGTATGCACATGTACACACATGTGTACCTGAAAAAGTCGAAAATAATAACAAAAACGTGAAAATTCAACTTTGCAACACACCAACATGACCAAAAAGGGTAATCTGCCTCGAACCATTTAACTTCCTTGTTGGCAAAGATGTGCATATTTCCCTTGATGATGTGTATGCGTGTGTGTGTGTGGGGGGGGGGGGGGAGGGGGAGGGGGTGGTAAAGGGATACTTGGATGATTGTGCATACATCTGGGAACTCCTGGCTACGCCCCTCATTAGCCTTTTATTACAATGCTGGCAAGTGTGGGAAATGCTTTTCAAGTTTACAGTTCATCAAAAGGTACATCCAATAACTGAAAATGCCTCACTTAAACTGGTGGTGTAGCTTTAAGCTGGTGCTAAAAGGTTGGTGTAGCCAGGCCAACAAACCTGGCATGAGGAAGGAGGTATCCATGGCAACCCTGCAAGCGGCCACCCTAAAAGCACTGTCTCACTGACCTAAAACCCCCATACACTGTACTTACCGAAGGGAGGGAGGAGTGCCAGTGGGAAAGGAAAAAGATCTGCAGTAATCAAGCAATCAAAAGTGACCCTTCACAAAGGCCATAAATGGCTAATGGTGAGTACCGCTTAATTACAGGAATGGCTCCAGGCTCGGAATGCACTGGGAACAAGTTTGGTTAGCTAAATTAGACTACAAAATCACCCTGGTTAGCCTATTATAACACTGCAGTTAGCCTACTAAGCAATCCGGTTAGCCTACTGAGCTCTGCGGTTAGACTATTAAGCACTCCGGTTAGCCTACTAAGCACTCCGGTTATGCGGTGAGCTCTCAAGAATGTTAAGGGTAACACGATAAATCCTTAAAATTTTCGGTGTTCGGTAGCCGGGCCTCAGTAGTGTAGTGGTTAGTGGGAATAGCTCTTGATCTGAGTGACCCGGGATCGATTCCACCTCTGTGCTTTTATAATTGAATTTGTTTTTTCTCTTTATTAGACAAAAAAATCAAAGTCTAAAAAAATCTAAGTGTCCCAGAGCCATTCCTGCATTTAACACCACGTCTAATGGTGTGAGAGGGAATCCCATCTGATGTGTACAGGAAAAGCACCGTAAAAGCTCATTAAAATGACCAACTGAAAGTCTTCATAAATTCCAAAATATGCATAAGATCTATATTTATTATTTTATTTTTTAGTGTTTTCGTCTGACATAAAAATACACAATAGAAAAAAATTTAAACTTTTAAACAAATAATGCGTAAAATAAATAGGACTGTCGAGAAAGAAACAAATTAACGGTGGAGTGTTAACAATTTGAATGTACACTGTACAGTACAACTGATTTGTACAAACTGGGAATCTTAACTTTACAAGTTAAAAATCAACGTGAACAACCGTGAAACCACAGTGACCATTGGAAAATAAAGAATGTAAAATTAATATACAACGATATGCCTTTAGAAAAATCACTGATCCAGTTGCACTCACCTATTTAAATCAGTTCCCTTTGCATTTGTTCTTCCAAGCACTCCATCACATCTGGACCTTTCGTCGTCTCGTTTGTCGTTTTTCGCTTTTTCGTAGCCATCGGGATTCATTGAAGGCATAATATGGATTCTGGTAGTATCAACTAGCTGAGTTATTTCGTCATCTTTGTTGTATGCCTGTAGCAAATGCTCAATAAAGTGAAGAAGAATTTCTCGGCTTACCACTTCATTTCCATGCATGTTCCCGATGTATTTGAATTCTGGTTCGCCGGGTTCGTGGATCCCAGGATGGTCCGTTATTTCCAAGACGAATAAATTTCTCCCCTCAACTGATTGACCAAGGGAATACAGCCGAGTTATCGAAGGATAATCTTTCGCCAACTGTTGTAGAACATCGGTCATTTGATCGTAGTCGTGATGCGAAAAATCGACAACTCTTTCATTCTGCGCCCGGAGAGGATTAAACGACAATAAAACGACAAACAGTAGAACTTGCCAATGCGCCGCCATGATCTTTCTTCTTTGATGAAAACGTTTTCTCACAAACAATTCGTCACTGGATCTCTAACCATGAAAACTGGGCGAACAAACCTTGTTACCAAACAATGATAGACGCAGAATGGAATCTCCGGCGCTCTGTTCAACAACTTTTTTTGAATTTAAAGCTTTTACTCTTTCGAAAATTACGATTTTCCGTAAGGACTTCAGCAGTTGGGGATGGCACACGTACGTCACAATGTCAGATGTTTTTTTCCACCAACGCGGCTGTGAAGGAAGAAATTCCAATTCCAAGGTATAAATAAACAGAATTGTGACAGCGTTGACAAAAACTTCCTTCCGCGATGAAGCGGCCTTCAAAATTTTCACGTACTCTGAGACAACGAATAGAGGATCAATGTCTCATCGCATCTTCCAATATTAACGGATTAATCATAAAATAAAAGATGAAGCTTGTAATTCGTGGCGTTCAGCAAAACAACCTTTTACGCGCCCGAATTAGTTGCGCCCACTCGAACATCTGCTTGCCTTCTCCAGTACTCGGTTCGCATGGAATGATGGGATCGCACGCGCAACTCTCACCAGCTTCACGCGGTTCGTACAGGAAACGCCTGGCTGTTTTAGTTGTTTTTGCCTTCTGTCACTTGCAAGTGATGAAAATTGACAAAATCAGTAATTATGAACAGGATAAAGAGAAAATTAAAGGAACTTTACAGTATTAGGGAGGCTAATATTCAAGAAAACCTGTCTCAAAATGACTTGGAGGAGTGTGGTCTACAAGGAATTCATCTGCGCGGCTATCAGCTGGAGGGAGTGAAATGGATGAAGCGTTGTTTTGAGTGTGGGCACGGCTGTATTCTCGGGGATGAAATGGGTCTTGGAAAAACGATACAGGTGTGAAAGATAAAATGCGTGCTATGAGCACGACTCGTAACAATTTGCAACATGCAATACAGTGTGCTAGTCAAGAATAGAATTGTTTCAAGGCTCTAGGATTAGTGGTGTTGGATGATTTTTATGCGAACATTTTTAAGCTCTATGTATAGGAATCTTACTCATCAGTACAGGCTGGGGGTTTGAAGGGGGAGTGGGGTGGGTGGGTAGTGGAAGGCCCGGGGTGAGGATCATAGGACCGTAACTGAAACATCCCCATGGGTGGCATTTGTAAGTTAGTTTCTATGATGGCATTAAAACTATTCGACTCTTTCAAATATTCAGCAGGAGATTTGTTCTACTGGATGGTGTCCCTGATTTTTGTATGCAATAAACTTTTTATTGAATTATATACATCAGATTTAGTTATGTATCTGGATTATTGGGTGAAATTTTGCCTTGCAGACAATTGCTCTCTTGGCTAATCTTCAAAGATCAAAGAATTGTAGAGGACCCTTTCTTATTGTGTGTCCATTGTCTGTTTTACAAAACTGGAAAAATGAATTTACTAGGTAAGCTGTTTAAATTGTTTGTAGTTGCAGTGCGTAATGTGCAGCTGTTTAATTGTGCAACAGGCCCACAGAAGAATGTGCCTTAAAGCAGCAGGAAGACCAATGTGAAAGTGATTGTTGAGGAGCATTTTTTTTTATTTTAAGATTTTCAAGAAACCAGAATGTACTGAATTTTATTGGAGATAAAGAAGACAGAGAGGAACTGAAAGACTCAATAAGGAAACTTGTTCAATCTCAGGTAAGAAGAGATCTTTTTTTGTTAGTATACTCTCACTCCTGAGTGTGCTGACCATAATATTTGTTAAATCATGTTAAAGTTTTTTTTAATCTTTAGTGTCACAGTTAACTGTTTGAGTTTTATCAGGATTTTTTGAAGATTACCTTCACTGTCACGTGTGTATGTTCTACTGGTTTAAATTTATCCTTGGTTTGAAAAATTTTCAACCAGTTTGATGTTGATTTCCCTTTGTTTCAGATTATGCTAATCAACATGAAACAAAGGGAAATCAACATCAAACTGGGTTAAAAATTTTATTTTTAAACCAATGATAAATTTAAACCACAACATGTATTCTCACAGATTAGGTAGTGTGCAAAATTATATAAAAATAATCATAATGTTCAGTACTGTATAGTCTACTATTTATTTATAACAAAAACTAAAGCTCCAGGTAAATATTTTTGATGTAATTTATTGTTATTTTCAGAACATGGGATATGGAAATGCATCTTTTTCATTTAATGTCCTACTTACAACATACGAGGTACAGAACAATATCAATGTCTTTTTGTAGTACTAAAATTATAGTAAATAATTTTAAATTGTTCAATTACATGGTAAGTATTTAATTTCTCAATAATTATTTTGTGTGTATACTTTCATTGGCAGATGTGTTTGCGGGAAACAACATTTCTATCCAAGTAAGGTTATGAAACTACAACACATGTCTTGCTGGTGTTGTACCCATAATTTTGTTTATATTTTCAAGAAAATCTATATATATATATAGTTTACACTTTTTGATATGTATTATTAATTGTGACTATTGTACATGTCCTGTATAACCGCAAAATGTTGAGTGGATCTGAATCAGTCTGATATTAAAATTATTAATAATGTTTAACTTCTTAAACTAATGACTTTATAAACTTAAAGTCAACAAATCTCTAGAATTACAGTGCGGACACTCAAACCGTGAACACTTGACATTTGTTTTTACATTTTTTGTTGTGATTATCCAATGAGAGCTCTTGACATAGACCAAAGGATTAGTGTTTTCAGCCCCTAAGAAAGCTAATTCTTCTGTTTATATGAATGGCTAACATGGGATAATGGAAAAAAAAATGTAAATTTAAAATAAATGTGAAGTGTTCACGGTTCGAGTGTCCTCACTGTAAAGTTTTTAATAATAGCAAGTAAGTGAGAATAATGGAGGCTAAGTAATGGTTTTATGTGCTGGTCTTTGGAGTTCTTAAACCCTCAGTTCTAGGTAGGAAACCACGCTATTGATAGAGTAACCTCCTGACCAGGGTGGAGTAAAAATGCTCAGCGATAATTGGATGATGGATGACTGGGACCAATTGCAACTACTTGACAATAATTTTAAAGTGCAATGATTATGCATCAAAACTAACCCAGCACAGTTATTTTATAGATTTCAGTGGAAAGCAATGATTGTGGATGAAGCCCACAGGTTAAAAAATTCTAAATCTGCCCTTTATCAAGAGTTGTCCCAGGTTTGTATTTAGTTGCATATCATGTTCACACAAAGTAATACCGAATTTCCCAATACTTGCTTTAAGTTTTGACTGTTTTTGAAGAGTTTTCCCTCATAGTTCAAATTCATTTAATCAATAAATTCACCAAGTTAAAACAAAGGAAATCAGGTCATGACTGGTTTGAAAATCTGATCAGAACTAGCTCATATTTTTTATATTTTGTTTTTCTTCATCATTTTAATTTTATACAGACTGTGTTTTTCAAACACTTGAGAGTGATTCATCACATTTCAGTCTTCTCAAAGGTTGTCAAAAATTCTTCACTTTGTGCCATATTTTCAACTCTCTTCTCTGTTTGGAGATGTGATGAAACACTGTCTCTCATGTTAATATTAATATTACTTGTGTATGAGTGGCCTGATGATTTGTGTGCTGGACTCGGGATCAGTCGGTCCGGGTTTGAGCCCCTGCATTGTGTTCTTGGCAAGACACTTGACTCTTGCAGTGCCTTTCTCCACCCAGGTATACAGGGGTTTCAAAACAAGGCGGTAGGTGCCGGAGTTCCACCGGCTACTCAATTATTATGCAGCCGGCTACTCTTGTCATAGCAATCAGCTTCTGACCAAAAAGCTCACTTTTAACAGCCGCCTACTCTTCCAGTCGATGACGCCTACATGTACTTCAAAACATTTTGAAACCCCTGGGTGTATAAATGGCAAATTTAATGCCTGGGGTAACCCTGCAATGGACTAGCATCCCATCCATGGGGAGTAGAAATACTCTCTGTCACTTAATGCAACAGAAACCGGGATAAGCTCCGGCCTGATAGGCCACTAGGTTCGTATGCAGAGTTTACCTCTAATATAACTTTTTATGGAGTGTGTTGCTAGCCTTGCATACAGCCCTTCGCATTATGCATCCTGAGCTTGGGAGCTGACACCTTACTGGCTGTGACTTAACATGAGGAGGAATCAGAAAATTCTTATGTTTAGTTTACTTAGTTTTAATTATTAACTTTGTGAACAATAATTATTACAATTATCATTTCACACAGATTTTAATCGTCTCTTGTCTTCTTCAGTTTGAAAAAGACTTTGTGGTATTACTCACAGGAACACCAGTCCAGAATAACTTGAACGAGGTACGCTTAATTTTATAAATTGAAGATTAAATGGACTAAAAGTACACTTTTTAGTCATTTTTACATGACTGTATTTATTTAACGGTGTTAGCGCAAAACTTTACTACCACTGATTTTTTTCTGAAACTCTCACCAATGTAAGATAATGACTAACTGATGTGTCAGAAATGCAAAAACAATTGGGGGTCACCGACTTTGTTTTGGAGCTAACATGCTGAGGAGAACACCCTAAATCTGAAAACTCGCGATTTGTTAGCAGATACGGCTACAGTGTCTGTAAGCACAAAAATATTGCAAATAAATCTTTGAAATGGACTATCTCTGTCAAATGTTGCTCATAAAGTGAATTTATTCAATTGGTGTGGTTCCTTAAAGAAAACATTCGCATTTAGCGACCACATTTCCATTCGCCTAACAGCTGCAAGATGGCAGGAATCGATGTCCTCTGGGCAGAAAAATTCAAAATTTTTAAACTTCCCACATTGATTTTTTGTTCATTTTTTGACAATCTGCCGAGAATTGTAAATAAAATCAATTCATGGAAAAAAAAGTAGGGGTTACCGACAGCTTAAGAGAGTAAACTACCAGCAAAGCTACGAAACGGCTTCTGGCCCTTTGTTTTTCCTCAACGCGCGCGCTCGATGGATGACGTGGTGTGACAAATTCCGTGCGCAGTAACGATGCGCACAAACAATAAGTGCGAACGTCCTTAATATGCCATCAGTAGTAACTGCATGCAGTGACAGGTTGATAAACCAATTTTGTTCATCTTTTTTCACCATTTGTCTTATTTTTCTCAAAAACAAAAGTTGTGCAAAACAGGAGAATATATTAATATAAGTCACTGTTGTTGGTTAATTATCGAAAGCAAAACTTTATAAGCTTATTGGTATGAAAATTAAATAACCCAAACAAATTAATTGAGTCTGAGGAGGGTTTTAATTTTAATTTTTGTCCCCCTTAAAGTTACAGTATTTGTGAATTTTTGATATGTTGTTGGAATCATGTATTTGCCGTGGATGTTTTCAGTTTTATGTTCAATAAAAATCAGAAATAGTCATTTAAATATCTTCAATCTCTTATGACAGATTAACATCTTTCCCTTGATTTTACCTAATGTATAATTTAATAATGACTTTTTCGTCATTGAAATCTTCTAGTTATATTCCCTGCTCTCATTTGTGAGCCCAGAAATATTTTCCCTTGATGCTGTGGAGGAATTTGTGGAACGATACACAGATATTGATAACGTTTCAGGTGTGACACCTTTAGGAAATTATTTAATATTAAAAAAATAATATTTATGATTTATACAATGTTGAAATCATATGACCTCTTATTTGATCACTGTTACGTCATTCAAAAAATATGAAACTATTATTTGTTACATGTAATAAACACAGGTTAATTGCTATTATTAATAAGTTTATTAATAAAAATAAATTACTTTTTATGCTATATTCTCTTGACTACAGAGAAAAGTTCAGAGTTGCAAAACATTTTGTCTCCATTTCTGTTGCGTCGTGTTAAAAATGAGGTACAGTATGTTAAACAAAGCAGTTACTTATTAATTAAAAATAGATGATAATTAAAATAATATTATATCCTTAGATGTTTAATTAAATTGAACTTTATGAAAAATTTGCAAATTTTATATACCGGTATTTTTTCTCAATTTAAGGTGATGGCACATTTACCAAGAAAAGCTGAGGTGAGCTAAACATTAACTGGGACACAAAAACTGTCACAGTGTTAGACGTCTAAAATGATTTTAGGTTTTAATAGTTTGAATATAGATTAAGGTCATTCCCCTGAAATAGAACTGACAATAGATTTTCGTTCAAACTTTGCCCATTTGTTGTTCATCGTAAAGGAATTTAAATTTTGTAATGAAAAAGAGGGGTCCCCATATCCGTTTAGAAGCAGGAGCACCTTGAAAATGCCCCATAATTGGTTAAAATATCAGCTTCAGAAATGTTTTCATTTGACTAGCTCATGCCACGTCTTGTGGGAGAAGAAAAAAATAGGGAGAAAGCAATACAAGGGAAAAAACTATAGATATACTGTATCGCCTTCAAGGAACAATTTAATATATGTTTCATTATGAAAGCACGCATTTCCAGTCGACGTTGATTCAACTTGTTACTAGTATGTAGTGATCTCGAGGCCACAATATCTGTTCAATAAGTTCACGTTTCCGTCGATTATTTATTTTTCTGCAATGGGAATTTGTTTATATTCCTGTTATATGAAGAAAGTGATTGCTAGTCTCAGAAAAAGGGTAAAAAAATATAGGTCACCATACTCGTTTACGAGAAAACGACGATTTATCTCCTTCACGAGCAAAGCCGTAAATAAAACGCCTCAGTTTTCTTTAGGTGCGTGCGCTGATGACGCAATAAATCGTGCGCAGTAAGGATGCGCAATGCAATACAGGGGAATGACCTTAATTATCATATGTTTTAGTGTTGGTTTGTAAGGCATGTAAAATCTAGGAAAAATAATAATAATTTTGAACCAAAAGGGGAAAAATTTATAGAGGGATAATTAAAATGCCACTTGCTGGAAATTGTGTAGTGTAGTAAAAACTGAGAGATGGAGACAATATTATTCATAAGAGTTTTTTTTGAATCCATAGTGGAAATACTATTAATTGTATAAGACTCCAAATAAAACATGTCTGTCTGATCACTAAATATTCACAGACAGAGATATATTGCAAAAGGCAGTGATTATTTAACAGAAATTATTATAACTGATTAATCCAGGGACAGCTATTTTAAGTTTGAAATATCAAAAAACTATGGCAGATATTTTCATACTAGAAGAAAGTTATCACAGTACTCTAAAGAGCATGCACTTTTGGTTGGAACAGGTCCTTCTCTATACAGGCATGTCAGATATACAGAAAAGATATTACAAGGCAATCCTCATGAAAGATTCAGGTAGAAACAAACATGACATTTATTTGACTTGGGAGGTGTAGTGGTCTAATGGGTAGTGCGCCGGACTCTGAGTTGGAGCCCGGGTTAGGGCATTGTGTTCTCAGGCAAGACAATCTCACAGTGACTCTTTTGAACCAGGTGTATAAATGGGTGCTGGTGAAACAGTGCTGGGGGGTAACCCTGCGATGGACTAGCATCCCATCCAGGGGTGAGTAGAATTATTCCTAGAAGGATGCTTAATGCTACAAAAACTGGGATAAGCTTTGGCAATACATGTATATATATATATATATATGTGCCATTTGGCTCAGTTGAGAACTATTTCACAGAAACTATATAGAAAAAATATAGTTATATTTTTTAGCATAAATGCAATTTAACGAACTTAAACTTAATTGTAACACAGTTTGTTGTAATAAGCAGTCATTGATTAATTTATTTTCCAAAACTTGCAAATTAAAGTTAACAACATCAACAACAGGTTAATGCATGCAATTGGACTTGTAATTTGTTTATGATTTTACCGATTTGCTTTTCTAGATGCCTTTAATTCTCCAAGTGCTTTTGTAAAGACAAGACTTATGAATATTTTGATGCAACTTAGAAAATGTGTGAATCATCCATATTTGTTTGATGGTAAGTTATTTTGAGTTGCAATTTGCCTGCTCCCTGGGATGTTTACGCTTTCTAACAGGCCATTATCTAATAAAAAGTATTGGTGGTTTTAACTGTCACACTATCAAATACTAAATTCGAAACAATACAGAAGCTTAGAATTTCGGCGAGTGTAGATGATAAATAAATAAAACATTTCTTCAAGTCTCAGGCCTGTACGGTGTCCCATTCACAAGTTATTTGCCAAAATGTTCCACAAAAATTTGCAAAGCTTAGTATGGAGACGACATATTTGTGTCCTTCCAAGGGGCACAAACATGGCCGCCGTGATGCACGTGAAACCATCTGGAATTAAATTGTGCTATAATAGTGACAACTTTTGGCTCATAAGATATTATACTTACACATAAACACCACTTATTATATCTGAAATGTTCAAGCATCTGAAAATCGAAAGGATAGACTTTTTTTAAACAAAACAGTTTTGTCATGGTTCTCAGCTTGATGTCACATATGGCCGAGCACTCGAATATTCAAGATGCTCTGTTTTCAGAACGAAGGGGTACTATCGAGCTGAAAATTTGTGAAGATTTTTAGTTAGCCTTACACCTAGTGGCAAAGAAAATTTAGCGGGCCTAGCGAATTTTGATTTCAGAATTTTATGATGTCACATGAAAATTAAGAATTGCAAAACAGACTGAGGTAACATGATTACCTAACAAAGGTCATCAACACAAGCCATTGTTTTGTACAATAATCATACTGTTACTATCTTTGTTTTGTCAATCAAATAGTTTTACTCCAGTTTTAACATCTACTGACTTAATTCATTTTTTTAAACTCACAAAATTCAAGAACTGGCCTGTAATAACTTGTTTGATGTAAAGCAAGTTAAAATATAATACTGACAGTTATAATTTTCTGGGCAGCTTCATGTAGGTCTGCTAGGAATGCAAGGAACTTAAATGCCGCAGTGTAGACCAATTTCAATATTTTAAAGTGCAGCCTTAAACAATAGACCTCGACACAATTAAGCCTCTGTGGAATAAACTATG